>OX637866.1:37129348-37535558 GCA_951802705.1 Netelia virgata | reverse complement strand
GAAGAAGAGAGATGGAAAGAACGGTGGTGGGGAGATACGGCTAAGGCCCGAGCGGAGTGCCGGTGGTTGGGTATGGCTCTGGTATCTCAATCAGGCAAGGGAACTCGGGCCACAGGTTGGGTCGCCCTGCCAGCCGTTCTGTGGACCCCTGTAGCCCCGGAGTGGGGAGAAAAAGATATTTCAGTGTGTGTGTGTGTGTGTGTGTGACTGTGCGATCTTGTATATACGAGGACGTAGGAAGGGAGGCCTTCGGCTCCGGAGCCGTCACAACTCAATCTAGTTCCTCGGAGTCTGCGAACGTGCGCGGAACGTTGTTGGACGAGGCTTTCGTAATTTTCGTACGATCGAACATAATCGATTTTATTTTTCGATCAACGTCGATTTTGAAAATATTGCTTTTATCGTACGTCGACCTAATTTTCATTCAATCACTTTATCCTCGAATTTTATTGGTATTTTTTGTTTGTTTACAATTTAAATCGGACTTGAACTTATGAAAATTGTGCTTCGAGAGAGAAACATATATTTTCGTGACTCGAACATCGATTAGTTTTGAATTGTTTTGTTCTTTTTTTTTTTATTTTTCTTATCGAGTGCGTTACAGTGAAAGTGTGAACGAGGGTATTCGCATACAGTGGCTCTGGCGAAACAATGTGATAGCGAAAAATAAACGGAGACAAATATAACAAAAAGAGAGGTGAGGATTATTTGTCACGTGTATTTAAAAAAATTGAAATTTAAACAGACGTGAGAAAAATTATATGACGTTTCGAATATTCTACTTACTCTAATTTACTTTGAGACAATGATATATTTGGGAAGTTCGAAAGTTTGAATAATTACAGTGCTCGAGGCCGGAAATACAAACATATCGAGGCAAACTAAAAATCTTGAAAGTTATCGATCGTTATTCGAACTTGAATTTTAAGTCGATAAATCGATTCCAAACGTTTTCGAAGTCAACAATGAAAGACGCATATATTTTCAAAAATGAACGTGCGCGATCTATCAAATTTCAGTAATTTTTTTCTCACCGACGTTCCGATCGTTCTAGATATACCATAAAAAAAAGGACAACCGATAGTTACTAAAAAAAATGAACAAACTAAAAACTCTAAGTTACTCGAAATTGAAAGTTACCAACTGTTCTATGATATTACGCCAGTTGCTCTAAATTATTTAAATGACTATACAAAAAATCCCTCTATATTTATTCGGTACCAAAAAACGACGATACAAAAAATTTGCTTCTCGGAACTCTCCTTATTCTCTATTTTCAATATTTTTTTTTCGTTCTCATTGATCTCTCTTGTTTTTTTCCCCCCTCGATATACAAACGATCATAGTGAGGCCCTCGAAGCATGGAAAGAAAGAGCAAAAGAATAAGAAGAAGAGAGAGAGAGAGAGAGAGAGAGAGAGCGAGAGAAAGAGAAAGCGAGCTCATAATCGCCTCGAGTTTTCGAACGGTCAACGTAATTGCGACGATCTGTCACTGTCATTCGCGTCCGAGGGAGTTTCATACCGCGCCTTTTCTCCAGTCGGCGATCGATCGTCATTCGCGCTTAGAGCATCGATCAACGGGCATCAGGGCCCTGAGTATTTTGCTCCAGGGAGGGGGGACTAAAAAAATAAAATTCATATACCAAAAAATAATATATATGTATATTAATATGTGTAATTTCGGATAAATTCGACGAATTCGTGAACCTGCGAGGTCCTCTCTCTCTCTCTCTCTCTTTATATATATATTTTTTAAACTCAACAATGGACATCGAAACCAGAGTTAGTTATCCGAAGCTGATGAGCGTCGATTGTAGTAAAAAAAATCAGCCGTTGAATGGCGTGATTCAAAAATCCTTTCCTCTCCCTACCAGTCCATAAGAGACACATGAGATGTATTTTTTTTTCTCGCCGTGGATTCATTTCGTATGCAAGACGCGCGTCCTCCTCCCTCAAGGCCTCTTCGGCTCCATCACAACAAACCTCGTTGACGATCACTTGCCGAGGCTTATTTTTCAATGAAGAAGATCGATATATATTTTTGTTTTCATTTTATCTTTCTATTTGTTGAAGAATTGTTATTTTATATTTTTTGTTTATGTACCGAAGATCGAATGTGCTCAGATTATAACGTTGGCAAGTCCGTGATATTCGGCAATCGAGATATTTAGAAAAATCAGGAAAAATTTTATGATTTTGTAAACTGACGTTTTGAATTTTAAGTAATTAGATGACTCTTAATAATAAGAAAAGTAAAATGTTGTGGTAATTTGGTTGTTATTCGAAGCGCAAAATACTAGAGTATCACGTAATAAATACTTGTGAGTAGTGAGCACTAAGTCCTGAGTCGGTGAGTACCGAGTGATAACTGCCGAGCGTTAAGTAATCAGTAAGGAACACCGACTTTCAATTAACGTTTACTAAGTACTGAATATTGAGTATTGAGCACTAAGTACTGAGTTTAGAGTACCAAACACTGTATCTCAAGTACTGTTTGCTGCGTACTAAGTACTAAGTACTAAAGGCTGACTATACAATTTTATGTATCGAGTACCACATCCTCTCTATGGAGTACTGAATTCTATCAGCACGACGTTTAAGGTACTAATTACTGTAAGTGTGGAATTCCAAGTCCTATAAATACTGAATATTATAAGCACTCAGTACGATAAATACTGAATACTATAAACATTCAGCATTATAAACACTATACACTGAGTAACAAGTACTGAGTACCGAGTACTTAGCACTGAGTACTGTAAGGTACAAGGCTCGAAATGCTGATTCCATCTTAAAACCCTTACGGAAATTCTCCATTAAATAAATTATATTATTTAAAATATATTAGCCTCAAATAACGTTCAATCGTGCAATTAAATTCCATTTGCCAATAAATTAAACAATATTTATCGCTAGAATTGTATACCGTATAAAATTAGCCGATGTTTTTGTTCTTGTTGTATCGTACTTAAAAGGGCCGAGCGGGAAAGTTGTCAGTATTTGACTCGCAACTAGGATTTACAAAGGTTGACAGTACGTTTAGCTCGTTAGTGCGGAAGAAAATGGTCTTAGGGTCGTATAGATTTATGTGTTCCTGTGCTAATGAACTCGTGGTTCGGTATGAGACATCAAGTAGCCACGAGGCTGCTCTCACTGGACCGTTCGTTGGTTGACTCGATCGTGACTCGATGCTCGTGACAATCCGGCAAAGCAGCCACGGCACACACATTTACTCGTCCTGCTGGGAAGAGCAAAGGAAACATTTAAAGGAACTAAGAGGGATGGTAAATTGGATTGGTAGGCAAGAATCGATGTCCACGCTATTTCTCCTATTGATTTTAGTTACTTCGAACGCCAAATATGTAGTTGACGATAAACCGTACGTATTTTCGTTCTGAAATATTTAGATAATCCTTCCTGAAATATGTATTCTTTCAATTTTTTTTAAAGATGATATATATATTTTTTGTATAGTAATTTTTTCTTGAACATTTATAGGCAAGTCAATTTTTGAGTCAGGACAATTCCAAAATTTTTCATTCTATTTTTTTATTTTACTTTTTCGAGTTATATAACGGTATGTTATATGAGAATGTCATGAGCTATATATAACGATGAATAGTTGCAGCACTTCTAAGCTTGAGCAAACCAGAATGGACTTCCTGGACTCAAGCCTAGTGTTCCAATTACGCGTCTCTCTCTCTCTCTCTCTATATATATATATATGGGTCATTTCAGTCCATATAGCCAAGTTTCTCTAACCTTTCAATTTTTATTTGTCGATTTTCTTATCAGCCCCTGTTTGATAACAATTTTCGTAAAAATAATTTTCCTTTCCTAAACCCAATATTTGTCATGATACACAATTTTTGAAAAATTCCCGTTTGATCCAAGAATATTTCAGACGAAAAATGTAAAAAGTTGTGCTGTATTATTGCTTGAGAATTGTTATGTTCGATAAATCGATTTGTGCAAATTTCATACAATTTAAAAACTTTGTTCTTCATTTATATCATCTTTCCCACATTGAAAAAAAATATTATGACATGGAAAAGAAGCCAAAAAGTTTATAAAAAATTCTACCTTTATTTCAAGGTTGTAACTATCGTATAAAAAATTGGGGATAAAATCCAAGCGGGCGAGGTTGACGAATCTGTTCATTTGGGCTGGAACGCCCCATATATAGTAACACCAGTGAAAACGTGACCTCTGAATGCAACACTGGTTTCGAACGGTCACGAAGTGCCTTTTACTCGCGTCCTTACAGTCGTTCATCGAACGATAAACCGTTTGGCCGAAGGAGTGCTACCGATTTTTCGTTCAAACAAAGCTAAGCCAGCTTATTTCTTCGTCCCTCGCCGATGATTAGCATCATTTTGATCTCTCGTCGCCTGCGCTACAAAACTTCTCTCGTACTATTGTCTCCACATGGTCTTTGTTCCGATAGGATCGAATTTGTCGTGCCTCGATCCTCGTGACTGTCGCATTAGCTGTCTCGACTCCTGCATACGATTTTCTTTTTTGCTTTCTCAAATGTAAAATCAAGCGAAAAAAAGAATATTACGACCGTCCGACATCGTGTTTTTTTCATCTCGGGTTTCGTTCCAGCGGCAAAGATTTGAATTAATTTAAATCGATACTTTTTTTACCGAGTGGGTCAAATTTTTGTCAAAAATAAACAAAAAAAATCGTAAAAATTTGCATTCGAATACAAATCAATGATATATTTCAGTTTCTCAAAATTTCAAGAATCGAATTTATTTAAGTTCTGAGTAATCACAGAATTTTGGAAATGATTTTGTTTTACTTAGACAATCAGTTTTGGAAGATTGTTCAGTAAAATTGTCGTCTTTGTCTTAAATGATATTAAAATAAATATTTGTTTACATCATTTTGCTCGATTGTATTCTATATATATAATATAAAGGAAACAGTCGAAATTTCATAGTAACATTAGTCGTAAATTCAAATTCTTCTCATTGGGGCTTACGACGTAATAACAGTAAAATGGATTTTTAGAAAAAAAAAAAGAAAAGAAATTCTGCGACCATACGAAATTTTTCTTTTACTCAAGTTTCGATTCGGTAGCAAAGATTTGAATTCATAGAAATGAATCCTTGTTCAACCAGTCATCCAAAAATTCCATCAAAAGTAAAACAAATTAAAAAAAAAAAAAAAATTTCTTGTATAAATAAATTTGAAAAATCGTAAAATGTCTTTTTATTTCTCAAGAACTATAGACATATGTATATAATATTCGAAAATATTGTTGCCGAATTCTACGCTGCGCGTAATATAAAGGAAATAGTAGAAATTTCTCGGTAACGAAGCCGTAAATTTTTAAAAAAAATCTCGCCGGGGCTTATGACGTTATAACGGTAAAATGATTTTTTTTTTTTTTGAGAGAAGCCGTGTTCGTTAGTTTCTCGTAGAAACGAGAATCCTGGTGTGGAAACTCCTATAGTTCTCAGCGGGCGAGCATAGATCGCGTATGAATCTCAAGATCGAAAAAGGGGTTTCTCGTGGCTGCGGCGAAGAAACGAAAGGGGCCCCTCGAAGCGTTCAATCGTAAATCCATCTTTGTCGCGCGCCAGTGTTGGCCAACGTTTTATCTCACGTTTTATAGCAGCTTCGCGTTCTCTCGGGTCGTTAAAAAAAGCGTCTTTGAAATGAAGGAATCTGCTTTTTTTCCTTTTTTATCTTTTCCTTTTTTTAGGTGTGGGACGGGCGACAACCGGAAATTCGTTCGGGTGTCGATTATCCGAATGCTTTGAGCTCTTTACTTCCAGGTATATTTTGAGAACGAGGAAAAACCCACGGCGACGGGGGAAAAAGTCTCAATTTCAAACGAAAAACAATCTTAACTCTGAAAACTTTAACCCATAAAAATAAATCTAAAATTTGACATTTTTTTTGCAACTTGGAAAAATATTTGAAAAATTGTTTGGTACCAAAATGATCCAAAATATTTATAAATTTTGTTTCGTCTTTCTCCACTTCCCCGAATACAAATTTTCCTCAAACTCAAATCGCATATATATTTTTAACAATACGATCAAAAAATTCACGCGAAAAGGCACAAGAAAGATAATGGCCATTTGGACATTTTTTTCCAAGCAGCAAACAAAATCGGCTGGTGTCTAACCAAAAATATACATAGAAAGGCAAATGGCAGCTTCCGATATCTCCGAGAGACCAAAATCTTGAACAAAGAGATGAAACGATTTGTTTGATTTTCAATAATCGTACGATAGGGCCACTCTCTTTCATTCTAGCAAACACGAGAGAGACAGAGAGAGAGAGAGGGAGTGGAGATAATTTACCCTCGGGTCTTCGACTTTATACACGCAAGCCCAATATTTACATGGCGCCTGAGCGTCGTTATGAGAAACACACACCCGAGAGAGAGAAAGAGAGAGGGAGAGAGAGAGAGAGAGAGAGAGAGAGAGAGAGGGAGAGAGAGAGAGAGAGAGAGAGAGTGAGGGAGAGAGAGAGAGAGAGAGAGAGAGAGAGAGACGCACGATGGGACACACTCTAATGGCTCTCGCACTCTCATCTCATCCTTCCCACTCCTTTTCTCCTTCCTTCTCCCCTCTCTCTCCTCTCTCTCTCTCTCTCTCTCTCTCTCGGTTACACATCCTTTTTTCTTGCTCTCGAGTGCAAACAACCCAAGACTTCATCTTTGCTCTTTTTCTTCCTTCTTATTTGCATCTCTCGTTCTTTCGCACTCTCAGTGTCTCTGTTTATCTGAAACAAACAATCGCAAAAACTCGAACCTCGATAAAGCTGTCATCGAACATCGAGGCTCGCGCTCGAGTTCACGGACTCCTTCTCATGCAAGCGTTATTTAAAAATAATTCTTGGATTGTGTTATAAAAAAGAATTTGTTTTTTAATCGGCCGGATTTGCCTTAATATACCATAAGTGTTTATTTCTGCACAATTCAAGATTGCAAAATGTATTTTATTGCGTTTAAAACGGAAAATTTTGTTTGAAAACAAAAAACATATATTAGCATTAATAAAAATCTCCGATTGGTGATGAAAAAATGTCAAAAATACAGTTGCAATTTATAAAATAATCATCAGAAGACATTTTTACGCCCTTTTTATATCGTATCTATTGTATCTTTTATATTATAGCAAATTTTCGATAAAAACAAATTTTGTAAATCTTCAATTTTCAATGAAAAAAAAACGAGTTTTCTTCGAAAAATATATTTTGCTATCACATTACCATAGAAACACACACCCCCTTAAAATATTGGACGGGTAGGTACCTCCCCTTTGTGATATCCATGCTGTCTAAACTAGCTTATTATTGCTGAACCCGTAGATGAGATGAGTTGCCTTTCTAAATATTATATGTATATATATATATATATTATTGTTAATTGGTTAGAAAAAAAACCGTCGCGAGTACCACCTGGTCGATCTTTCTTGCCCCTATTTAGCGTTCTCTACCTCTTACTTTTTTTAATTCTCCAATATGCAATTTTCGACGAAAAAAAAAAAAACCTTTCTCGAAGATAATAATGTAATTGCTGCTCTCGATTTTGAGCTTGTACATAAACACACACATACACCCACACATATGTACATATATGTGTGAGTGTGTGCGTTTTTTAATTCTTTTACGCTACCGTTCAGTGCGGATTATGGTTTAGAACAGCTCGCTGCCCTCCCTACCTCCTTCTCTCTTACTCTCTGTTTGGGCCTGAAAAAGGGAGGGGTTGCAACGTTGAAAAATTTCAGCACGAGACTGTAGGCCGACGAGGTCCTCTCGTGCGCAGGGCGAGAGTGAGCCGAAAATTCTGGACCCACCGCTAAGAGAGACGTGGCAACGAGGGACAGATGGTATAGGGAGAGGTCCTGCGAAGAACGGGCCTCACTCTCTTGCTCTCTCCCTCTCTTTCTCTCCCTTTTACCCTCGATCGCTCATTGGTCTCCCGGAGCCTACTGAAACTCTTCGGCGCGACCTGCTTTTCATAATCCGTTTAGAACTTTGCTGAGTTTCAACGACGAAAACTCTCTTGGCCGCATGCATTTTTATTGCTGCCCCCCTGCAAAACCTTCCTGCGGGGCTTGTTCCGTCCTTCCGCCTTCTTACCTGCTATTTTCTTCTTCTTCTTCTATTTTTTAGTTTATCATTTGATGATTTTTTGGGCCTCGGGCCCAAATCGTTTCGTGGCCAGAGATCAGTCTTCGAAGCTCGATCCACATTTGGCAGAATTTAGGTCGAATCTAAATAATAATCCTGTTCTGACTTAATGTCAGTTTTAAGTTCGAACTTGAGTCAATGTTCAAGTTAGCTTAAGTAAAATTATAACATAAACGAAAATTCGAATTTAAGTTCAATTTTAAATACGTACCTACTTGAGTCAAAATTTAATTCGACATAAGTAAAATACGAGCAAAAACCTAAGTTCGAATAGAACTTCAACTTTAAGTTAAACTTAAGATTGACTTGAGTCAAATTTGAATGAAAACTTAACTTTAAACGGAAATTCAATTTTAATATAGAGCTTAAGTGAAAATTAAAATTGAGTCAAGTACAACCTAAAGGAACTTTCAGATTCAAAGTTAAATAACACGACACAGGTCTAAACCTCGAGCTACAAGTCGTCGCGACGAACTCAACTCACAACTTAATTTCTTTTCGTAAATTCGTACGAAGCAAAATCCTAGCCATTTTTAGCCAAACTTTTGGCTAAAAATGTTCATAGATTCGTTTTTGAGTTTTGTCTCGGTCGATAATATTTATTTGGGGAGTTACTCTCGTGCTACGTATCGAACGAGATATCGAATGGCACTCTCGCGGTCGATGCTCGATCGAGCATGACGGGGCCTCTCTCTGGGCCTTTGGCGTGCTCGAGGAGAGCACCACACGAACCACCAGAAGGGAGCCAAAACAAGTGGACGAGTGCCCGCGGTGACCAGTAGCAGGTGTATAACTATGGGGGCACGTGCTTTCGGCTCCAAAGAGAGAGAGAGAGAGAGAGAGAGAGAGAGAGAGAGAGAGAGAGAGAGAGAGAGAAACATGCCATCTGAGAATTGCGCCGCGAATTTCCACCGTACAAAAAAAATTCCAACTGTTTTTTTTCTCCTCTCCATTTTTTCTCGCGGCCAAAAAAAATGAGCGATTGCCTTTTTGATAACAATCGTTTCGTCTCTGTCACAAAATATTTTAATAACGATGCTAAGAAATATCGTTTAAACTTAACAATTTTTTTATTTAAAAATAAAAATTGTTCCTGGTACAAAAAGCTTGAAATTCTTTGAAAAATTATTCACCGAGTATTCTTTCTACAATGAAAAAACAAAAGGATTGCTGTCGTTGATTATTTTCAAATACGAGTAGCACAAGTCGATTGTCTTTCCTTCGTACAATTGTTTCTGTTTCGTGTTCTTTTCTGTTTTTGCTCGAGCGTCTCTCGCGAGACACTTTTTCCACGTCCTCGTTCTCTGTCCGAGCGTGATCTCTTCGCATTCCACGACATACTCGAAATAAACCTCTCCGGGTGTTCATGTCGCGCCGGATTTATTCTCTTTTTCGTCTCGCTGCGAGGACCGCGAACGAACAACGCGAAGCCGAGAAAATCAATGTTTTCGTGTGTCCCTATGTAACTCTTTTGTCATTTCTCTCGCGACAAATTGTCTCGTTGCTTGGTTTTACTATTTTTAGTCGAGCCATTGTCCTCGCGAGTCTCAGACCCGAAACGGAAGTCGCGAGCAAGAACTTGCGGTCGACCTTCCCTTCGAATGTCATGGCTCAAGTTCGCGCTTGATTAATGTTTTTTTTTTCAATCGTACTTAATATCAAAGTTAAATCCAAATTGAAATTGGAAGGAGGATTTTCACGGAAGGTGAACTTAAATTTGGCTTAAATTCGAATAAACTTCGACTTGAATTCGATTAAAGTTTCATTTAAGTTCGACTTGAATTGAATTTAAGTCCAACTTAATCGCTGCTTAATTTCGACTTAGATTCCAGTTAAGTGCGACTTGAGTTTTTATTTAAGTTTCATTTAAATTTAATGTAAGTTCGAGTTAAGTTCTACTTGAAATTTAGTAATTTAGCCGTCAATGGGCTAAACGCAAGTTGAAACTCGAGTGACGAAACGAACGTCCTGTTGTTATTTTCGACGTTGGTATAATTTTAACAAAACTTTCAAATAAATATATTTTTCGCTGTTTTTAAATTTCTCCAATTATAAGATTAAAACCCCGAGTCGAGTCGAACGAGAAAAGGGGCTTAAAGTGTATCGTGTACGAAACAAGTACGAGTACGTCGTACCCCCATCTCTCTCATTTTGCCTTGTAATGCGAAGACCAACGGCGAAGGGCAAGATAAAAATCTGCTCGTTTGCCGCGTTCACAATGAATGGATTAATTTGCTCGGACACACCAGCGGTAATTAGCATGAACGACAATCGAGTTACGCCGGTGAAAAGATGTTCGTGCGTTTCCACGAGGACGCCGAGAAACGTCCTTAGATCAAATCCTTTTTGTTTACCGTCGTTACGCGATTAAAATTTACGGATTATAATTTACATTTTCTCGATATCTATACAGATTCGAGTTTAATTATCAACCGAACGAAATGGAATTAATCTTTAACTTCGTACCTGAATTTAAACACGATTTTCTTTTTTAATTTCGTACTTAAGTTTAAACTTGATTTTATTCTTATAGTCCGTCTTAGATTTAACGCACAAAATCAAAATGAGAACACAAATTTAATTTATTCAAGTTCCAACTTAAATTCGTATTTAAATGTCGTCTTATACAAAAAAATAATAATAATCCATCGACGCAGCGCAAAAAATACTTTCTCAAGTACTTTTCCACTGTATTTTCACTACAATATGTAAAACGTTTTCTCGCTTATAGCAGGGAGCCTAAAAATATCCTCTCGACAGTTTCTTTGTCCTGTACACAGCATTTTTTACTCGACTCTGTCTTTGCCCCCCTCACTTCCTCTCTCACTCTCTCTCTCTCTCTCTCTCTCTTTCTTTCCATCTTTCTCATCGTGCGCGTGCAAATATTCTCATTCATTGCAAATGATGATAAGAGAACTCAAACGCACGCGCGCGCGAGTGAGCGAGAGAGAGATAAAATGACCTTAAAGCTCGACTCCGTGGGACTTTATCGTGTGAGTCGGTCGTGCTCTCGAACACGTAGACCGCTTTTATTAATCAATTACGTATATACGTATATACACTTTTCTATACCCCGGTATACAAGTTTTGAGAAACGTCGAGATAGTCTTTGATTTCGCGACATTTTGCTTTCGCACGTCGAACGTTCGAACGATCGATATTCAAAAGACTTTTGGTGATCAATTTTTTATTGTATTCTCTATAATTGTATATCGCGATCTTAAGGTGAGAGAACCGCGAAAAAAAAACAGAAATCGTGGAAAAAAAGGATTTTTTATTATTATTTATTGTAAAAAATAGACGAGAGAACGGCGAAAAGGAAGGAAATTTGTCCATCAATAATTAAAGCGCGAGTAAAAAAAGCTCGTATCCCTGGAAATATTTGAGAATATATTTAAAAAAAAAACAGACAATTCGACAGAATCGAAGCAAAAATACGAAAGTGTATTTGACAAAAAAAAAGCAAAATCGAAGGACTACGTTTAAAAAAGATCGAAAGTACGTTGAAAGAAATCGCAAGAACGTTGAGAAAAGATTCGAAAGATTACAGTTTGGCAGAAATTCCAGAATTTGTTGAGATGACAAAAAATAAAAACTGGTGCGCGTTTGTAAAAAAAAAAAACAAAAAAAAAAAGGAACAGATAAAATAATAAACAAAAATGCATCGTCGCGTATTCGAAGCGCGAAATTACATTTTTCTTTCGAGTAATTAATTCACGTTCGTCGTGTTGGTTTTTCTTTTGTTTTTGGTTGTTTTTGGCCGATCGCAGGAGGATGTCCCGAGGCGCGAATTGCCTTTACGCCGTCATACTTTCGACGTTGGTCTCGTTTGCGCGAGCTACGACAAACACGACGATCGTCACGATGCGCTGCGAGGAGGCGCGTCTAAGATGCGCATTCAGAGCTGGATGCGGAATGGCGCTTCAGCAATATTTGACTAGTTGCGCGGCGGATCTACAGGTCGACGCGAAGGGTTGTCCCGAGACTTGTCAGCACGCGCTCATAGCGTTGACCAGCACGGACGAGGGCAAAGAACTCATGACGGTGAGCATTTCTTCTATTTGTTTTTTTTTAAATATATCCTGATTTTTTTCAATTTTTCTAATTTATTATCCGATATTAATTTTTCTTTTAATTATTGTATTATTATTATTATTATTATTATTGTTAATGTTGTCATTGCTGTTGTTTGGTTATTACCGACAGTCGATAATGCCTTTTGTTATCTTCATATATTTTTATTAAATTTAAATCAATTCGAATTTACAGTGCGACTGCGCCAGGGACGATTACATGTGCATGCGTTCGAAACAGAGAGTAGAAATTTGTCGTTCGTCGGTGACAATGGCGATGAACAGAACGAGGGTATCCTGCAGAATAGCAACTTGGATATGTAATGCCGATGCGCTTTGCTCGAAAGCCCTCGAATATTACAACGCCTATTGCAAAAGCATGTTTCATGGAAAAAAGTGCACACCACGGTGAGTCGAGGAGAGAATCAAACGATTATTTACATATTGTTATTTTAATTGTTTGCTTATTTTCGAGCCGCTAAATCTAAGATTTATTACTATTAGTGTAATCATCATTATTATTATTATTATTATTATTATTATTATTATTATCGTTGTTGTTATTATTATTGTTATTGTTATTTTGCAGTTGTCGAAATTCGATAGCGATATTGACGCGTCAGGAGAAAGCGGCGAAATTGAACACGTGTATATGCGACGGAGCGGAGGAATACGATTGCAAGGGTATACATCACAATATGAATTTTCTATGCTTCGGCAAGATACATCACGATTACCA
This sequence comes from Netelia virgata, assembly GCA_951802705.1. NCBI lineage: Eukaryota > Metazoa > Arthropoda > Insecta > Hymenoptera > Ichneumonidae > Netelia > Netelia virgata. The sequence goes on along the minus strand of OX637866.1, from coordinate 37,522,586 downwards.
CGAGGTGAAGAAATTAATGGCCGATACGAGGACGAACGAGATTAAGAGAAACGGCGAGAGTACGAGGGGCACGGCTTATCGATTCCTAGTCAACAGGACGACACTGATTTTACCAATCGTTCTGCTACTAATCACTTCAAAAGGTGAGATATAGTTTGCCACATTGATCTTATAGATTTTCATTATTGCGAGTTTTTCTTTAATTTATTAGAAAAAAGAAAAAAAAACGAATTATGAGAATATTTTTTTTTGGATTGCCTAAAAACTATTACCTGCATGAAAATGGCCAGAACTTTCTTTCGTGACGAAAAGTTGTCGAGTTATAATTTTATTTGACAATTTCACGAATATTGTATTACGTCGTGGGTTTTGAAAAATGTTCTGTATTTCCAAAATTTCAAAATTCTTTCAAAACTTGGACATGTTTTCTCAGTCCAAAATATAAGAATTCGGTTTCGTACGAAAAATAAACATCGTTGTTTGTCTCGATTTTTTAATTCAATGATCTTCTTTTTCGCAGACTGATGAGAGAAACGTCTCTCGGACCTGACTGGATCAGAGAAACAGTATTCCGCGTGTGAACACGACCAAAGACGTTAAAAAAAAAGAATGAAAAGGAAAAAACACAACAAAAAAAAGAAACAACAAAAATTTCCACACTGTTCGATGCGACGAGTTGACAAAAGTTCCGTTCTCTCGCGGGGAAGAGGAAAATGCGGAACCGAAAGACACTGTATTCGCGCGTGATGAGCAGCTTAAGATCAGGGACGATGACGAATAATTAGAAGAGGAGGAAGAAAAAAAATCTTCAAGGTCAAAAAGTTGATGCGGTGGGCAAGAAAATGCGCATGAACCATTCCTACAATTTTATTATACAACATATATATATATATATTTTCATGTATACATATATGTATACATACACGGGACCTGCTGAGAAGTTGACAAAACGAGAGAGAAAAAAAGTAGCGAAGAAACTGTAAATCCGATGCGAGTAGAAAAATCTCGCGATTTCACATCTAAAGTTTAATACCCAGGGAGAGGACAAAGAATGAAGGAAAACAAAAATTTATCAGAGCGAAGCACGAGTTCTTGTACAGTAAGTGTATCATAGAATCCATAGAAGACGATTAATTATTTTAATATTATTATTATTATTATTATTATTATTATTATCATTATTATTTTATTATTAATTTATAATATATGCGAGGTGTTCGAGTGAGATTGAGCGTTGCGTGTGTGTAAATAAATTCAATACACTTTATATATAGCGTATATTTTCTTCAGAATTCATCAAACATATATTTTTCTATAATAATAATGTGCCACGAGCCAACAGTCTTGAGTTACCGACGCCACCGCTTGAGGGCGCGCTTCGACCCCCTGGCGGTGGCGTCATCAACTAAAGGCGTGTCCAGGGCTCACATGTAATACGAGCACGTATTGTTTTCACGTCTTACGTGAAGCGAAGCGATAAAAAAAACGAAGATAAGTTAAGCTTGATATATTTATATCAATATAATTATACGCAGCAGATTGAGTGAGTAGCTTAGTCGCTCGAATGAACGATACTCGTGCGCAAAGTGGTCAACGACGCTCATTGGGCGAAGACAATGTTATCTTTCGTCCAATTTTCTCGGCGCGCTACTTATCGATGAACGAATACTCGACTAGCGATATTATGAAAGTATTAGAAACGCGTTTAAAGTCAAGGAGCGAACGTAACCTAATCGTCGATAGACCCAATGCCGCCATCTTGATTAGTACAAACATCGACCACCAGGAGTTCGCAGCGACTAATGAAACATGTAGTCTCCAAAATACAAAAAGCATTTCGTTGATACACCAAGCTGCGCTGATGGTTCATCACGAGGGGAGAAGCATAAGAAAATAAAAGTCAAAGGAGAGGAACGTAAGAAAGGAGAAGCGGGTGGGGGGACTAGCATCTGAAGAAAGAATGAGTGAGTAAGAAGGGAAGGGGAGTACAGGGGGAAAAGAGGCTGTGAGGCTTCTATTGAGCATCAGCTGTTATTGTGGACCAACTATATGGATGTGCTCTGCTCGCTGGCCACACACGTCGGTCTCTACGACTCTTTCTCACTCTTTCTTCTTCCTCCTCTTCTTCTTCTTCTTCTTCTTCTTCTTCTTCATCCTCGGACTCTTCGCGGTCTCCTGAATATTACCGTATGTATATACGCTGTATATGTATATTGTTCCGGTTTCTTCTCGTGAAGACTCAGATGACCTTGCCATGAATCCTTACAAACCGGGACGTTATTTACCATGACGAGAGTTCTCGCTTATTCGCATAAAACTCGGTCGGTTTGTTGTTCTTTTTTGCACTTTTTTCCACCATTTCTTTACGACTTTTCGGATTACGAAGTATAGACCGAAATTCCGTCGAGTTTTCGGAAACCTTCATTTTTATTGGCTCGAAGGTTTGAGTAATGGCAATCAATGAAAGTTTGGTACCAGCTGGTAAGACCACGTGGTGTCCACACGTGGGAAACAAGGGAGTCCGGTGAGTCCCGACTGGTGAAGAAACGATTTTATTTTGTTGACTTTCTCTCTCTCTCTCTCTCTCTCTCTCCCTCTCTCTCTCTCTCTCCATGCCATATGACTAAGAAGCTATTGCTTGAAAGATAGAGCGAGTAAGGGAAGGAAGAGGGAAAGGTAGAGAGTAGAAGGGAACAAGCGAAGATTAAAGCTACGTTCACAATAAAAATGTAAACGAAAATCGAATATTTCTAAAACAAGGATTTCCAAAATTTGTCCCTCGGCTCAAAAAAAAAGTCATTTTCATTGCATTTTGCAAATTATTAATCTTACTTTCTCTCTAGTTTGCATTACCTCATAGCTTAAAAAAACCTCTAAAAAAATCGTAATGTCCACTTTTCATTGAGTATGAAAAATTACTTTTAATTTAGATTTTTGAAAAATAATGAAAACTATCCCCGATCGCTGTTACTTAAATATAATTAAAAAATTATTCTTAATATCTAATCAAAATCACTTTTCCCCTAAATCCAAGTATTGCCCTCGAAAAAGTACTTTCACTTTCCAAAGTGTAAAAACAAAGAAACATTTTTTAAAAGATTTTCTCGTTTGCTCCACTTTTTCTCCCTAACTGTGATGAACACACCCTGTTTCTTGAGTAGGGCAACTGAAAACATGAGGAGGGAGCGAAAAGAAACGATGGAAACGAACACTAAAGAGAGTGAAAGAGCGAGGTAGAGAGACAGAGACAGAGAGAGAGAGAGAGGCTCTGCGGTGTTATGGCCACACACGTAGACGACGAACGCGGAATATCCCTTGGGTGCGAGTGAGAGGCCAGGTCGAGATGAAAAGAGAGTTTGAGGCAAGGACGGACGGAGAGAAAGAAAGATAGAGAGAGAGAGAGAGAGAGAGAGAGAGAGAGAGAGAATGTTGTGCATCTCCAGAAAGAAAGAGGGACGAGGATGGAAAACAGAATGAGAAAAGATGGAAACGTGGCTGATGGTGAGGCAGCTGAAGAAGGAGAGAACAAAGAAGAAAAAGAAGCAGAAGAAGAAGAAGAAGAAGAAGAAGAAGAAGAAGAAGAAGAAGAAGAAGAAGAGAAGAAGAAGAAGACGAAGAAGACGAAGAAGATGAAGAAAGGGAGGACCCGCAGGCTCCGCGGACCACCCACCACGGACTCGGAGCTCTCGCTCTCTAGCTCTTACGTACGTTTTTTTTCTCGGGATAGCGAAGCGAGAGCGGTGTTGGATCCGGAGGAAAGCAGAGCAGAGCCAGCTGAAAGTCCATCGCCATCGCTCTGGACTTTGGGGAACTCCTTGGGACATTCAAGCTAGACTCGCGACCTCCGCTCGAATCTAATTACGGTTATGTCAGTCTCTCTCTCTTTCTCTCTTTCTCTCTCTCTCTCTCCCTCTCTTTCTCTTGACTCACCTAGATAAGATTCAAGAGACTCGGTGAATACCGAAATAGAGGGGTACTGCGAATCGTCGCGACCGAGAACAACCGACGATATCATCAATGCGGTTATCAGACATTCTCCCTGTTTTTCCGATCTTCGACTTGATTTTGTTCAAAAACTTATTACGATTTTGGTAAGAAATGTTCGGAGAAGATGTCAAATTGGCTAAAGAACACGATTTGTGCGAGATTTTATCCGAAATCTCGATGTGAGTTTGATCAAAAAAATTGGATCTCGATAAAAGATTAGCTCATTGTCAGATCCGTTGGACCGATGGAACGAGACTTAAAACTTTAAAAACGGATTGTTACCGACTGTCGATGACCGTTTGACCGGTGACCGAAACGCCATAGTGGGCCCTCACTTCGAAAACTGGTTTCGCAATATCTCCGGCACGAGGCAATCGATCGGGACGAAGTTTCGCTTAAACGAAGCAAAATTATGGCAAGAAACGTATAAGCTTTATTTCGTCCAGATCGGTTGCGCTGTTCAGGCGAAATTTGCGAATTACTTATCCCACGTGGCGCTCTCGCGTTTGCGCTGAACGCAGCCTATACCTACCGTTAACTTTTAAACGAAAGTCCTTGTTCGCTAGAAAATAAAACGAAAACTGCAACGACCTTGAACTGATCTCTACATCCTTCGTTCGACCGCTAAATTTATGCGTCGTCCTTATGCGCAAAAGATCCAAAATCCTTCTTCTCTTGTTTGAGATGCATAAGGTCCGATGACTATATACACTCGTAGTAACCGCAATCGGCAGCTACAAAGATCGAGAAAAAACTCTATAGAACCTACAACAGCAGCAATTACAAAGAGACATAGAGAGGTTCGCGTTGCAATGTGTTATAGTCCATAAATATTAAACGGTTTGGTACACGACAAGGAGCGAGGCGAAAAGGGGGGGGGGGGGGGGGAAGCATGAAAGTAATTACGTCCCGAAGAATAAGAAAACCGAGAAACGTTGCAAGTGGAGAGAGGGGTAAAACACGCGCCAACATAAATACTGTTTATTATGTGCTCGGGGGGTCGCAAGCCCCGTTAATCTGTATTTGATGATCAATGAATGCCTACCTGCCGTCATTTCGTTAGTTTACTCTTAGGCCTGCTATAAAAACCCATCTGGCGTCTCTCGTTTCTTGTTTATATGGCCCAACTGCAATATCGCGAGAAGAAGAAGGGGCATGACGTTTGCGTATATTGGAGCAGTTTTTTTAATTTCTTTTCGTCGGGTGAGTCGTTGAAAGAGGGAGAATTGTGGTATGGGGTGTTGAAATCCGGAACGTTTCGGTACAAAAAGGAAAGAAGACAGAGAACGTAGGAAATTATAGAAAGAATCGTGATATGCACGGAGAATCGCGAATTAATGGAAAAATTGGCACGACAAGTTCCTAGAAGCTAGACCACCTAAACGCAGCCCCCACTATTCGCCTGTTAGGCGCATGCGCCTCATCATGCACGCGCGCAACAACGCATGCGCAGAACTAAATGGAAACAAATAGGGATAGAGACCATTAAACAAAAAATATTTTTTTAAATGTATAAATAATCATAACGATTCGAAGTAATCGAAAACGAATGAAATCAGAAAAAGCAATTTTTTCACTTATTTCTACTGACGAATAGTTAATTATTATCTAGTCTCTCGGATTTTCTATTGAAAAACGATCGCGAGCTTACGAATAAAGAAAACCGTACGACTTTCGATAATTACTTTTTTTTTTTCATTAAAAAAAAACGATTTCAACATAAAATTGATAAAATGTTCAAGGCCAATGGAGGATACTTACCTTAGATGTCCGCAAATTGTTCATCTTTCTCGTGTCTCTGTCGGTGGAGAGTCATGACTGTACAATTTCGAAAGTCGAGTTTTGCTCAACCGACCACCGACAAACCGGAAGATTACCCGGCAAATGACGCTCGGAGACCCCCCATGCAGGAGGCTGAACGGACCATTTGCACAGTTCCCTTGACTCTCTCTCTCTCTCTCTCTTTCTCTCTCCCACTCTCTCGGTCTCTCTCCCTCTGTAACAGACATGAAGACCAAGTAGTTTAGTAGCGAAATGCAAGAGACCCAATGTTCCATGTCGACGCCTACGAAGCTGGTCGTAGACTCGACCACTTTACCGGATGTCCCTCTTCCATTTTCATCTCTTCACTTCTCTCGTCTTCTACCCTCCTTGACTAATCTCGACCATTTTGCTTCCTCATAAAGAATGATTTGTTTTAACGAAAAGAAAATTCTCAATTTTTACGACGGAATATTCGAAACGTTTCACAGACTGGAAAAATAATATTTTAAAGAAAATGCATGTGCGCACCGTTAGAAGAATACAAATATCTTTATCTCTTGAATAAATTACGTCGCAAGTTCTTGAAAAATTTATATTTTATCGGATTCTTCGTTTTTCGGAAAATCGTCGTCGACGCTTCAACTTCGGTAAAATTCCTTCTAACGAGATTCAGTCTTTTGGAGGAATTGAAGATTTTTCATCCAACGGGATGATAATCTGTAAATTCAAACGGGTTTGAGAAAATACCGAGTCCTAGTCGACTTTCGATATTAACAAACAGATTTGCATGTATGACATTCGATATTATGGAAAAGGTCTAATAAAAGGAGATTATTTCTTGTTACCTGTATTTTAGTTACAAGAACTTAGTTCTTCAAACGCCCCTATAATTACTCCTGCTGGCATCCCGAGGGTTTGAGTTTGGGCAAAAAGATCTTCCAGTGTTGTCTGTATTGGCTGATGATACTTCACACAAGGACTTCAACTATTCACGGAGAGTCTCAAATTCCTTTTCGACTCGAACCCGCAGGCCTCCTGTACCAAAGACACCCTCGCAAAACTTCTCGACCCCTATTTGTGTTCAGATTGCAGCCTTAGTACCGGACTTTGCTGAAAATAAACAATAATAAATATATCGTATAAATGTCAATTCGCTCATCGTCAACGAACCGTCCACTGGCCTCAAGCGATGATATAACTAGTGAACCGTAAGCGAGAACACGAATCTCTATTCCGCGATGGCCAGCAAAGCGTGTAATTAAATGCGTCGGCGATTTAATAAACGACGTGCGAATGCGTTTTGCACCGTTAACTTCGTTAATGGGATTGTGAAGCACAGACGGTTGCCGACGACAATGAATGGTTCGATCTTTTTCTTCTCTTCGGTTTGACGGTTCCGGTATGTATTGTGAATCTGCAAATATTTAATAGTAAACAATAAATAAGACATATTTGCATTTTATTATTGCAGCCTATGTATCCTCTTTCGGGCTTTTTTCTATTTTCCCTATTCGCACGTGGGTAGGGGATGCCACTTCCCTACGTGGAATCATCAAATTCTAGAAAATCTGAAAAATGGTCACCGCTCCAAGTAATGATATCGCGAAATGCTGCTTAACATCGGTGATCACCAGATCCACGCACCGACCGCGTATCTACCGCTGTCGGGTAATAAATAAAATATAATGAAAATATATATTTGTTATATTTGACTCGTTATTGTTTTTTTTATTTATGATTATATTATATCTTATTTTTACTTCTATTTATACGCGCATCTTCACTCTCGACTTTCGATCTCTTTGTTTTATTTCCTTTCTAGATTTTGTACAAGCATAAGCCCTTTGTCGCATGAGTAAGTTATCTTTGGCTCGCGTGGCAGCAGAGTGTCGGCGACATCGCTAAATACCATTAGTTCGCATCGGATAATTATTTTTTTCGCAATCTCCAGTAATTATCAATTTTTTTCTGTGACAATGATTTCCCGACGAATCTTGTGGGAGAATAAGGCCTTAGTTTACCGATTCACACGATCGATCGCAATTGAGATTAAAAATTGATCAGTCTCTTGTTTTGTTTCGATACCGGAGCACGGTGGACTTGAGAGTCGATTAAGTCGGTGTCACTACGTCGTGCATCGCATATTTCCACGTCCATGCTCTTGCAACTTCCTCGAATCGTTCACGATCGTTCATGTACATGTCGCCGAGCTCGGGTTCCATGCAGACCTGTTCAATAAATAAATAAACGTCGTTTCGTTAAGAAGCAATTTGGATTTTTCTTGGTTTTTATTGTAGCCAATTTTCGTTTACTTACTTGGCAATAAGGATCGGTCAATAAACTTTGCACGCTTATCAGCACTTTCGATATCGTCAAAGCCAGTGACCAGTTGTGATGAATCGAGTCGATACCGACGTCACCGTGTCTTGACACATTAGGATGAAGTATTTTCGTTAGAAATTTTACAACCGGTGGACACATTGGATAACTGTAAATATAGATCGATCGGTGAGAATCATTATCGAAACCCCCTTCAATTATATCCCTTAATTATAAACGATGAAGAAAAAAATTCAAATCTTGATTTTTTACCTATAAGGGACTTGGAGATACAAATAAAAAAGTCCTCCTTCGTACGGACTGCCTATGGGTCCAGTAATTGTTGCTTGCCAGTGACAACACATCTGATCGAGAGGCGTAGCTTCGATGCCTTCCGGCGGATCGATTCTCAAGCTCTTGAGTTCACCGCGAAGTCGATTTCTTCGCCATGAGTTTTCCTCCATTCTCGATGGTTCGGCTCGTAGACACATGAGAGAAAAGCACATTCTGCAAGGCGCTGACGAAGCCAGGCGATCGTAAACTTTGAACCAATTGTCGACGTTTCCAATCGGACGATACAAGGGCCAATGTATCTTAACGTGCTGTTGCCATTGTTGAGATGGTACGTGAGTCAACAATAAACCGTACCAACGACGACAGACATTGGCGGCTGACCACAAGCTAACATCGTCGAGATACGAGAAAACGACTAAGAGAACTTCCGGCGGTAGTCTTTCGACGAGACCCGGCTCGTTTATCGGCTCGTGCTCGATATGCTTGTGATTCGTAAGCATCTCGACACGTTCGGACAAATTCTGCGGTCTTGAAGATTCGCCAACTTCGTATCCTCGTAAATTCCACGACAATCGAATATTTTCATGCACCGCTGGCACGTCATCGAGATTCGGAAGATTCTCATCCTCCTCGTCGCGAGGATCGTCCAACGACTCGATTCTGAGATTCTGAGGATCTTGGACGCGAGCATTTCCATGAGGGACTGGTTCTATCGAATTCGACGATGTACCTGCACTACTTGCCGGCGGTGGAACACCCATACAACGCCAAGAGTACATTTTCGTGCTGTTCGACGCCGCATTTTGATTCACTGCTACGATCGGTAAATTGTTCAATGGTGGCGGAGGATTCGAGGGAGGTTTGTATTCGTTCACGATTCTCTGTGGAATTGGAATAATAGGAATTGGCTTTTGAGGATTTCTTTGTTGTTGCGGCTGCTGCTGGCTCACTCGCCTCTCGGCGTTGTAACACAAGTCCGTTGGTTCGTCATTTCCGGAATCTTCATCGTCGGTTTTCTGTATTTTTGGGAAAGAGGTATAAAGCATTCGTGAACGAAATAATACCGATTCGGACGTTTATTGTATGTGCAAGATATAAAAATTGGTATATTGAAATGTCTACAACAAAGCTCGTCTCGCAGGTTATGCATTTCCCGATTCTGGCTTTATCGTAAAGAAAACTTTTTTGTTTTCACGAAAAGCAAGACCGATCAAATGTAAAAACGAAAATGGCAAACCTGCCATACCTTGAAGTTCAACTTTACAATTTTTAATCACGATTGTCTCAATTTACGGTAACCAATAACTCGACGATATACGCAGCTCGCAATGACCGAGGGATGGTCAAAGACAATTAATGACAATGTTACTACATCTCACTCAACAAATGCAATATTCAAATGGACCAATAACGAAAAAAGTCGAAAAAAACTCACCTCGCTGAATATTGGGACTTGTCGTAGACCGATATCATCAGGAAACAGAAATGCATGGCAGGTCGCGCAAACAGGCTCTTCGAAACAGGGCCCATAATAACCATTGCAAGCGTAACAAGCAGACGTCTATAAATGAAATTGAAAACGTCAATGAGACTATCTGACTGTTTAGTATTTATTTTGTCAACGATCACAATTGACAGCTGTGGATAGAAATATCACTTCTTGATAAGAATAAGTTTCACTTACGGCGAAACAAAACTCAGGACATGGAACATAATCGACAGTTTCGGAAAAAGCTTCATCAAGACTTAAGTTCAAGTGACACTCGATATTATCGTTATTTTTTTCGCTATTGTTTTCGACATTATTCGATTTGTCAACGAGCTTATCACCAGCCATGTTGACATTCGGCGATTGTTAAAAGTTCCCTTGGCATAAACTACGACAAAGTTGGATGAAATGTAAATTCAGTCAATGTTTCCGTTACGCACGAAAAATTTTCATCATTTTTTCCAAAATAGCCGTCAGATGTCAGGATCAGCGTATCGACTGAATTTGATGTTTCAAAACCATTGAAGCCTAGAGCGAGCAATGTTTTTGATTTCCCGACAATTATTTTAATCTAATTGCGACGAAGAGTACAACAAAGTTATGAAAAATGATGCCCAAATGTTGGATAAATCAATGAACCGATCTTCAAGAATCCTAACCTCAAATTTACGCCGTTTCCGATCAGTCGGTCGGACATCTTGATTCATCACGTTCGTCTCATACTTCGTGGTCCGAATTCGCGACACTTCGTCGAATGTCGAATTCGTTTGGGTCCGAGACGTGTTTTCCGAGGGCCGATACGATAAATACCATTTTTCGCATGCTGTGATTCATACGCATAGGTTTTTTCCATCGCAAAGTGAAAAACTATCTTTTTTTCGAACGATCAAAGGCCTCGCGGTGTGACACCGAATTTTGTAATCAGATACGAATCGTTATACGACTTAGACTTTGTCATTTTTGTTTCCAATCATCGTTAAAAGTGTTTGAGACACCAGGAAAAAAATGGCAGCGAGCGACTCAGCGGCGGACGATAGTCTGTATCCGATAGCAGTTTTGATCGATGAATTGAAGAACGAGGATGTTCAGGTATGCGAACAAAACTATAATACCATTGGCTTATTTATTTCTCGTACTTAAATTCGTCGCCCGATCTTGAAGGGCAATTTTGTTACTGCTTCGGCACGTCGATCACCTTCAATTGAGGTTACGCACGCTTCGTGAACGCCGAATTTTTTAACCGATACTGTCAAACACGACAAACGTCATCGCATTATTAGTATCTTATTATTCATCCGGTTCGATTTTCGGAATTATTAGGGATCTTTCATAGATGACGATTTTATACAGTTCTATCTCTATATTTGTAGTTGAATTGTCTTGAGAGAATGCATATAACAAATACTTCTATACTGCGCGCTCAACAATAAGAGAATTGGGATAGACAAATATTTTTTTCCGACGTGAATTCTTCACGTCTTGCTACGAGTTTTTAGTTTTCTTGTAAAATTCTGCGTAAGGTGCGGCGCAATCAAACGTGTCGTATTAGAAAAAAAAAGTGATCTTTACTACTGTCAAAATGTAAATACAAGTTAAATAAAAATACATACTATCGTATTGTTCAAGCTGCTGAAATTCTCCGAATTCAAGCTTATTTCATAAGTTTATGACAACTGTTAATGAAATTGCCATTGATTTCGTAACAACGCGCACTTCATTAACCACAACCTTCATTGGTGCTTCAAATGTATAAACCTGCTCTCAAAGTATAGAATGCAACATTCTCGTGTATGATTCATGCAATTGTTAATCTTTTCTCCAGTTACGTTTGAATTCCATCAAGAAATTGTCAACGATCGCTCTTGCGCTTGGTCCAGAACGCACTCGCATAGAGTTAATGCCATTCTTGACTGACACTATTTATGATGAAGACGAGGTACTACTCGCTCTAGCGGAGCAGCTCGGATCATTTACACCGCTCGTCGGTGGTCCGGAATACGTTCACTGTCTTTTGGTAAGATGAATAACAGCAATACACGCTAAAAACACGAAACTTAACTTAAACGAACAATTATTGGTCTAAAGAAAATTTATAAAAAGTTATTAACAATTAATTATTGGAACTAAACATTTATCTCTGATTTTAATTTCCTTAGCCACCCTTGGAGGCATTGGCGGCTGTCGAAGAAACGGTTGTACGTGACAAAGCCGTCGAGTCTTTGCGAAATATCGCCAGTCAGCATAGTCCAGCGTACCTAGAGGATCACTTTGTGCCGCTCGTACAGCGTTTGGCCTCTGGCGATTGGTTCACGTCAAGAACTTCCGCATGTGGCTTAATGAGCGTTTGCTATCCTCGTGTGGGACCAGCGTGCAAAAGTAATCATTATAAAATGCTTTTTATTCTCTTAAAAACCAGGAAAGTCTACCGCCTCTAAAAGACCGCGAAATAAAATTTTTAACTTTTGTTTTTTTACAGCTGAACTGAGAAATAACTTCCGCAGTCTTTGTCAGGATGACACGCCGATGGTTCGACGCTCGGCTGCCTCGAAACTCGGTGAATTCGCTACCGTCGTCGAGATCGAGTACTTGAAGTCAGATCTTATCCCGATGTTCGTAATTCTTGCCCAGGACGAGCAGGTGAGAAATTTTCGGAAATTCCACAAAAAATTATCCTTCTAAAACCTTGTTGTCCTTCGAATAAGAGAGACTCCGTGGTCAAAAAGCAAGAACCTGGATATTTCGAAGATTCGAAGGAAAAGAAGAATTAATTTAACAAATTATTTGTACAAATCGCAGGACTCTGTGCGACTTCTTGCAGTCGACGCTTGCGTGAGTATCGCTCCACTTTTACAACAAGAAGATGTCGAGCAATTGGTGATGCCGACACTTCGTCAATGCGCCGGTGATCAGTCGTGGCGAGTACGTTACATGGTTGCTGACAAATTCACCGATGTGAGTTAATAAGAATGACACTATCGAAAATAGCCTTATTCATTCGTTTTTACAAAAATATTTCATTACGTTTGTTTTTTCATTATTACAGCTGCAAAAAGCCGTCGGTCCGGAAATAACAAAAGCCGATCTGGTACCAGCTTTTCAAGCTCTTCTGAAAGACACCGAAGCGGAAGTCCGAGCCGCCGCAGCTGACAAAGTCCGCGACTTTTGTCAGAATCTCGATCAATTCCATCAGGAAACTATTATTATGACAAACGTATTACCGTGCGTAAAAGATCTCGTTGCTGATCCGAATCAACACGTAAAATCAGCTCTTGCGAGTGTCATCATGGGACTCAGTCCTATTCTTGGAAAACACAAGTTAGTTAAATTCAAATTTGCGTCGCTTCATCAAAAATGGAACTTTCAAAATTTATAGAAATTTAAAAAAAAAACATTTCAGCACCATCGAACATCTATTGCCGTTGTTTCTCTCACAACTCAAGGACGAGTGTCCGGAAGTTCGTCTAAACATAATAAGCAACTTGGATTGCGTGAACGAGGTTATCGGAATTCAACAATTATCACAGTCTCTTTTACCCGCGATCGTGGAATTGGCCGAAGACTCGAAGTGGCGCGTACGACTGGCGATTATCGAGTGAGAAATATTTTTATATCGCGTAGACTTTCACTTTTAAATGTAAAAACATTTAAAACCATTTTAATTAACGCGTGATATATTTTATCTCAGGTACATGCCGTTGTTGGCTGGTCAACTCGGTGTTGAGTTCTTCGACGAACAGCTCAATTTACTCTCGATGAATTGGTTGGTTGATCACGTATACGCCATCAGGGAAGCAGCGACTTTAAATTTGAAGAAATTGGTCGAAAAATTCGGACCGGATTGGGCACAGACGACGATAATACCACGAGTACTCGCTATGCCAAGAGACTCGAATTATCTTCATCGAATGACGTGTCTGTTCTGCATCAACGTAAGCTTCTCACCGGGAAAAGTTCTAGTCACGATTAATTGCATTCTCACGAATTTTGACAATTAATGTCACTCGAGCTTGTTTTGAATTGCGATAATGAAGGAAATTTAATCTTAACAGGTATTGGCTGAAGTTTGCGGACCAGAAATAACAACGAAAGTAATGCTTCCAACTGTACTCGCTATGGCCAACGATAACGTCGCAAACGTAAGATTTAACGTTGCCAAAACGCTTCAACGCATCGGGCCTTATCTAGAGCCAACTGCTGTACAGACGCAGGTCAAACCCATATTAGAAAAACTCAACACAGATACGGACGTCGATGTCAAGTACTTTGCTTCCGAGGCAATAGCAGGAATCGCAGGTATGTCATGAAACGATCGATTAAAATCGATTTTAAAAAATGACTTTTTTTTTTTTTAATTGTCCTGCGATAAAAATTGGCCGAGATATTAATTCGCAAATGACGAAGGTTCAAAAATGAAGTATTTAAAAATGATACACGATTATTACATTTTTGTGTAGATAACACCGTTTAATCTTTCGTAGTAATTTCCAATTTTTCAACCAAAAACGTTATAACAAATTCTAACATATTTATTTTAAAGGTTTGTAGGTATGCAAAGAAAATCATTTCTCAATTTTTGTTTCTTTCTTTTTATCAACATTACAAGTTGTACATTATTCTGTGGCTAAAGTGAATAAAAAATCACAATTTTAACGATATAATCGAGTTGTAAGAATGCAAAGAAAACTAAACTAATCCATAACGGTAATAATGTTTAATCGAACTTTCATCGATCGTTAAATGGTGCTTTGATAATTTGTATCCAAAAATGTTTCAGTATAGGTTGAGCAGATTTCCCGGAGTGCATTTATCCCCCCCACCCCATTACTCCCCGGAAAACGGACATTTAATACATCGGGAAGAGAGAACGTGACGTGCCACGGTATTTCAACACGCGAAAGCTTTGGCAATCACGCAAGGAAATATTTGATGCACACGCGCGTAGAACGAATCCAAAAAAACGCGGTAAACAAAACAAAAACCGAACTAAAAACAAAAAAAAATGAAAAAAAAACACAAAAAAAAATGCAACAATTTTAGATCTTTCGTAACTTAGCGGGGTTTTTAACGTTCAAAAGCGACACCCAAGGAAAAAATGAACATAAAAAAAACGTTCTGCTGTATTTGTACATCTATACTATTGTACCAAGTATTGAATATTCGGTTTAAATAAGAAACAATGTATCTCTCGTACATACCTTAAGTAACTGTCTAAAAAACGTAAGAATGAAATAAAAGAACACGAATGACTCTGCATCATTCCTCCCTCCCTCAATACTTGGATTAAGATCGAAAATATAAACTTTCCATATGTACGAATACCAAAAAGGCTGCTGCCTTATATTTATTTACCTTAAAATTAAATATTAATCAACGTAATTACACACATATTCGTATTAAACTTTTGCGTATGGCTTCGCTCGCGCGAATCTAATGCTACAGCCACACTGCAGCGATGTTGCCATAGGTGGCCACACGCTGCTCTACTCACGCTACTCCTTGTCATACTCCGCTACGATGCGCTCGATGCAGAGTGCGGTTGGGCGAGTATGTGGTTGGCATATTCGTCCTCGTATTACCGGTCCTTTGGCTCGCGCACGAAAAACCGACAAAAGAGGGACCAGTGGGCACGAGTAACGTGGCCACACTACGTCTCTGCCTACTTCTCTCGCTACTTCGAACAATTTCTAACAATGAAAATAATAACGACGGTTAAGAAGCGATTTGACTTAAGCGCCATTTTTTGCGATATTGACTTATATACATATTTGTAGTCAGCGATTTTTTCTGTCTATTTTAATTCACTTCCTACTTTATCGCAATTTTTCGTCGCAAGGTGAAATTTGTTTTTTGTTTATGAAATTGTTAAGGGTTCAAATAATATATATATATTTGTTCACGTCATAATATTTCTTTATTGTTGAACGATTTAATATTTCATACATTTATACCGAAAGTTGACGCGACTCGTGTCGGTATTTTCGACAATTTTGTGACAATCTTACGGTTGTGATTCCGCGAATGTATGACTTAATTTTTTTTCATTTATCGAAGCTATTGTTTACATCCTTGATGAGAGTTGATAACGTCAGTCATTTCGCTGGTGAACTTATCGCGAATCTCTTTGCTGCGGCAGGTCTCGAGTGATAATTTAAAGTCCTTCAAAGCTTCACTTTTATTCCGGAGAGTTTTGTCACTCCATGTAGTGAGAGAATTCGAAATGGAATTTAATTCTTCAATGATCTGGTGATAAAACAAACTTGTTAGATCTTGCATCGGTTTATTCACTTCTTTCATGAAAATTTGTACTTACGGGGGCAGCGCATTCACTCCACTCTGAGTGTTTTCTACACGTAGACATCTTGTTCTTGAAATGCTCCGAATCTATCTTTACTTCGGTTACTTTGCGTAGGGCTGAAGATTCTAATTTATGTTCCTCGAGTAGCTTCTCGACACATTTTTTTGTACTGCTGAAAGTGTTCTTCGCCACCTTCTTCAATGCAAGTTTTAAAGCCGGGCATGTAGGTCCGCCTTCGGTCGTTTGGGGCTGTTTACCTTTTTTGAGCGCGCTACGAACCTGTGCGAACAACCGATACAACAGTTTTACACAATAGGAATACATTTCTCGTATCGATTGGAAATCGACTTCATAATTCGCCAATTAGTTTGAAACACTGAGTTATATTCTGACCTCCGTTTTAATTTCTTCGACCACCGTCGTGTTGATGTACGTGCAAGCTACATTTGTGAGTTCGCTGGTTCTCGTGTGGACCTGTTCCGGGATAGCATTCAACGCAGTCGTGATATCGTTCGCTATAGCGTCCCACTTCTGTTCTAAAAGCGATTGGTCATCGTTCGCTTTGGAGGTTTGGATCGCTGCCTACAATTTGTTATAAATTATTTTTATTCTCGAACGAAGAAAAAATTGTACCGGTTAATCTTTTACATTTATTTCTTTAACGCGGGACACTTACCGAGGCGATGAGAACGACGAATAGAGCGGTCGTGCTTTTTAACATTGTAGATGACTTAGCGCCGCGACGTGTATTCGATGATATAGCGTTAGCGGAAAAAACGCCTCTCTATATACCTTATTTTTTACGAGCTGTTTTATCATTTTCTAATTTTAACGTTCTACATAAAAGCACAGAAATATATATTTCATGAATAATGGAATATTCGTAAGGCGGATTGTTTTTTTAATTCGATATCATCTTCGGTATTTAATGACCATCATATAGTGACAGCTGTTGATATTTGCTCGCGATATTTGCTCGCTCGTCTAATACGTGTTACACATCCGTCAACTCGCACAAATTCTCATCTACCAGAATTAATATTTTTATCCAATTTCATATTTCTGTCTCGAATTTCACGCCAGTTTTGTTTATTGTTTATTCTTTCAGATAATTATTTCATCTTTCGTGTAAAAACGCGATCGTACGCTCTGGTAATGGACGATCATTAGTCTCATGAAATTTCACGGTTCGGTCGAAATCTACGATTTATTGAGAAAATTTGGAAAAAATTAACATCAATCGTAAACCGAGTACCATCATGTCTCCCTAACGGGTTTTTTTCTCGTCTCACTGTATAGGTGCATATGTGCGTACAACAGGTATGAAAATTTACCCTTAAATCGAGGACGTTGGCATTAGTGTGTCGTGAGAATGGCGCCTCGCTCGATATTTAATTATAAAGCGTTGGGTCGTACAATTGGTATTTTCTTTCTATCTCTTTTTTTTCTTCATGGGATGCCATTCGGCGTAACTCTTCGTTGGTCTCCTCGAGAATCCTCGGGGTTAAACCACACGTGTGCAATACCCAAAAAATAAAAAGATCCCCGGGTCTCGAGAAACGTACAAAAATCAATTAATAATTAACAATCGATTAACTACTTTATTTTATCTCATTTGCAGAAACTCTTGGATCGGCTAGACTATAAACTATGCAAAAATTTATCATTGGTGAGTCCTCGAATCTAAAATAATTTTCTTCGTAAAATCGATACCCTCGATTCGAAACTTCGTCGGTTTTTAATCGTTTACTATATTTGAAGAACTTTGTCACAGTGACGTCTGTATGTACCGAGCGTTAAATACAAATAAAATAGGCGTTAAAACGATATCTCACGACCTCGGTACGTCTCCGCATTCCTTATGTTAATTTTGTACGATTCCAATGAAAAACAATTTTACCAGCTTCGATTGTTTATCAAAGAACGAAAAGAATTCCGATACCGCCTCATTTTACGAAAAATCTTATGAACGATGATTCTCTTTAGAAATATCGTTCGTTTTCGAAATACGGGACCGTGTCTATGCAACAATTATGAAATATTATGTATAAATATGAGAATTGTGATCACGTGTTCTCCGCAGAAATTGCTATAATCCGATTACAAGACGTTGTTAAAGGCAACGGTATACCCAATTCCTGTGATTTTTTTTTTCTTACGACAATGGAACGACGAGTCTCTCGTTGTGTGCAAAATTTACTGGTACACGTATGTATTACGCACTTGGCGCATTGGTATAGCACCGGGGGCTTTATAGTGCCATTATGCCGTCTCTCTTTTGTGCGAGGTGGACTCTGAGATATACGACACAAACTTACACACACATATATCTATATATACAAATCGATGATTTTTGTTGACGCTTGTGTCAGTGACGAATTTAGGTATCATTTTTGACTTCACGGTATGAAGCGACGTATTTTCTTAGATTTTTTTCAAATTATGCATTTAAGTCAGTCTCAGTGCAGCATAAATTCGTCTGGCTTTTTTGCGCTTTAATGTATTAACAAAAATGGCATTTTAATCTTTCTTACCTAGTCTAAAGCAAATTATATTGTATTATAAAGAAATTTACGTTGATTCAAATTTTTACCAGACGTCATTGAAATCATTTTGGCATCTGTAACACTTAAGTCATTTTACTCTACATTACTTCAATGAGGAATGTCACTTGAGCGACATTTTCTTAGGGCCGATATGACTGTTTCATGATTATTCCAATAAATTATTACTTCTTAGAATTTTGTTCAGTTCATAACGTTGATTCTAAGTAAATTGTTGTTAATTATTTAATAATAAAAATTGTAACACTCTTTGCTTTAATAATTACAAAGATGTTGTAATGTACAAAAAGTCAAATCGCCTTTTAACTATCGATAAAATAAAATAAAAATGAGAAAATTATATCAACCAGTTCACGTTTGACTCAGTCAGATGTGATACATATTTCATATCACTCGAGTTCAAACCTATCGCGTAGTTAAATCCATTCGATACTATTTAGTTTGCGTCAAGGCAGCTAAAATAATAATAATGCAAACTTATTCGGCAATCTCATTTATTTAATGGCCATTCCTGTTAGGTTTCATACACTCTTAGTATCACAGCTTATCACTATATCATTTGTTTTTTTCCTTAATTCCTCCCCAGTGATGTGTCCAATTATACAATAATAATAATAATAATAATAATGATAATATTACATCAAAGGTTTCTTTGTTCTCAGAAAAAAGAGAGAGAGTGAGAAAAAAAAACGTGGTTCAAAGTCACCGAAAACGTATCAACTCTCGTGGTTATTTACAAATGAAAAAGAGTTAACGAGCACCGAAAATTGGGCCACGTAATATTTCGTCCATTTGTTCCTTATTTTTCTAAACTAACGAAAAGAGAAAAATCTTTCCGCCATTCTCGTCCGCCATTTTTATTTTTTGCTCGCACGTAAACTTTAATGCGCGTACGTCCGTTATAAATTATAAACATCGTTTATAACGTCGATAATTTCTTCGATCTAGTATCTTCCATAGCATACGCTAATTACAAAGAACTTTACCGTCTCGTTTTACAATCGTAGTCGAATACCTACACGCGCATAGGATTAATTAAATTTTAACATTCCTACCACAGATAAAACGACGTAATTAAAGCCATTTGAGGATGCCGGGCGTATATAGTCTACCGAGTTGCCGAGAATAAATCAGCTTTATTGATGAGAAGTTACGATTATTAAAAAAAAAAAAATGTCATTTTCTTGGCTAAGAAGACGAAAAAATTGGCAATTTTATGATAAATCGAATACTGTTGCCTTTGGAATTGTCTTCGAATCGTCAAATGTGTTTCAATTTTTTATCTAGAATTACTAAACTTGTTTGTAAATTCGATCAGTACGATTACCCTGATCGTTCGAGGAGTTTGCGTGTCCAGCAATTACAAAGTGAACATTGTATTCACCTTTAAGTTTCAAGTTTTCGTTCCGTTACGTCCATCGCATTGTTTTTTCTTTCTATTTTGTATACTGAAAAATCATTCATCGTTCGTTTCAACGACCGTGCGATGGTAACATCTCTAATTGTCGGAGCATGGAATCAACTAACACCATTGAACCTACGAGGTTACGACTAAGCTTATATCATAAAAGCTACGACTCTCGTATCTTATTTTGTTTCCTCCCCTTCCTGTAACGCTAATATTCCTTACAACAGAATTATACCATCATCCTTATCGTACGATTATCTGTGTAAAGTAAACAACATTAAAAACATAAATGTCATAAAGACTAATCGATAATATTTCGCAGCAACTTTAAGGGGAAACGGGGGAAGTGCACCATTTTTCATCGCTCGAGTTTACACAGTGCCGGTCTCTAAAGACGTCGGAAGGTTAATTTTACGCTGGCGAAGTTACAAGCTCGGTGGATAAAACCGCGCGCTTATTGAAGGAAATTAGTGATTCCGATCGCGGCGCGTCTTCCCGTTCACTCGCAATTTGCATTGACACATGAATATTTGACCCGAGCTCGCGTCGTCGACCGGACGATAATTTATACGTACGTCGGTCGCGGTTGCAGCTCGAACTTGAAACTCGTATTAGGTTTTTTGAAAGTTTAACGGTCCACGGGTATTATTTATTCTTTTGTACTGTCTACCGGTTCATATATTTCACGCATATATGGTCTTGGATGTTTCAAACGCCAATACATACGTACGTATATATTCGACGTTGAAAAAATTATCCGTAATCTACGAATTGCATCGCTAAATTTCATAATTTAATTATGGAAATGTATTATCATAGTTATTATAATAACGGCCATCCCTCGGAGGAAGTGAAGGTGGGTGGCGAAAGACGCGACGAGCGCTTTGGCCATTATGTTTTCATTTTTAGATCGTGACCACCTCCGTTTTGGCGACGTCCACAGCAACTGTGTGACTTATGGTAGAAACCTGAGCGCTCGTTGGTGTGCTCGCAGGCTCGACGTTGACGATGTTAAGGGCTGATATTTTGGCACGTTGATACGCAACAACCGTATTTAAACTCAAAAATCTGCAATCGACGTAACGATTTTTTATTATCCCGGCTGTTTTAAAGTTGCCCTTAACCCCTTATTGCATGAACTAATGAAGAAGATGGAATACAATTTTTCTTTTTATCAAAAAACTATTTGATTTATCTTCCTTACCGCATACAAACTTTGGCAGCCGTATATGGTTACTAAAATTTCTAATTTTATTTCCGGTACGTTAAAAGATTTTGTTTTCAACCTGCAACGGAGTATTTTTTGTCGTCGCAAAGCAGTTGACAAAAAATCTTTTAACGTACTGAACAAAAAAAAGAAATTTTAGTAGCCGTATATAACTTCGTATGCGATAAGGGGTTAAAAAGAAATTGTAAGAAACTCACCTGATGCAGACGTACATCACCAAAAGTGCAGTACCAGCCGCTAACATACGTATTATCGGTCCTTCGACAAGTTGTATAAGTATCCAAGCGGCTGCCGAAGAGCCGCACATTGTCGTTACGATAGCTATTGTCTGCACCCAATGACGCGGAGTCAAACCATTCTGCCAATCGAGACGCGTAGCGTGCTCCACGTTGTACTTCGTGCCGCATACCTTGCAAGCGAGACTGTCCGCATTCATTGAACTCTGCCAAAAGCATTATATCGTTTATTTTCAGTCACGTTTTGAAATTTGCGAAGAACATTATATTTTTGGGTTTTTTTTACTGACCTCCACGAGCCATCGACGCAAACAATCGTGATGCACCGCGCTAACGTCGCCTCTGCATTGACAAGGCTGAATCAAAGGTCCAGCGTCTTCCGTCTCGTTGTCGTAACATATCCAGCAATCTTTACTGCTTATCGACGTTCCGTCGGTCAACAATTTACCGTCCAGGCTATCCCTCTCCTGTAGCTCGATCTCCCTTGTAACTTTCGTCTGATCGAGATCCAATCTTTTCAGAATTCTCTTGGGATTCAGTATCCATAATTGTTCCGGGCTTTAATGATAGAGACGATACGATCGTATTGAGAAACATGTGGACATGATTAAAAAATTTATAAAAATGAGCGACGGGTTTAAAAATCATAAGCCCATTTTATTATTGAAGCGCAAATGGAGAAATGTTATGTTTGGAAACTCGTCAACTCGATACCTCATACAATTCCAGAGAACGCAGGGAAACCATAGAGCAACGCCAACTTCAAGAACGCGAAAGACAACGTCGTGCCAGTTTCTGCTGTAAAGAGGAACTCTGAAATCATTTTAAAAGGAATTAATACAAAATTGTTACGCGTCAATGCGAATGAAACAAATAAGCTTCGCTGCGTTTAAACGCAGTTTTGCAGGTTACGGTTGGCCCTTGAGCCAGACAGATAATTGCAAAACGCAAATTCTCCGGGATAATGCAACTGATCGGAATGAAATTTATCTCAGTCATTTCTTACCATAAATCTGCATTGGCTAAGCTAGATTTTATCTCAATGTAATCCACCATGCCGGAGAATTTATGAATCGCGTTTCCGAAGTGGTTGGTTGGGGCAAGTATCACCGCGTCTTAAGAGTCAGTGTTACGGGCGACGAGCAATTCGGAAAGGCGATCCGTATTTTCTCTGGCCCGGAGCAAACGATCGCGTTGATATTTTGAGGGAATTATGGCAAAATTTTGGAAAAGAAAAGCACTTGGCCACCTTTTGCCATAATTCTCAAGATACCCTCAAAATTTTAACGCGGTCGGTTGCTCAGTGCCGAAGAAAGTACGGATCGCGTTTTCGAAGCGCTCGTCGCCTGTAAAACTGACTCTTAACGATGTTTCGGCACAAAACTCACTTGGTCTTCCAAAATTCGCTGAGGGTCTCGCTGAATAAAAATCCAACGACGATGAAGAGCATAAAAGCTTGCGCTAGTAAACCAAATCGCGATTGATGAAGTTGGGACGTATTAACTTGTTGCTGTACGTGCGACGTATCGGAAGAAGTAGAGGCGATGGGTTCGAAAAGCTTAGCCGTTACAGGATCTTCCTCCTGAAGTTTCGAATCGTTCGGTGTACGTTTGTTGGTAGCGATCGAGGCTACGTGATGCTCGCTTAAAAATCCACCTCGGACCTGTCCATTCAAGTTTAATTTTTATCGGGTGCTTTTAATTTTTTTAATTCTTTTTGTCTGTTATTTTTGGTGCAATTTACCTTGAAATAGACTTCAACACCGTAAATCAGGAAGAATACGACGACGATGAAAAGCAATACGGCGTAACAACCGTTGAAGATGTGCGTGTAGAAACTCTGAGATGAGATATTTACGTTCGATTAAACGATAATGTAATTTAACGAGTTTTGAGATAAACTTTTCTAATAATAATTTCGAATTAATCGACGAAGAAAGTCGAAAAAATGTAATAATTACAAAACAATAGATTTAACAAAAATTTGTTTTTCAACAAGTTTATTAAGAGATATGCGAAAGATAAAATTTGGGCACGATTAACAGTCGACTTTTCAAAGTTGCTGCTAAATAACACAATTTTGCGAAATATAACCAGAAAAAAATAAACCAAATAAAAAAACCTTTGAAAAATAAATAAAACTGTAAATATTTCAAAGTTGTCTCAACAAAATCTTTCAAGATAACAACTGACCTGATCTTCTCGCGTGTTCATCTGCGCCATAATGAATTCAGCCAACAGAAGCGAATAAGTTATGAGATTAAATACGACAAAGCCAAGGAAAGATTTCGACAAGAATTGCGGTTTGTCAGTTCTGATGTTGCGAATATGAAATACTTCGGCCCAGAAACAAACGATTAGCGAAGATCCACTCAGGAGCAAAGGATAATAAGCAGACATCAAACTTCTCGTCCATCCTTCCTTGTTCAACGTAGTCTATTATAACGAGAAAAACAGAAACGAGATAATCAGAGATATATGAAAAATTGTCTCGCGCAGTTGTTCTCTGGCAAAATTATTTTATTTTTGTCGAGCTTTAAACAGCTATTTTTTCTCTCACTACTCACCGACGAGGTGAAATAAGCTCCTCTAATGACCGATGCCAAAAAAACTACAAAATATAATACTTTTTGTGTCGTAACGCGACATGCGCGTAAAAATGAAGGTGCCTTCATTTTTTGCCATTCCGCGACGATGCACATCACCAGCTGGGTCAAACAGACGAATGCGAGAATGAAGAACATCGTTGCGAAAGCTATGTAATAACTGAAATTTGGAACGTGACATTCTGTTCCGTCGAATTGGATCTGAGAAGAGAAATAATCGTTTATTTTAAATAGGTTCGACGGTGAGCTAAAGAAATCTGATATACATGATAAAATTCAACTCACTTCGCACAAACAAGTGCCATTGTGACATTCACCGTGTCCGGAGCAATTTTCAATGCCGCAAGTATTGTTCCAGGCCATCATGCCAAATTTCATCAATAACGACAGCGGATTTTGTGTACTGAGAGCAATCACTTGTTCCATGATCGCCTTCTAAAATGCGGACTGCACTGCGGCAGCCCCCTGTTAATATCAACATCGTACATCAACACATTGCGCCACTATAGATTTTAAGACTGATTTATTGATTATACGGGAGAATAATGAAAATTAATTTGCAAAATTCGTGTTTTTATGAAATTTTCAAATTGCTCAAGGCATGAAACTTATGCGCGTTGATAAAGTTACCTATTATGTGGTAATCAAAGACAATTTTTTCCCAAAATACAAAAAGATATTTTGCAAAGATTTATGTTCGAAATCTACGCATTGTTTCGTTGCTAATTCTGGTCGATCGCCAAGCTCCTTGTACGAGCAAGTGATTTTCTTAATTTTTAATTCTTCATAGTAAAAACTTCACGGTTGAGCAAATATCGCAAGGACGCAACGTTTAAATCTATTTGCACAATTTTCACAAGCGTTCACAGTCGAGGCTTTGCTTTTCTATAATTCCTCAAAATGAAATTAAGGTAAGCTATTCGTACAAACATTGTAAATTTGTTCAAAAATAAGAATTGTTCTACGAGCAAGGAAAATTCGTTGCAGTTAATTAACCAAAACATATTTTCAATTAATGATTAAAAATAATTGATTCGATTATTAAAAATGTCATACTTTAACGACTAATACTATTACATACGTAACCGTGTGAAAAAAAACAAAGCTGAAAAGAAGAAATTTCGAAAGGATTCAACCAAATGATATTCGACTAATTCGACTGTACAATAGGAAAAAATTAATAAAAAAAAGAAAACGACAATGATGATTTTGTTCGCACGTTTTATAACCGCGTTACGTATGTTTGCGTGCACATTAATAATGATCGTTTACACACGCGTGCGTTCCAATTGGCCAGTTCTGAGTAATTGGTGCCACTGTTTGGGCGAATGTCGAGTTGTGTCGCTGACGAGAAGCGAGCATATAAATTAATCTCGAAGCAACGCGAAATTGTGACGAAATTTTTTTAATGATACGTACTGTACATAATAGGTAATTAATCATCGAGCCTATCGCTCGTATTCACGATAAGCTATTTTCAAAGGTCGGTCGTGCATATCGCAGACAAAAAGCAGCCTGTGCTTTTTGCCTACGTACTTTCGTATCTTTCTCTTTTTTTTCATCAATCTCTTATCTACGCACTTGGTCGTCACAAATATTCAACGACTTCTGTACTCGGGGCATTAATTCTCTTTTTTTACTCTCGATTGTCGTCGCTTTCGTGACGCGTCCTTGCACAACAATTCGAAATAATGATATTGTTTTACAAGAGGATGTGCCATTGCGAGGACATGAGCACCAAGCTCGGTGCATTTTGGGTGCAAACGTACCAAACTGTAGCCGCCGAGCCGCGGACGCGAGGACCCTTTGTAGTTCACATTAGTCAGCTGGAGGCAAGACTCGATGCGATTTTTTTCTACAATTCACGATAGCGGTGAAAACAACACGACCATACGACAGTATTGACAGTTTTCTACCAATATTTCTTTGGCGATTGTTCACACACAACGGATATTCACAATTGAGAAAATAACGTGTTTTAATTACGAAACGAGCTGGTCGAGGAGTGGATACACACACAACACGTTCACCATGTTCACCCAACTGGTGCACTGACGTGTGGGTATTGTGCGCATCACAGTGATCACAGACTTCCCCCGTTTGCCTCCACGCTTCTATTTTGTTCGTGTCGCCGCACAAAAAAACAGTCGATAAAGATGTTTTCTTCTGTGATACTGTCCTTATGACTTACAATGTATCAAGAATTCAAATTTCTAACAAGTATTTTACATTTTCGAATAACGTTCAATCGAAATGGTCCGAAATACGTATACTCCAATATGCAGATATTCAAATATTCGACAATTTTACTATTTATACATTATCTTATCCTGCTTAGATGGGCATTGCACAAGAAATAGAAACAATCAATAAGAATGTCCTCTTGGTGTCATTAGCATCAATCTTATCAACTGAGCGTAAGATGCAAAGCTTCGTTATAGTTTATGGCGTTCTCACCGTGGCGCCAGCGTTGCTGCAGAGGGCAGCACTAGGCAAGCTATGTCTAAGGCATGCGCACAAGTGTGCGCATGCCTTAGCCCACAGGGCACAGACAGAGTTGCTCAGAGCGAACTCGTTGTTCAGTGTCGACGGTTATTCACAATTACTTAATCGTATTACCGAGTCTCGAGTCCCGGCTATTATCACCGGGAGTACAGCCAAATTGGAAAAACAGAACAAGTTTAACCGACTCGCGCCTCAAAGATCACTCGTTTGCTCACTTCCATTAGTATCGCAACAGCAAACAATCATCAAAATGCTGCGTCCAACTTTGTTCGTGCTGGTGGCTTGTTCGATAGCTGGTTTCGCACACGGTAAGTTTTTGATCATCTACAACGGAACAGTTTTCTCCGCGTTATTTCGTTCGTACGCAGAATAGTGGCGAATAAATTCTGGCAGAGGGGCGCAAGGGGGGTGGGGGTGTCAATGGCACTTGCGAGATGGGACCTTTGTTCGTAATTTCCGAGAAAGCTCAACGCGTGACTCACCGCCCACCGTATACGCAAAGAGTTATCATCTAGATGTACCCACGTACAATTTGATGTATCCTGGAAATCTGTTGATAATATTGGAACGTTGACATTACTTGTTTGAACGTTCATTTAACATTAGTTTTATCATATTTCCGGCTTCCCTAGGATGAATAGTATATGTATGTGAAAACGGAAAAATACCTATACTGCTGTGAAAGAAATACGTCCTTTCAGAAACTACGCGTTCGATTTACAAATCAATACGTCAAAATGGTTATTGGCGAAGATCGCGTTCCTAATACAAAAATCGGAATTTTCTACATATAAAATTTCTAGAATGTCTCTTCTATTTAGTAGCTATTTCCATTTTAAAATCGAATATATACAGGACGCGGACAATAAAAATTGTAAAGCTCCTGATTATTTTGCATACTATTTATGATTCTATGTCGCACAGGAAAGGGTCGGCTCGCCAAATTTTATGTATATATATATCGCAATAAAAATGAAATGTTCGTACGGACTTCAGATTTATGTCTGGATCCCAACCCCAACTGTCTCCACCTCCACAACCATTCTGTGGGAGGACCTCGATCTTTTCCAATCATGGCCGTAATCTTCCCGCTTCCGGTTTTATCGCGAATGACTCTTTCGCATCATAATTAGAGCTACGATAGGATTTCATGTTATTCGTAGAAACACAAATGAAAAAAAAAACAATTTTCTGCCGAATGCCTCATACACACACCGCACATTCTAGAGATCATGCGATCTAACAAGGAAAATCGTAAAATCATAAAATTCTTGTTTTTTCAGGAATGGATTGCAACCTAGGTCAAAGTAAAAACATTATAGACAAGTATATAAACAGTTGCCCAGGTCCGCTCTCGAACTCAGATCTGAGCTACTGTTGCGTGGACATTTCCAAGGACTCCTTTTACTGTTGCGACGCTGAGGAATTCGCAATTAAAACAGGGTAAACTCTTTTTTTTTATTTATAAAGTCTACAAAAATATTATATTTTTTTTTAGCACTCCTGGACTAAGTCCTTGCAAATTCCGTTCGTGTTTCAGTCTTGGGATAATCATTCCAGCCGTTATTGCAGTAGTGGTGGTCGTTATGTTCATCATCTTCTGTATTTCTTGTCTGTGCTGCAGCTGTTGCCCGTGGTACAGAAGGCGTCACCGTGGAACCGTCTATGGCAGTATGTGTCCCATTTGTACTACTATATCACAATTTTTATCGTACATGTTGTCACCCAAAGAAATTGCGGTCATTCGCGATATTTGTTTTTCTTCTCGAACCGAATTTCCATATAATTTTTCCTACGAGTGCAACATTTTTCAACAAACCAATCGATCGAAATTATCCCGCATGTCTCAACATTTAATCTATTTCTTTCCAGGACCCCCCATGGCTTGAATATAATACACATCCATTCATCGAATTGGCTTGAAAATGCTTGATGTCACAAAAAAATCGCCGCTTTAAACGATATACCATATACATATGGATATACATACACTAAAACAACTTATTACATAATCGTATAATTATACATATTTCAATTTTCCTTCGCCAAATTGGGCAACATTCCAAGGATATTATTATTCGTTTAGACTATCAAACAACTTTCCAGAATATCTTTAATGTGGTACGGGACTGTCGTCCAAAATCGCAAGAGCGCGACCATGTTATCTTCGACAAAGTTCCGAGCATTGTTTTTTTTTTGTTATTAAGGGCCGATGCTCTTCGTTTGGAGTAAAAAAAATATACTTCCGCAGGCTGTGCACGCGAGACAAAAATTTATTTTTCTAACAAAACGTTTATAAAACGAAACGATAGCTGTTTCGAGAACGACTACGTGCTAATTTTATGTAAGCAAAGGTATATACATTCCATTAATGCTCGGATGTACGGACTCCTTCCTCTCATCTGTACTTCCAATTTTGTTCGTCATGTAAGAAAAATGAATACCTTATTTATACGCATCCTTGACCCGTATTTCCCTACGTGCAAAAATTAATTTTTTTCTAATGCGAATAATTGTAACAATGTTATCTCTCTTTTTTTTCTTAACTCTTTGTACTACACTTTATAAAAAGGAGGCCGACATTCTCCGATAGTGTCCAATAAATATTGATAAAAAAAAATCTCACGGTTTGTAATTTGAATCTTCGATCTTCTTCGGTACGCGATGATTTAAGAACCTCGCGTCATTATTCCTCATGCACGATACTCTATGACACGGTATAAGAGTTTAAAAAAATCACGACCCTCCACTTAATAAGAATTCGTACGAACAGCCGCTGTAATCGATAACTTGTTGCAGAAGTACAGGGACCGAGCGTCATTCAGGTAATCCAAGCACCTGGGAATACACAGCCGCCTCAAGCTACTAGCCACAACGCATACGCTTATCCTGCTAATCAGATGGGTAATCTTTCTTTTTCAGCCATTTCTTTCCATCATTGTTTATTTTGTCCCCGTTGGCTTTTTTTGAATTCTTACTTTTCATCTGTTGATTCAGCGATGCCCAACGCTGGCCAGGCACCTCCTCAGTATACGGCTGAAGCGTACAGTAAACAATCACCGTATAATCCAAGCTACGGTCAATAAGCTAAGCCTTTTCCTTCGTACGATATCAACATGCATTTCAACTGTGAAGTATTCCCCCCACCATTGGATATCTGTGATGGTGTTATTATTTAGGCGAACTCGGATATATATCGAGGAATCATAAAATACGAAAAAATGTTCACCGGTGCCATTCGAGTTTGGGTCACAATATTCTTCGTATATATACTTTACCACAAAATCTTCCACGACGGCTGCAACGCACAAAGATACTTGTAGTAATGTCTCAATAAAAATTCTCAATTAGTCTTAAGAAAGTAATGGCAGTATTTCTCGATTTATACAGACAAACGACGTTAAATATATATACGACGTAAAATATATATATATATATTTTTTTTTTTCTTTACCGTTTCTACGGTTTTGTCTACGCAATAAGATATATACAACGTTCAATGTCCTTTTTTTCTTGCCCAATTAAGATACGCCTGGGACACGAGAAAAAATGCATCGTACAGAACTTGACTTCCGCGAAAAATAGTATTGTACAGTTTACATAATGAATGATCCAACGAATAATGTGTATAATAAATAGGATCAATATCTTGATCGCGGATCTTTTTTTCATAGATCAACAGGGATGGTGAGTTAGTCTATTCGAGTCTGAGTAAAATGCGGTTCGAACGTTCATTCGGCTCAATTCAATTTCTGTTCATTTCAGTGACTAAACTATTGAGCAATTGTACAAATTTCAAGTTCTCGTTAAATCGGTTCTCAATTAACCCCATGAATTACAAGACCGCATCTTATTAAGTAATATCTGGATAACACACACAAAATCGAATGGTTTGACTATTTGAGACTGGTTCACGTTTCGAACCATCGAACCCTGTATTATTTCGACCAACGGCAATGGGCAATCGTTATAAAATTTCGTTGCTGTACACAGATCGACGGCGTCTCGAGATAGAATCGTATCGACGCTCGCTTCGATACAAAAAATATTGAATCTAAAATCAGTCCGTAAAGCGCGCGTCGCATTAATCTCACGCGCGCGCCTTACGTAATTATTGCTATTATACAAAGAAAAATAAGGTAACTTGGCGCACGTTAAAGTGCCAGGTATCAGTTCGAATACATTTTTAGTTTACAAATAGAAAAAAGAAAATTGCTCCCACCGTATTCACCGAAAAACGAGTGAGAGGGAATTGAGCAATTGCGTTGTTAATTTATAAAGCCTAGAGAAGCCATATTGTTTATGATATTGCGCAACCCTCTCGGGAGAGGTTTCTCTCAGGAGCGCTAAGATTTCCATAACTTCCGCGAAAGCCTGGATCATCGTTACTCGTGAAACCTTCCTGAGAGAGTTCCTCCTCGAGGGTCGCGGTAGTAGACGCATGACTGATAGAGGAGCGTCTAGAGCGCGAGACATTGCCACGTGGATTACTCCCGAACGAGGGTGCCGGACTTGGCGACGGACTTTCGGGAATTTGTTCCTGCTCCTGTTGATCGCGATGTTGCTGCTGTTGTTTGGCAGGGACGAGCCGCGTCAAAAGAGCCATTTGACCCTGTATGCTCGATACGAAAGGTCTGTAACCAAGACTGTGACAACAATGTATGCGTATTAATGAAAATTATACGCGCGTGCGTATCGTTTATAAAAATGTCAGCTGTCGGACTCACCATTCGGAATGAGACCACTTGGTGAGAGCGAGTAAACCGTCTCTCAGATTAACGACGGACTCGAGGGTTTGCATCGGAGCGTGGGCGGCCCTGACCGTTCTCGCCATTGCCGATGCATCTCGAAGAACAGTTGCAAGAATTGCTGCCCATCCGAGACACCCAGCCTCTAGGAACAACTGAAGAAGATATCTCAGTTGAACCTCGGCACGGCTTACAGGAGCACAATTGGACGCCAAATGAACTTCGGTGGGCTCTATGGGATCGGGGGATTCCCAGCACACAGTTCCCACAGCGGTTCCCACAATCGATTCCACGTCGTCCCGCCAGGTTGTACTCGTGTCGCTCATCACGCTACTGGCGTCTTGTCGCCAATAGTTAATAACATTATAAACGTAATCCTCGAATAGTTTTTAGTAATACATAAGGAAGAATTTGAACGTAAGGCATACCCTGAAGCATTCTTGGCGTTAATTTGGCTTCGGCTGTTGGAAATTGCGTCTCCAGACTGGCGACCGGGGATACAACGCTCACGTAGGGGGGTCGAGTGCTTGGTAAACTTGTGTAACCACTGTCAGGTGGCAAATCGAGGGTAAAATTCGAACCAAGAGTCGCGCCGGCATTCGTCACGTCACTATCGGGACTCTCGATACCTAGAGATCGTATGGATCTGAGGGAAGTATGACTGGCTCGTCGGAATTTCGACAGTGCCGAGAGTGAAAGAGTAGGATAGGGATATGAAAAATCTTCGTGGACGGCTTTCAGAGCAGCGACATGATCTTCGATTCTTGCTGCTCTCTCGCGTTCTCTTGCCAACCAAGTAACGAGATGAAAATCCAGTCGAGCGGCAAAACGTCCAAGATCGGCGAGACGTCGGGCCGTGAGCAATCGACGCGCGTGTCTTTGCAGAATTACATCGATGAAAAATTCCTCGGCCGAACCCTCTCTTTATAAAGAATTCAAATTGTATAAGTTGGACATTTTACACTATATCTTATAAAACACAATGAGACTTTGTCTGGCTCATTTATAATAAAAAAAACTCACTTATTGTCGCTTCTCTCGATCTTTACGTTCGGTACGGACTTTTTGCGCCTCATAACGGCATTTCTTGTCTTCTCGAGCATCGAAGATGGTGCTATGTCCTTGTTGGTGCTATCAAACGGAACTTTGGGCGTCGCTGTTGTACTGTAACTTCGACTTCGGGAAACTTGCATCGTACCAAGGACAAGTGAGAGATCGTCCTCGTGTGGTGTCACGGAAGGAGTCGCGGGTGGCCCAGCCAATTTCGCCGTTCCACCCCAGGAACTTCTTGGCGATTCAACATCGTTTGGATCTTACGATTCGTAACAAAACACCAATAA
The DNA here is from genome assembly GCA_951802705.1 of Netelia virgata. Classification (NCBI taxonomy): domain Eukaryota; kingdom Metazoa; phylum Arthropoda; class Insecta; order Hymenoptera; family Ichneumonidae; genus Netelia; species Netelia virgata. The sequence goes on along the minus strand of OX637866.1, from coordinate 37,489,804 downwards.
ATCTTAGTAATCCAATCATAAATCGAAATGCTCACAAAGTCAGACCAACTTTAGAAACAACTGTTCCGGATCAAACATGATGATATATACCTATAGCACGTAGAAATCGTACAAGATCCCTCGATAGTTCCCAACGTCCTTGCTCCAACGCTGCATCGAGAAGGAGAGTCGCGTGTTGACGACTCACTGCCGATGGTTCCAGATTTTGTAGTATAATGAGATAACTTGCGGCTGTATCAAGCTGCTGTCGCTGAAGGCAATCCTGAAGAAGCTTCTTTGGGGAACCAGCCACCGAAAATAGATACGGCCAGAGTGCTATTTCCGTTTTTCTGGCGCATTGAACGACCGCGCGTGCCCAAACCCCGGGAAATTCACGAATGAATTCAACGACTGACGGCAATTGGGCGTCCGGAATGGGCTCTTTACTCGTTGCCTCCTCTTCGAGAACTTCATGAAGCAAAAGCTCCAACGAGTGAGGAAAGTATGGAAGCGCGGAGCACGATCTTGCGATCTCCCAAGCATGGTAGCCGAGATTACGATGAATAAGTTGACGGAGTATTTGATGCAAATATACCTGACTCTGTAAAGGAAATAAAAGTATGCATCAACAATGCAAGGAGCCGCGATTTCTAGTCTACAATTGAGTGAAACATCCATGCGATAATTAGCTCGTACCGTTAATTCCAGTAGGCTGAAGGGCAGAGAGAAGGGTGAATTGGTATCGGACGTGTAGAGGACGGTGTCGTTTTCAGCTCCGAGTAATATCGCATCCTCGAAGAGTATAGCCAATGGATAGATGCGTAAATGAAACGGCAACATTATTCGCTTGCTCATAAACGTGTGAGCGTTGTCCTGATGATTTCGTGGAAAGAGAGGAAGCCAGACACGCATCCCATGAGCACCGCAAAACAGCCAGAGAGCCTCGGTCAGATGTGGCTTGTCGCGTCTCGATCTCCATGGTACCCAGACGTTCTCGACGTACGAGGCTAGAACCGTTGGGGCACTACAAGAAAAGAGCTGCACACAGCGTACGTGCCCGATTAAGACAAGAGAAACATTGTCAGGACATATTATGCGTGAACGTCCGAAGATTATTACGTACCACGTCCGAGTTATCGGTAGAGTGCTCTCGTTGTACCATCAATAATCTACCGGAAACGTTTAAAAGCAAACTCTCCGGATGTGGATGACTGCCAGCAGTCTCAGCACGTATCGTAGTGAGAGTGGCACTGACGACGCACGCCGGATGTACGCAAAGGCCGCTTATGTCGACCGTCTGAGTTCTCGTCAGTTCGATGCTTCCCGAGCCTTCTTCCCCCTCGACCGTCATGTCATAAATACTAACTTGAGCATTGGCGCAAAAAGTTAGAAGACGCTCCTTCAGCGTATTCAACAAGAGAACTTGCGACGGCATTCTTACGCTCTTGACATAACTATTGTCGAGCCTCGTGTCTCGCGGATAAATTCGTATCTCGTCCTTGTCCTCGAGGAGGGAATAACTACTGGCAATCATGAAACCACGATGCCACAGCAGACCACCGGTAACTATGAAATCTCGTTCTTGCGTCTCGTTTCCGAAAAGCTTCCACTTTCGCGATGCCAATGAGTAATGTGCGAGACCCGTCCGTCCCGCTACGGCGATGCTAAGTCCTTCGTTATCTATTGCAGTATACTATATATGCGATTGAAAGGATTTGCAAAGTACCCTTAATCCTGTAGCTCGAGTACGTCGGAGCTCTTTATTTTTAATATATCGTTGATATAATCGAGATGACTTACCCGTATTGGCCAATTGGAACCACTGTATGCACTCGGAATCGGCACAACGAGCCATTGCTTGCATCCGGCAAGAGTCTGCGATAAGTTGTCAGTGGGCATTTCATTGCTCAAATGAAATCCCGAGGCATCGGCGGAAACTCCTCCTCCGAGATTCAAATAGAGTCGATCTTCACCTTGAAGATAGAGGTGACCGTGATGACCCTGAGACAATAAAAGGGTGCGCCACGATAAACCCATAATATATATAAGAATCGAACGTTAAGTAATGCTACGTAATCGTGGGTCTCCTTTACTCACCATACACGGATTTACAGTGAGAGGACTCTTGACGAAATCGAGCTGTATCAACGAGCGTTGATTATTGACTTTTTCATTCCCATTGTCCTCCTCGTTCAACAAAGAAGCGGGTGATTCGCGGAGCATCCACAGTTGATATCCTTCCGCGGACCATTCCTGGAACGATATTCATTGATACATAAATTTGTATAATATTGAAACGAACGCTGTCGCGATCGCTCGTGTCAACCAACCATCGTGTGAATATGCAGAGGATTGTCACGGGCAAGATCTACTCTCAAGCCATAATCCCACTTGAGTGTGCAGAGAAGCAGAGCACCAAAAGTGCTCCAGATAGCAAGTCCGCCGCTCTCCCAGGCAAGCGCTATCGCACAGCTATCTGGCGTCCATCTGAGACATCTTACACGACCTGGCTTGCCTGGATAATCTTTCGAAGATAATCTAAGACTGTGAGAAACTTCCAATCCACCAGTGGTCTCGTCAACATAATACACGACCCCCTCGGAGCTACGAATTCACAATTGCGCGATAAAATCGGACGAATCGAAGTTGCTATCAACTCCCTTTGTAAACTTACTTTTCTCTTCCAAATGCTATCAATCGATACTTATGGTTAACCGCGGCGCAAGTACCATCTTCCAGGTCCCTCGCCCAAATCCCTTGGACTTGCTGGAGAAACAAGTACGTTCGTTTAAGATTTCGTTCGAATTTCGGTAAATTTTCAAGTTACGTACATTAGGATCGAACTTCAAAGACTGTGCGGTGAGAAATGCCGCTTTTCCGTTGCTCAGTACAACGGCAAATCCTCCAACCAAAGGTGAGTACTCGATATCGGTAACATAAACATTGTTTTCCGTTATTGGCACAGCTACCGTGGATATTTGCTGGTCGATGCTAAACGGTATTCTTCGTAGATCCAGTGAGTAATCACGATTCGGTGTACCATCCCACTTGTGACGTACAATATGACTGGTTTTCGTTGCAACCATTAACTCGTCGCGAATGCATACGAGGGAACTGATACCACCGTCGATCCACGCCGTCATTGCCTGAAGAATTATCAATGTTAAAGCCATTCTCGCAAACTAACCAGCATTTGTTTAGTCGCGTTATCCATACTAACTGGATTCAGAATTAACGATGGAATGACTTCTTTGATGAATAACTCCGCACTGTCTCGACGCAAACTCGTTACGGGCGAATCCTTATGTTCGTACAAACCACGGCCCTCCGCTCCGGTATCCGTGAGTCGGTAGAACAGGAGATAGCTCTCCGCGGTCTGCATATTTTCCAAAAACGTCGTACAAATGTTTGAAACTACTTTTTCCCATTTGATAACCGATGATATTAATAATATTTTATGTAGTAAAATTTCAGCTTACCGCGACGACCAGCATGCTCGAATCTGGTCTCCATTGAACAAAAGTATTTTCTCCATGTTTTTTGAGAGAATCGGTACTCCGTCTTGCAAAAACAATAGGAACACACGGCTATAACGAGAGAAAAATGTACGATTAAATAGGGGAAACCTTAGCAGAAGACGTCGCGCTTTTTTTCCAATGCATCATCGGTATAAAAGGATTGGTCGATAATGGGGTTAAGAGAAAATTCGTAGGTGGAACGGAGAAAGTAGATATACTTAACTCACCTTGCAATACCAAATAACTAATGTATGTGGAGTTAAAATAGCGAATAGAATCTTGTCCCTGTTACAGACAATTGCACTAATGTCTTCGGGATTCGTAGGATTGAGAACCCGAGGCCAACCGATTGGGAAGAACATGATTTTCGTCTATATACACAACAGTTGTATACACAACTCCTACACTTCGACAAGAGTCACATATTTTCACGAGGTTCGCTGTGATTTGTATCGACGCATGTACTCGCAGTTACAAACAGTGAGGATAAACATTCGACAACATGGACAAGGTTCTTTAAACAATTTAAAGGGCTAGCCACAGACCGCGGTCCACGTCTGACGAAGCGACGAAACCAGACACCAGACGTGCCCTGAATAACTGATATGACGTTGCCACTGTCGAGTAGCGCTCGTAGTTCTCTTAGCGGATTTTCGTAGGAAGCTCGAGTGTTGAATAAATTTGACGAGGTCGATAAATCAGGCTTCTAACGAACATAAACAACTTTCAAACCAACAGGTCGTGATATAAAAAATGCTTATTTATTTATTAAGTACATTAATTCTACTATTAAACGCTACATTCCATTTCATTCAAGTCGTTAAGATAAATTAGGAAGCGTAATGATTCCTGGCTGAATGTAAGCAATCGAGGAATTCGAGACACAAGCAAAGATTATCGGTGCCCCCTTTGCATCTTGCTGCAGGCGATTCAGCTCGACAGGTTGCGGAAACGCATTTTCCTTATGGCTGAAATGATAATAATACGACATTGATTGCGCCCACGATTATGTGCATCGAATTATTTTCGTTTTTTCTGACATTACCTTGATATCACTAAACAAAACATCGGCAAGCCAGGATTTGCTTTTCTGTAATGTTGCGTGTTTGAATAAACGTTGTAAGAAATTTTCAAGTCACTCTTTTTTCGTCTGACTGTTCGGTCAGGCGCGGACTTTATGATCCTCAATCTCTCGTAAACTTCTGCGAAATTTCGAGCATTTTTCGAACGGATCAACGGCTTGACGGTTTGATCAACGACTTGTATCTCATCCTGATTCGAACAATCCTCGTCGTCGATCGTTATAGTCTTGGCATCGCGCCATTTTTGCTTGAGTTCCGACCACGACGATACCCCCGGCACCGTTGTAAACGTCGTTTGGTATACTTCATTCTCCGCGTATGGATTTACAGATCGTTGGACCTGGGAGTAGGGTACGATTGATCGTTGGGGTCGAATATGTTCCGTCGTACCGCGTAATCGTGATGAATAAGATTCGGACCACGAGTTTTCCAAATATCTGTGTGGTCGATGACGAAATTGCTGATTTGGAAAGGAGGTATGCTGGAAGCAATTGGCAAGATAGGTGTTCTGCATAAATACACTTCTCATAGCATTCCCCATTGCTGCAGCATTTCTGAACAAATTCATTTGATACGATGACCAACGATTGTTGGCAATCATGCTCTGGTTAGTTTGCCATCCTGCCATACCAATGGATATCTGTTGCATACGAATACCTCCTAGCACGTTCATGATCAACGAATTTGTAGAAAAGTGATTTACATTGTGTAAATATGATTGATTCGACGGGTGCCAAATATTATGACCGGAATAATTGCGTTGCACTGAACCAGGATGTCTCCAATACCGCTGGCAAGGTCCACCCGTTTTTTTCTGACTAGAAGAACCGTTCTCATCGGTCCATTTGTTCGCACCGTTTTTCATAGATTCCGAATTTGTTCTTTTGGCTCTGTCGCCGTTGCATACTTGCTTTAGTTTATTGGTGTCATATCGATAGGAAGACTTTGGTTGGACACCCCGGGGTAAGTATCTCTTCGAGATGTTCTCGGTGATGAAATTTTGAGTCGCTACGTTCGGCAAACAATTCAACATTTCCATTCTTGACATTGGTCTCGGTATTTCTTCGATCTCGTCATCGGAAAGCTCGATTATCTGCGAATGTTAAAAGACCATTAAGTATCGAATCCTAAGGATCCCTGTTGACGTCTTTCACATACCTCGTGCTTCGATTTTTTTGATTTCGGCAAATCGCTACTCTGTTGAGGATATTTTCGTTTGTCGAGGGTACTTTGGACACCTTCGTATTTAGACTGAATGACGAGAGTTTCGGTATTTACATTGGGTATAGGTAATTTATCATTTCTCTTTGGCAAAAGCTTAACATTTCTCTGTATTCTTGCACCAGGCCACTTGGAAACCCCTTGTTCCGAAGTAACTAAGCCATCCTTCACTATTTTAATAGGTGGCAAAATAGTTTGCTCCGATATAATCCCAACTTTTCCATTCTTCATTTTACGGTCTAACAATTTTTCATCCGTCGTATTAGCGTTCGAAGATTGCTGCGATGGATCATTTGCAACTTTTGCAGCATCAGGTTCAACCGCGTCGTTGATGGTGAAAACTATACTTTCCACTACTTCTTTTACATCGTTATCAATTTCGGGCCTTTCTGCACGTTCCACGAACTGTACAGATTCCACGTCGTTCCCTGCCATCCACAGACCATTTTCAGGATCGACTATAACTTTTTTTCGTTGTACCGGCTCGTCCAAACCCAAGGATCTTTCAGACTGAGATTTTTCGTAGTAACAACGTTGCAAGCGATAGCCTAACCTCGTTAACTGACTGTATACCCTATATTCATCCAAGGTGCAACTCGAACTCTCGGACTCTATTAAAATCTCATACGCTTGTTGAATAGATAATGGAATTCCTTCTCGTGTCAGTTCTAGGCATTCCTGTAAAATCCAAGATAGAAATCAGTCTAATATAAAGTGTAATGATAAGTAACGTATAATAGATCTTACGGTTTCCACAAGAATCAAGGCCTCTTCCGCAACGAGATAGAGATTGGAATTTATTTCCTGACCAAAGTTCGCCCACTCCGCACCTGTTTTTTTAATCACCCTGGCTCTCTTTTGGTCAGCCAACCATTCGGCAGAAGCGAGCTGAGAGGAACGTTCTACCCTCTCTATACCGAGTAAAAACTCTCGACTACTGAGACCTTTTTCAATTTGCTTGTTTTGTAGCCACGAGCCATTAGGCTCGAACTGTTTGTTACCACCGATCTTAGGCAATGATCGAGACGATTCGTCCCACTCGTTCCATGCTTTAAAACATATGCCTTTGTTTCTCAAAAGCTCCTTGGCACTGTAAAACCAAAATGAACTATTTATACAACGAACGTTTTAATAATGAGGTAAACCATAGGATATATTGTACATCATTGACCCTTTGCGCCGTAAGACGTTTTTGATCAGGGAAAGGGCGAACGTAAGGTACGCCACCATTGAAGACAATTTTTAACCAAACGATACATCTAACCAAATTTTCTTGTTTATGCATAGCGATCTCAAACCCACCATGGAGAATTTCATACATTTATAAAAGAATTAACATGTATCATTATATATGTACGCATACATGCATATAATGAACTATAAATTATTGTTAAATATATTGATACGAGTATGGTTATTGAAGTTGTATATGCACAGATGGTTAAGATACTATCGTATATCATACTTTCACACAAATTGTATGTATCAATACCAAATGCTACATGCTTTGCCCTTAACGTTTGAAAACAAGCTTTTGGGCAACCATGACACTCCCTAACAGCTGCGTCGTCCTCGATAATCATACTTCCTAATGACAAATACATATTTGCCGAAATATTTCGATATTATACCTCAAGTGCTTCCCACATACTTCAGTTGTTTCAGCTGACATGACGACACTTATGCCCTACATTAACAAACAGAAAAATAGTAGGCAACATATAAACGGTTCAGTATCACGGTATTATGATAAAACCGAGTGGTCAGTGACAGCTGATCCCTTCGTTCAAAAGTCAGAGCGTAAAATTCATTGGTTCGTCGGGTTTACACGACATAAAGTTAATCCATTTTACTAGGGGCATTCACATTGCACGAAGAAAGATTACTGTACCCACTAGAGACAACTGCAGGAACTCGGACACGTGCGACTGTGAACTCTCTTTAATATTTCATATGGTCACAACCTTCTCCTTGATGCTCAAGGCTAATCGTAATCCTTAATTAATGTGCCTTCAACTTTTGTGTGACACCTACGATAGGTAAGTGGTAGACAGGAACAACAAGGAACGAAGGAACAGAGTCCTTCCTTTTTTCCTAGCCAGATCGAGGCTTACGGCTCGGGGGAGACACTTATTCTTGAGGCTGGTGACTTCAGACCTGACTTCACGATGTCGCCTCAAGGAGACGAAAAATATTTAGCGAGACGTCAATCTTATTCCGCGCTTGACTCATGATGTAGGGAAAAACTATAGTGGAACCGGCGAACTGCACAGCTTGAACTTTTCAACGATTATATTTTTTTGGACATCAAACTGCAATCTCGTTTCCCGAATCAGGATTTTCAACTAACCTACATTATTCTAAATAATCCGTATTACCCCAACTTTAAGTTCTTTAGCTTTCCGCGATTAAAGTTCGATTTTCGATGCTTCGGAGTCGAAAAATGGCATTTTGTGTGTTTCTGCGTTATGTTTCACGTCCACCGTAATTTTCATTTACTCTGCGACATGTGGTTCGCGGTCGAATATCTCGATGAGATGTTTTATATTATCGTTGCGGGGTAATATGGATCACTGAATATCTTGGTCGTTTAATATGGATCACGGAGTATCCGAGCGGTGTCATTTTGGTCTTGGAGTACAATGTATTTTAAACAACCCGACGCCGTGTTCAGAATCTTAATTTGTAAAAGTTGCCTCATATCTTAAATTATGTTATAATCACACGATAATTATTTAAACGGTTTTTGTCCATCAATTTATTGGAATGAATTGGTACAACCTCTCATCTTTCATTGGGTTTTCATTACGATTATTTACAAAATTCAAAGCATATCTATTATGACCGTGCGAAATACTCTTTCGTCAATGCTAAATTCTGTATTCTTTTTAACAAAATATTGAACACGTGTTACCGCGACTGTTTAGGCTTTTACTCCTAAAATTTAAAGCAATAGTAATAAATATATATCGGTAAGTTGAATAATGGGTGCGTTAGTATTCGAATAGGCAAGATTTTCTTTCTTTTCATTCCCATAATTTCGATTTACAAACGATTCCTCAATCGCTATCTTCCGTTGGATTTACCATTTTTGTATCGTATCGATTAGCTGCATCAGCTCGTCTATATTTGTGGAAAAAAGAATTACAAGCTTTATCGGCCCATTATTCAAAAATCCTATCGCACACTCTGTAAAATCAATTAAATGAAAATTGGCGCCGTGATATCGACCCTTGTATATTACGTCCCCATTGTACTATAGGAACACAGTCGCGACAGTGGATGGCATAATCGTGAATCGCGTTTCAAATAAATACATACACTCAGCCAGGCCTTCGAACATCGTCGATTTAATGCCAATCACTCGTGTATACTATTTACGAAAATTATTAGGAGAAATTGTAAGAAGCCGATATAGTTAAAAATATGCATGTGCGTAATACGTCACTCTAAAATTTATTTGTTCATTAATTTAGGTTGTATTTAGTTTTTCTTTTACTGTCTTTGACACGGTATTTCAATAGTGGGTACAAAAATTCAATCTATTTTCTCTAGTATGGTTACCCTTCGAATGTGTCAAAACGTCCAACGAATATTCTTTCTCGATTTTTTTCCTTTACTGATAAATTGTACATTTTTTTCCTCCTTCGTGAGTTCGTCGTAAACTTCGTAATTCGTACTTCAGATCCACGCACGCTCGTTATTTCGTCACACTCAACTTCCACGTATTTCACTTTTGATAAAAAAAAAAAACAAAAAAAAAAAAAAGAGAGAAAAGAGGGAGAGAGACAGAGAGAAAACGAATTAATGACCGACACGTTGCTGTATCCCGGCTCTCCTTGGCGTGACTCTCGAACGATAGTTTAAAATGTCTCTCACGGTCAACGAACATCTCAAATCGTATCTAAAAAACGTCACGGTTAGAATCCCTCTTGATACTGTTTAGAATCTAGTCGCGTTTGTAGGACTTCGAGCTGCCTCTTGGCCTCGCACTGGGGAAAGTTCCGTAAATCGTAGTACTGCGGTGCAATATTCAATAACCATTCGGCTGAAAAATGAAAGATAATTGATAAATATATTGTACGATATATAACCATTGTGCGATGTTCATTCGAGCATAAACCACTTACGTTTTATGTCCGTTACGGTTCTGATGTAATTTTTCGTCGTTAGCACGAATTCATTGTAAATCACCCATTCGGGTTTGTGATCCAAACAGCTGCTCGGATGTAGTTGTACGACTTGATTGTCTTTGATCGTTAGATAATGACCAGTTCTCTCCAAATGTGCGACCTAACGAAGACAAGTCCCGAGGTATAAGCGTTATTGTACATATAACTTATTTGTGTATTTCGAAGTATTTGATTTTTAGCTGACCTGCATAAAGAAACCATTCACGAGAGCTTTTCTAATATTGATGTAGTAGTCCTTGGACGTGAAATCTGTCGAGGTACGCTTTAACAAAAATCTGTCCATTATTCGGCACAACTGATGCCTGACGTTATCACCGCTTTTCAGTGATCGATAATTCACAAAGTGATCATAACACCATGTTGGGTCTTCGAGATCTGCGCAAATATTCATCAATATTAGAACATACGAACGGACACATTTTCATGTACAAATTATCGAATAGAGGTGAAGAAGAGTACTGAATCTTACTTTGTTTAAAAGCATGATAGACGTTGAGCAAGGTCAGGTGATCGCCATCGATGTGGGCAAACTTCATTTTTGCATCGTCCGCTGGTTTCTTTGCCTCGTTCGGTCTCACAAAACACTGTGGGACTAATACCATGTCAATCGTCAATATACCACCACGTTACCTCATCCTGCTCTCCTCATACACTCGACTCATTAACATTTTAAATCATTGCAATAAAAAACAAAAAACAATATGAAAGAAAGAATGTATTCAGCCGATGTACGTGCACCAGCAAGATGAAGAATTGTCTCAGCTCTTTTCGATGTTCACCGTACCTGAAAGCATAGCCGTTATGCTGAGTATCTCATTGCTACAATTGTGATTGCACGATGCTATAACCATTTTTGCGAGTTGCGGATCCAGTGGAAACTCCGCCATAACGGCACCTAAATCCGTTAAATTTCCGTCATCATCGAGCGCGGCAAGATAATTCAATAATTCTAGAGCCCTCATTAGCGTCTCCGGTGCCGGTGGATCCATAAAGTCAAAGTGCACCTGCGCAACGAAAAAACCAAGTATCCAAGTGAGAAATGTGTCGCGTGGCATAATTTTGGGAAAACGTATATTTCCGAAACGTACCAGATCGTCGATGCCAAGTTTTTTCAGTTGGAGAACGACGCTTCCAAGATTCGATCGTAAAATTTCCGGATACGTGTTTTCCTGCATCTCATTTTTGTACGCTTTCTCGGTGTACAGCCTGAAGCATTTTCCAGGCCGCGTACGACCTGCTCGACCGGCTCTCTGTTGAGCCGATGCTTTACTGATCGGCGATACAAGAAGGGATTCCACACGGATCCTTGGATTGTACACCTGTATCACATTTGTATTGTAGCCAAACACGCTTTTTATGATGACAACGGTTTTTTTTTGTCGAAGGCCCGAAATAGGTTTCATAATAAAAAAGAAATGAAAAATAGAAAACGCTACGTAAAGTACGGATAACTAAATGGAAATAGTGCATCAGCGAAGATTCCATCTATAAAATGAAAATATTACCTTTTGCTTGGCAAAGCCAGGATCTATGACGAATACAACACCGTCGATGGTCAATGATGTTTCTGCAATATTGGTTGAGACAACGACTTTTCGACCAACAGCTCCACTGGCTTTATTGGGTGGGGCTGCCTCGAATATTCTCTGCTGCAAATTTGGTGGCAGTGTCGAGTAAAGGGGAATGCATTTGAGCTCTCCGACGTCCGGTCCTAAGTTGTCCATTTCACGTTTTATTCTCTTGCAAGCTTCCTCGATCTCTTCTTGTCCTGTGAGGAATAGCAAAAGATCGCCTTTTCCTTCCTCGCACATGTGTATCTGAACGACCGTTCGTATAGCTGCTTCGAGATAATCTTTTTCAGGTTCCTGGGTATAAAATATCTCAACAGGATGAGTTCTACCAGGAACGTTCATCAGTGGCGCATTGTCGAAGTACTGCTGAAATTTACCAGCATCCAATGTGGCGCTCATAATCACGAGTTTTAAGTCTGATCTTTGCTTGATAACTTCCTTGAGTACACCCATCAGCAGATCGGTAGCGAGCGTTCTTTCGTGCGCTTCGTCGAGGAGGATCACCTGATAAGCCTCGAGCATAGGGTCTGACATACCCTCCCGTAGAAGCATACCATCGGTCATGTACTTTAGTACGGTTTGATGCGTGCTGCAATCCTCGAAACGAATACTGTAGCCAACCTCCATTCCCAATTGTACGTCCATCTCCTCCGATACGCGCTGCGCCACCGACATAGCCGCTACTCTTCTTGGTTGCGTACAAGCGACTGCTTTTCGTCCCACAGTTAGTGAATATTCCACGCACCATTGCGGTATTTGTGTAGTTTTTCCAGAACCCGTTTCACCAACCAGCACTATACATTGATGCTGGGCGAGAAGTCTCATGAAATCTGCTCTGTACTCAAAAACTGGAAGGGTGATTCGTTTCTTGAGAAATTCATGGTAACGCCGGGAATATGGTAATCCAGTGTAAGGATTTCTTTGAGCCGACGAGCTTCCCTCTGCTACCGGTACTGGCACCGGAACATTCTCCTGTCCTTCTCTGTGTTTATAAATTCATAATCGGTTACTTACATATACCGAAACGAAATGTGGTTGTATCGAATAAAATTGTCATTATAGGGGTTTCGAAATGTTGTTTTAATCGCACCAATCATTTCTGGCATTATGCAGACAGAAGTATAGCTGATTGTTTTTTTGTTGCTATAACCGGTCGGAGTACTGATCAGGAACTTAATTTTATCTTCTTATATTTCGAGATGATATTTGCAGGAGCGGGGCTAGCGGAGCAAAGTAAGCTTGAAACAGCTAAGGATGTTGTTACGGTAAGTAAAAATTCAGACCAATTGTCTCGAATTAGAGATTCGTTTAATCAAACAGCATTTGTTTTATTTTTATTATTTTTCATCTATAATCATGATATTGTGATTTTGTACTAAAATCCAAATGAACATTGAGAACCACTGACTATGTCGGAGCCAGGCGAACACGAGACGAGACACGGCAAGGGAATGAAATCGTGCCGACCACATTCATACTCGTACTTATTTGCGATCATGAACGGTTAGAAATTGTGATCCGTGATGCCATATATTAAAACGGTCTTTCAAATGATGAAATAACGGATTGTCAAATGACGCAAGAACATGAATAGCGCGAATTAACGATGGTTGTTATAATATATACGAACAAGATGTCTCGTCGCATGTGCTCCAAACGGGGGAAATGAGTTCTCGCGTTAAACAGTTTGTCGATGGATATTATTTTTCATGTACTTACGGTCGTCTCTTGACGTACGGATCTACGACCTCGATTCTGCGCTTGGACATTGCCTCTATTTTGACGCGAACGATCAACTGGCCCAAAATTTGTTTACGATATTTTGTCCGAGAAGCGTCACAAAATGGTAAGCCAGCGCGAGGCGAGCGAGGCCAGAGCTCAAGGCCTTCTCGATCGAAGAAATCTCCCTTTTCGAAGTGGCTCGGCAGAGGGAGCCATTTTTCACTTTTCGTGATCGAGGGAGCTGTGGCTTGACAGAGATGTCGACTAGAATTTAGCGGGATATTCAAAATCACAATTTGCAATCTTGCTATCGGATCCATGGAGGGCCATCGGGAGAATCAAAACGTGTGTGCAAGTTGTTGAAAGAGACAGATTAGTTTATTAAAAAGAACTTTTTTCAAATATATTTATTCATATTGTCAGTTTGCGAGTATCAAATAGATATATTTCGAACGATGTACATGGCTTCGTTGTCGCAACCAAACAACAATGTTGATCTATCAATATCGATGCTATTTATGGGTTTATGCATTGAACCGCACAACGCCGACACATTGACTTTACCATTTGTTCCTATTGTATTCAGCCAGTGTGTATCCGTAGAATCTGTATGAAAAACGAATATTAGAATATTACGGTGGTAAACAACGATCCGTGGTATGTGCAATTAATTGTTTTTGATAATTTATCCGTTGGGAACTTGCCTAGTTTAAGTTTGGAGCTCCGAGCGCTATTCCAGTGCCATAATTCCCCGCTTATGGAACACGTGAACAAATTCTCTGGACGATCGGGATGAAAGAGAACTTCACTGACTGATTGAGCATGAGCATTTAATTGCGATATTGGGTACGTGTTGTGTCTCAAGTCCCAGACCGTCAAGCTACCATCGCCACCTCCAGCAACGACTATATGACGCTGCGTCGGATGGTGAGCGATACTCGTAGCTTCGGTCTACAATATTATCATTATTGTTAGAGCGCATAGATTGATGTTGCTTGTAACTAAATGCTTGGCACGTTAATTTAATATTTCATTGCCAAGCTTGAGATAGCGTACCTTCAATTGATCAGAAAGCATAAAAGTTGTAGCTGGTGTATCATTCTCATTTCTCAAATCCCAGAGTTTCATATGTCCTCTCAAATTCCCCGTAAGTATCTCATTGTGTCTCAAAAAATCGACGCAATGTAGGGAACAACTGTCCGCATTTTCTGTTTATAGAAGATTAACATATAATTATAGAATTTAAGATGCATAGATGTAAATTTATGATTTGTCTTCGTATAGGATAAATTTTATTAATTATTACACACCTATAGTTCTCACAGGTTTTTTTTGATTCACCGTTAGCAAATTAATCCGACCATCTTCACCGACAGTTGCAATGTCCTGTTTAAACGTGGCCAGAGCCGTGCAAGACGCATTATCCAATGTTCTGAAATCATAGAGTAGTTGAAAACATGGTTGCTCGTAATAGAATTTCTTAGAAACACAGCGACGCACTCGAATTTGTGAATAGATTCCCACACGGTGTGTTCCTTGAATTGGGAATATGGATTTTCTTGGATTTGCAGCAGCCTCACCGATCCTACGGACGAAGAGGCGACGAAGCAATCTTTGCTCACAAACTGGAAATTTTAGTTAAATTATGGTACATATAGTGTTAAAAAATAGATGAAATGTACCCTTTCGTGTTCCCTCGACAATTTTGTTTATTTTTCTATGGTGAAAATATATAGTGGGTACAAAAGTGAAGTCCTAAGATTATATTAATGAAATAATCATATTTTCAGAAAGTTGTCTAATAAGATTTAGTATCCCACTTAGAGCCACATTCGGGGAATCATTGGGGCTTTTCATTTCAAAAGCTGTATTTATTTACTCTTTAACATGGTTGCACAACTACGAATATGTTTATTGTTTTTAAAATATTATACCTGAAGTTCCGTAACATCACCAAGAAAAGGATGCGATGATATGATAACGGGATATGCTTCGTCCTCTTCATTTGTCTGAAATGTCCAGTGCGTTATCTTGTTTACCTGGGAAAAAAAGAGCAAAGAAATAATATAAACTTGTTCCTTGGGTTATTCCGATTAACGCGTAGGTTAGGTGTTTACGGGGTTGTCCCAACTGCCGGAGAGAAAAGTTTTCGCTTCTGTAAAATCTTCTCGTTTCCATCGAATCTTTGAGATTTTTTCCGAAGTGAATGTACCCTGAAAATTTTCGCTCATTTTCTAAAATTTTTTGACAATACACTTATGAAATTACCAAAAACAAATGCACGTTATATTATTATGACTACACTGAGTTTTCGCCGGTGTTTTTGGCGCCGTAAAGCGTCGAGAGGAATTTGCGTTGGGTCTCAAGATGGCGCCAAATCACGAAAACTATGGCTCGTTCAACGGTCGATAACATGTAGATCCCACGAATCCAGTTCTCGGAAGATGTCGCCACTCGACGAATGCTTGTTTTCCATTGTTTTCCATTGTGGGCTGTCAAAATTCCGTAATATTTTGGTCGCTTTACTTATCTTCGTAATTTTACGCAGATCGTAAACTTATATATTTCTTTTCGCTATCATCGTTACAGCGCGACGGTGAGTCATATAATGGCGAATAACTCTTAAAGGCAATTCAGTGTAATATCGATCATAAGCACAAAACCGGTGCAAAAAATTGTAGGTTTTGGAAGCACTCGTAAATTAGAAACGTGTCTTGTAAGCTCCCTATTATACTTACATATTACTTCGTGTAATACATAGTACATATATATTCGAAATATAAGGTACCTAATTTGCGTGCATCGTGTCTATTAAGTGTATAACATGAATAAGTAGTAGTACGATGAGGTTAGGTTTTCTGGCGCGTACACTACGTTCGTTCAAAATTCGCCACTAGAAGCGTCGAGTCAAACAGTGGATATTTTCGTACAAGGTATTCATAAATATGTAACGGATCTTAATGTTTTAAAAACTATCGAAAAGCAGATGCACAGAAGTTTTATGTGATTACAGCATTTTTACAATATCTAATCCTAGTTTTATTTGCCATATCCCTAATTACGTTCAATTTAGCGGTAAAGGTTCTACGTATTTTCCAGTAGTAGCTACTTTAATATAAATTATATATATATATATATAGACATAGACACGGATCAATGAGCGTAGATATTGGAACAGAATTACGAGTTTTTTCAAAATGTTTGTTTTTATTACTCTTTGGTTGTATTAATCACGAAGGATTGCGTCAACGCAGTTTATATTTATTTGACAACATCGATCTGCGTAGATTGTTATATTCTGTGGGAAAGAAACGTTATTGGGGTGGGCGGGGTGCGGAAAAGGAAAGCATTTAGTACTCATGTGTCGTGTATTTAGTGTCTCTGTGTCGAGGCAGAGCAACATGACTAGGGGACATTGAATTTCTTATGTTACAATCGAGGCGATAGAATCTCCGAGAGCTGCTTCTTGGCCAAGTATCTTTTCGGTCCAGGGAATAAAACGTCTGATGTTTCGAAATATCAGAGAAACACGAGCCGAACGCTTGCCATCGTCGTCGAATCTGAGCTCTTCCCTCTTTCCTCCCCATGGCTCGAATGGAACTCTCGGCAATGTTGCGTCCATCGTGCTACCGGAAGTCGTAATGTCGCTGTTTCCTATTAGCTTCGAGGATCCTCGTTTCACTTCCGACTCGTTTTCGCTCATTTTTTCTGCATAATTGAGCCGCGCTTTACAAATTTACCAACGAAAACATTTTACGAATGTGTTATTAATCCTACACTGAACTTAGCGAGCTCTTCGGTTTTCAGTCTTCGAATGCATTTTTCATTAACCAAATGTGAATACGATCCAATTTCTCCTACACCATTCTCATCATTATGAAAAAAAACGAAGAGAACCATGTATGAGCAGATCTGTTTATCGGTATAGAACCAGTTTTATAAACAACGACAAGTGTGGGGTGCGTTCGGCATTCCAGTCATGAGTTCGAAGGTAGAAAAATTAAGTCACGATCTGTAGAGTTAAGAGGCGACGTGCACTTGGAAAATTTGATCAGCAATCATACGAGCATTAAACAACCGATCAAGTTAAAAATTGGCGGGTACACAGAGAATGATGGCAAAAAGTGGCTCTTGGTATTGTTTTTCCAAAATTGTTGCCCTAATTTTCTAGATACCCTCAAAACTTTAACGCTCAGTGCCGGAGAGAGTACGGATGGCATTTTCTAAACGCTCGTCGCCTGCAACCCTATTTTCAAAATTTCGGAAAAAAAATACCAACAGCCACTTTTTGCCATCATTCTCCGTGTACCTGCCAATTTTTAACCCGATCGGTTGTTTAGTGCTCGTATGATTGCTAATCAAATTTTCGAAGTGGACGTTCACTCACTCTTAAGAATAAAAAACTGTGATAAATCGTGACATTCGAAACTCACCCGTATCGTGATGATCGCCGCCGATATTTCTTACTTGATGGGATTTTCGCAAGCCTCGATGTTCCTTATTTTCAAAAGTATGTAACGGCGTAACGGATCCCTCGTACCTAGAATCGGGCTCGATCGTGACTCGTTTTCCACCCCAACTGTTGAAAGGAGGCGATTTCTTGCCTTCCCAGTTGGATGATTTGGTCCTTTTAAGATCGGCCAGCCCGTAACGAAATCTCTGGTCGTTACGTTTACCGCCCCAACTGTTGAACGGCACTCGCGGAGGCCTTCGTATCTTCGTGATGGTTTTGTATCGCTCCTCGACATTTCTCTTACCGCCCCATGGGCTGAACGATGGATTCCGGCGGGCCTGACTCAAAGGATTTCGACGTTCCTCCATACCGAGCACCTGTTTCAATTATCATTTTATTTTATCGAATGAGATTCCTATAAACTGGCTCTAATTTCAAATTAATTACTTCGAGAGATAGATTTAAATATTATTTTCGGGGGTTAAAGGCGATCTGTGCACTCGCCTCGTCGTCCCGATGAGGCCAGTACAACAAAGTGGCCAACGGTGCTGGAGCTTGTCGATGCTCCAACGTTCCGCCGTGTAAATCCAAGTGGGCGATCGATCTTTTCGTGTCACTCTTGAGCATCGAATAACTAAATCCGTTGTCCGATTTTCGTTGATCGTCGTCTTCGAGCTTGGTCGTTTCCGTAATTCCAAGTTCGGATGGGTTTTCGGGAATTTCTTCCAAATTGTCCAACGACCTATCCTCGTTCGTTTCGGTGAGATAATAGTAGTTTTCATCGTTCCGATCGGCGTGGACAGCGCGACCCAGAAGTATCGCCATACCAAGGAGCAGCCACATATCTGAGTATCGAACGACGCCAGAGATGACAATTTTACGCGATCGAACAGAAAATAGGGATGGGATTTCATAACGAAAGATTAGCCGATTATTCTTCATCGGTTCTTTACCATCGCATCTTCGAACCCAATATCCGATAAGTCTCGACAAACAAAATATTCGTCGAACATGTTTGCAGCGTTACGTAATGCCGATCGATTTTAATAGCTGGCCTTCTTTTCCAATATCCACATTTTCTCGTTGCACGAATCTTGAAATTAATGACTCGATCGATGCAACTATCTCGCGGTACTTTGCGACCCGTGTCAAATAATCGATTCGTTGCAAATTCAGGTACCGAATAGAATAATATCGAGGAACTCGGAATTGGAATTTCGAGGCGATACGTTTGAAAATTGAGAAGCAAAAGATCGTTTCGTTGTTTCTTATACTTTTAATTCGTTTTACGAAACTATGAACAACACCCGTTTAAAACGCTTCCACCCACAAGTTTTGACGAGAATCTCGGTCGATCAAATCCACTTGTCGTATTTTCTATTTCACAGAGATATTTTTCTACGACGGTCGTCCATCTCTATTAAAAGAAATTAGTTGGCTGGTATTCCCGAGAGAATCAAATCCTTCCCGCGGCCCACAAGCGCATTATTTGCTTTCATCCCTCTTTATTCTTTCGAGCGCGAAATACGCAACGAGATTGACGAAGCGTGATTGCCGGCGCGGTAAGACTTCCGTATTATTTATCCACAAACTTTCCCGTTTTCATTTACTCGCGATCGAAAACTATTTTTGTGCGTAATCAATAATATTTGTACAACAAAGACCGGAAAAGATCGAATGGTTCGGTGAAACCTCCTTTTTAAACTTTCCTTCGTTGATATAATTAAAAATAATACGAACGAAAAAAAGCGAATACAAATTCGCTGGATTTAAAAAACAAAACAAAAAATCCCCCGATGAAACTTCTGGAGTTAAAATATAGCAATTATCGAATATAATATTCGATACGTACCTCTCGATTATGATGACGAGGACCGTTGTTATATCCCAGGATAACGTTGAAATGTTGGTCGTACGTGCGAAAAACTCAATTAAGAGGAATAAACAAAATTTCGAAAATGTTTTCCGACCGCGAACTTTGGTGAAAACTACGCGAGACGAAGAGCGGTGACAGGATGCTTCGTACTCGTAGTTGCAATGGACGGTATCGAGGCTCGACGGCATTTTTATACACTCGAGACCAGTTGGCCCGGTCGCGTCTCATTGGTTCAAAAATCGTGGTCGACGACGGGGGCTGCGAGACTTTTTCATGGGGCGCCTACGCGCGCATCTCCCCACGTCCTCCTCGACGCGATCTCCGTTGACGACGACAACGCTACATTGTCGTCTTACAACCCCCCTTCTTCCCAACCACCATGTATGCAGAAACCCCCCTAGCACCTCGATTTTCATTCTCTTACCTCACTCTCTCGTTCTCACCCCTCTGCTCACCCCTCTCTCGCTCTTTCCATCTCTCGTTTATCTCGGAGAATTGGAACGAAACAACGCCGAAAAACGATAACCACACACACACACACACAGCACCAACAGGAAGAAACATTAGCCCTGGGTAAACAAAAAATGAAAGTATACGCTTGTTACATGCCCCAGCAAAAGTTCCATTGATAAACCCAATTCCAGTAATCGCATTGTCAGTTTAACAAACAAAGCTCAATTTCGCCATAAATTTATCTCGTACGACGTAGTAGATGTTTGTTTTTTCTCTTCTTTATGATCAAGGATGCTTTTTAAGGATAGAGGACGATCCTAGATGAATAATATTTCCCGCGTTTCTCGTATGGTCAACGACGGCCGCGACATAGTGCGAAAGAATATAAATAAGTAAATTAATTGATCGTCTTCCGAACAGTGACGGGGTACGTCCTTGACCCTGGTGCGTATTTCGATAAGGGCGCGCGTTTATATTTTCAATGTAACGAGATAGGGGTAGCATGTGCGAGTATCATCGAGGGCCATTCTTTCTCCTGTTTGACGCTGTACGCTTGTAAAGGTGGCGCGAATTTGCGTGATAAAGTTTGCAACGACGAGACGTATGGTTTCTTACATCGGCAAAACAACCGCTTTCCCCACAGCTTCTTCTCACTCTCACGAATAAGACTCTAACTCTTCTCGTTGCGTAATCCAAATTTGCCACCGAAGAACGAATGACCCGTCTGGAGCCGGATGTCGCGTACTTCACCGATTACCTCGTACGGAACTTGCCGTACCACGCGCCATTTCGCTTCCTCTCCTACATATTCATTCGAGTGTCCCGAAATTACACGCCAGCCAATGAAAACAGCGTCGAACCAACTTTTTGGACTGTCGATATATTTGAGACGAAGACGCGTCGACGTGCTTTCTTGGATATCCAACGATTCTTCAAAAAACAAAAAAATATTATACGAAATAACAAAATAGCTCGATACTTATCGAAAAAAAAAAAAAAAATCAAAACAAATCGTCTTTCAGGAGCAAATTTTCAATCGTTTTACGTAGTTGCCGCGAATCATCGATCCGAGTTTTTCGCCCTCGTAAAAACGTCTTCAAATTCGGCCGTAAAAAATCAGTTTGTTATTTACCGAAGAACGGAATCTCGATTTAGCGAATTCATCCCTCGACCTTTCCTGATCGAAATAAACGGACGAGGGAAAAAAAATAAAGATAAATAAAAAACGCGCGATCGCATGAAAAATTCATATTCGTTCAACTCTTATCCATTCGATGCTGCATAATCTCTCGTTTCGCGGGAAGCGAGGGGGCTCGCCCCATCAACGAACGAAAAAATAGAGAGAAAAAAAACAAGTAGGTACCATACGTGAGCGTTCTAAAAGTGATATTGTAGTATAGCAAGTTTTTTTTTGGACAGGGAAGCACGAATCATAAATCGACGGCGCATGTGTATCACCGTACACAAACATACACGCACGCATACATACATAGGTATATATAACACGATCGTTCATTCAAGACCTATGCCCAGATATTATTATGTTAAATCGAGATACTATTGTTGTCATCAGTGATCGTCAACACTGTCGGACAATTTTTCATTGATCAGTACGGTGGGAGCCAATAAACCGGAAGTTTCATCGAGTTCCCGTATCGCACTAATATCCGACGTTTTCTTGCCGCGAGCCACGTAAAACGGATCCATCTCTTTCAACAACTCCTTCATGAGACCACGACGATCTCTGAGCGATTGGGATCGATCGTACGTCGACGATCTTGAATTATCTTGGTTCGATCTTTTTCCGATCGGAGAACAATCGGGCGAGTTGGAGTCGCAATTATTGGTAGTGTCGCTCGATAGCCAAGAATCAAGAATGTGTTGGGTGGTCTCGTAATTTACGAGTGCCTTTGCGCGACCATTGTTGATCTCGGAACGCAGATATTCGACGGAATCCTTTTTGCCGCGAGAGATGAAGAAGGGCTCGTTCAGAATATCCAAAATGTCGGAATGTTTGTCACGTGGAACGACGTAGCCATTGCTACGAGTTTGTTCGACGAAAGAAGAGGCCGAGGGCCCGTCGCTTCGAGAGCTTACTCCTTGCTCGAGGAGATATCTTCGAAGAGTCGAACCAAAAGCGTCGCGTTTCTTTCTCACCGAACGAGCTGATTCGGAGCTTCGATGGTAATCGGTGAGAGAGGTTCTATCGATTTTGGCTCGAGTCTCGAGATTCGTCGTCTTTCCTTGCGAGACACTCGTTTGGATCGAGCCGGACGGCGATCTTTTGCCACGCGCCACGTAAAAAGGATCCACGTGATTGACCGAACGACCCCGCATATTTTTCCCATCGATTTCGATCACTATCCATCTGGGCTCCTCGACGTAAACGGGTTCCTGACGCATCCAGCCGTCGATCGGTCTACGACATCTCGGTATCGGATCGGCTCGTCCACCACCCTCGAGACTCGACGGTAAATTTCGCGCGTCCTCGAGAGCATTTTGTCGAGCCTCGATCAACGAGAACCACGAACCAATCGGTTCTGGCGGAAGTTCGTCCACGATACAGTCGATCCATTGCGAGTCGTAATTCTCGGACATACTACTTTTCGTTATATCGAAATCGGCCCTCGGTGATTTTTCGGATCTCTCAAATCTTGTCGGAAATCTGAAAATTTTCATTCGTCATTGCCGGGTTAATAATGAGGCTTTGTCATTTATTGTCGATAAGATTATTTATTTGCATTTTTTTATAGGACGCGAATTTGATCAGACCACGACGAAAATAATAAGAATGGTATATTTATGGGAAATGGAAAGTATTCTTAAGGCAGGAGACTCGCATAGACGCGTTAATTTCGGTCGATTTTCATGAATTTTTTTTTTAACGAATAACTTTTTCGATGTTTTTGAAATTTGGCATATTGTTTATTTATTGTTTCAACTGCTGCGAGAATTTTCTTCTTTTTTTTTTATTGAAAAATCGTCGATTTATCGTGCAGTCTTCGGGGAAGAAGGCAGCGCGAGTTGTTTATCGGTGGGGCTTCTAGTTTTTCTTGTATTCATGCGAAAACCAAAAATTCTGATTGTTTATTAATGTTATAATTACTAATACAAAAAATGAAAAAAATGTAAAATTCGCGGATCGAGACACTTTATAAAAAAAACTTTGCAATTTTCACTACATTTTCCACTGGTTTTCGTCTCGAAAAAATTATTATTGTTTCCAAATTTTCAAAACAAGTAGGTTCGCGTAGAAAGTAAAATGGTATAGAAAAGATGGGTGCAAAATTTCAGCTTGATCGATGAACAACTTTTGAGTTATCTCTCCCACCGATTTGAAAAACATAGTTTTGAGAAAACCCCGTTTAAATTTCTGACGGCGCGCGAACGTTCAATATAGAAAGGTAGCGTTTACACGTTGTAACACGAGACATACTTTGAATTGACTTTGATAATTTTTCTAACGCATTTTTAAGATGTTATACCAACATTTTATGAGATAAAAAGTAAAAATAGCTTTTTTGATTATTCCATACGAGTCTCCCGCCTTAAATGGTGAGCGTGCGACTATACCCGAGTTTATAGAGACTCTTTGCGACTCGAGAGTTTCGGAGTTTGGATCATCCGTTATGAGAAAAGCTTTTTATCTCGCGTTTATTCGCGGATGTCGGTCGAATAAACGTGTACAAGTGTGTTACCGTAGCGAGTAGGAGTCCTCGCGAAGGGAGGGATACGAAAGGCGTCCGCGTTTACGTCCTCGTCCTCTGTCTCTGTCGTCGTTCCTAGAGTCATCATCCAAGTTTGAATGGGAGCGTGAATCCCAGTGGGTCGTTCGTTGATCTCTTTCACTTTGAAATGATGGAAGCTCCAGTCCCGACGCAGGTATCTCGTATCCAACGTTCGTCTGTACGAAACAAGTAACATTTTACTTTTAAATTATTTATACAACGAAATAGTTTGTCTCGAGAAACGTCGTGGAAATGATAAATTTTACGTGACTCTGAAAAGTCTCACCTTAGGATTCAACGACGTCAACGAGCCCAGACACAATGGAACGAGCCAGAGAAGTCCCAGAAATATCTTGGCTGACATTCTGAAACGATCGATTATTTGTCGTTGATGATAAATCGCGATGGGAGAGAACGCGAGTCGATCAAAGATATAAAACAAAAAGGCGAAAGGAAATAAGTCGGTGTAAATAAGCAACCTACCTGTTGCTGACGACCTTGCGAGATCACCTGTTGGACGACGATTCACGGGGAATAGTCCGTTATCGGTCGCAGTTCTGACCAAAGTGCCGGATTTCTCTTCTTCGCAACTCTATTTATCCCTGTGAAAGCCCTTCTGATAAAATCTCAATGGGCACGAGCCTCTCGGGATACCTAGTTGTTGTCGTCGTTCCACGTTTCGCTTCGTGGATCCGACCGATTGCATTGGGAATACGCCTGAGACGGTCTACGCCGTGGATCGGTCACCGCGCCGTCAATCTCGTGACCGACTACTGTGCAAACATTAATTTTTTTTCTTCTCCCATTTCGTCGTTATATTATTAATAACGTAGATAACAAAAAGAAGAAAAAAAGCTGCTTTGCGCGGGTGGCTGCGAACCGTGATTAAACAATAATACAAGTCAATGATTTCTTGCTTCTGCTCTTGAATTTTTGTTACTTCTGGCGAATTAGTCGCGAAGGGTAAAATTATTCGAATGGGAAATGTACCAAGTGCGTGGACTGGGTAGAGATTTTGCCAGTTTGTAATATTTAAAGCTTTTCGAAGACTCCTACATTTTATCACTGCGTAGATCCGACCTACATATGTATGTGTGTATAAATATATAGGCGTTTGTTGAGAAGGTCCTCGTTCAGGATTTTCAGTTGAGAGCGTGCCAACGATCCTCTATTCGAACGATCTTGGTAAAGGAGAGCTACGAGTTCACCGTTCTTGTTTGTCTATCACGTGCTATTAAACACGTTATCGCTCGTTTTAACACTCTCACCTTCCGCCAAGGAAATCCTTTCGCTGTCGACGATGAGACGATCTTGCTGTTTGATATTTCTCACTGAGTCGCACGCGCAAATCTTGGATATTCGTCACTTTGACGCGACGAATCAGCCATAAATTCAGCAAAATTCGCTCTAAAACAGGACCGTTGTTCACTCGTTTGCTTCTAGGGAGGATTCTTGTTGGCTGAACTCCGGATCAACCCAGACAGCTAAAAAATGGTAATGTCCACCATACGTTGATTAAACTAGTTGGGAAAATTATGAAATTTTCTTCAGGCTTGTTTTACTGTCGGTGATGAATGTTTGTTTTCTTATACGTTTTTTTTTATATATATTTTCATTCGCAGCGGTTCAGATTTCTTGGTGAGGGTGACTGCCCGGATTGGCTTCTGGCAGAGATCAATGCTCTATCCAAAATGGTATGAAATTTTTTTGTAAATCGTATTATTAGTAACAAAACGACAAAATATTTACGCGGCTTAATCGTTCTCTTGACTTTAGACTTCGATTAAGATGAAGATATTGGGACAGATCGTAGCCAAGTCTATAACGGATAACGAGCTTGATGTGAGTATTAAAAATAGTCTTTGTAGTTTTTTTCGATATCATAGTTCGTTTTTATTTTTAACTCTCGTCAGCTAACGATCTATCTTTTGAGCATTCGGTAAAACCAACGATGGGTTATTTTTGTCCTTCGCTTATTTCACAATGTTTAAATTTTTTTAAAAATCTGAAAAAATTCTTGGACCTTCTTTGAACCTTTAACTAAATGTTAATACTTTGTCCCATCGAAAAACATAAATTGTTTAATAACAATTTCATGAAAAATATGGAGACGTATCGTAACTGAAATCGTAACGGAAAATTTTAATCTGGACAAAAATGACCCATCGTTAACGTTCGAGGGTTAATACTTGATGTTGTGTTTTATTCACCCACGAGTCCACAAATATTTGAAAAATTAATACGAGAATAACGCATGTTCTACACAAATTCTATTACTCGTGAACAGGAATAGAAAAGCCCATAGTCGCTAGGAGTGTGTACGTTTGCGGTGAAAAGCAAAAGAAATCGAATAAGAAAATCTTCACCGGTCTCTCTTTCGTCTGCTCGTCGTACGTTTTTTCTTTTTTTCTTTATGTTTTACTTTGAGAAGACGACACTCTCTTGGCATAGCAAAGAACCGAGTGCTCGCACCACTCTTGACATTTTCCGTGTACCGAGAAAATTGCGTTATCACATGGCAAGGCAATGGATGTAACGTTGAATCGCAAAAACGAATGTTGAGACTAGAAAAACCGTCAGTATAGTCGTCCAGCCGAGAATTTTGTGACGCACGAGCCAAAATATTACACGAATTTTTGCACGAATTATTATTCGTGAAATGTACGCTATAAAACGTACGATAATTGGCAATAAGTAACGCACAAAACTGTACAAGTACGGGAGAAAAAATAAGGTCAATTTATGCCATGGAACGATACAAATTATTCGTACGAAAATTTGAGCCAAACTCGCGATTAACATTTCCGTAATAAATACGACGACGAATGATATTTGTATATGAAATACTAACCGACAACTGTCGCTCGTGACACGAATCTTATCATAGATTATGAAATACTCGTATTTGTAACTGTACACATAGTTTCACGGACGAGTTTTCGTTTTTCTAATTTTATCGTTGTCTGATTTAGGAGGCTAAAGTGAAGAAACTCACACAAGATGCAAAACTTGGTACGTATACAATTTGTTCTATTAATTAATTCGCATAAATATTGACCTATTGCGATGGTTTTCATTGATTCGTTTTATTTTCGTGAATTTCTCAAGAATTGGGGGATGCAAAGGCCATAGTTGCAGCGTTGGAATTGATTCTAATTTCTTCTTCGCGTTACGGAGTTTCCTCGGCCGACCTCAGCAACGAGTTGCAACAGTTGGGACTTCCTCGTGAGCATAGCGCAGCCTTGGCTCGAATTCACACGGATGTCTCGTCTCGAATAGTTAACGAGGCTCTTATTCCCCAATCACTCAGACGTAAGAAATTTAAATCTCAACGTTTTATTCGCCAACGATGTTTTTTGCCTAATGAAACAATATTTAGGAATAAATTGTAACGTACCACCTTTTCTGCAGAGAGTCGCTTATCCTCGGTCGAGGTACGTCCATCTGGGGAAGGTCGCTGTCCCTTTTCTAGGTTGACACTGAAGATGAAAAACCTAGGGTCGAACGAGGAGGTCGAGGACTTTATCGACGTAGCAAACGATGATGTTCCGGTTTTATTGGCTGGTGGGTACTCGCGATAATACGTAGACGGCGTTCGTTTACTGGCTCGAGATTTCCCGCACACGAATTATGAGAAACGAATTTAATGTACCTCGTGAATTTCAGAATTGAAAAAGGTTCGAGCCATGATGGAAGGAATCTGAAGAGGGGAGAAGATCTCACCGGAAACGTCCAAGCTCTACGAGCTCGTCGAGTAATTTCCTCAATCTGTATAAATTATCTCGTGTTTTTTTTTCAATTATTATTATTATTTTTTGTTAAACGAATATACAAAGTTTACATTCAGTTCGGTAGCTGTTTAATGATGCTTGAATAATATTGATACGTTGTGACGACGTAATAGTGCCGCTGGTTTATAACTGCGCGTAATCTGACGCATCTCTCTCTGCACTTGCTCGCTCGAGTCACAAATCATCCTTCTTTCTCTCTGATTATTTTCACTCTTTGTGAAACCGGTGACGATCACACTTCGAGACGAGCCTGAAGCACGAAAAAACAATCATGCCAGTTTACAATGGAATAAATATCAAAGCTATACTCTAATCAGTCTTTATACAATATTCGTACATTCGTATTTCACGTAATTGATTGTTATTTACAAAAGGAAAGAAAAAACACAAAAGATAAAAGAAAAAGTGCTTGTGACGTCTCGACACGCCTCAAACTTGCGCGATCCAAGTGCCAATTACAAAGTTTCTACGAGGGCGAAGCGGAGAACTCTGACCGATCGCTCGATTGCCATATACATTCCCAATCAGTCCCATCGCTTCTTATACCATTACCGTTCTCATTCACAAATCCTTTCTGAATATAGAGCTAAATATTTATCGTGTAATCGAAGAGACGATTGAAAACAATTTAAAAACAATGAATTTCTCCATCAACGCGTTCTTAACACATTCTCATTTTTCATCCCTCTTTGTTTTCACATCGTTAATCTAAACTCATCGATTTTGCCGCCCGGTACCGAGTCTCCCTCGACTGTCAACTACAAACTGTTCACGCCTAGTCGATCCTATTCCAAGTACGAAAATTACGATAGGATTTGTTTTTCTCTAGACGGTAAAAAAATATTCTCGTAAAAATGGGGGGGATGTAGGGATAGAGGGTTAATTCGCGACACGTTTGACTCCATTGTTATTCGCTCGTTCGATTTACTTTGCGTGTAACTCAATTCGCGATCGGGGACAACAAACTGTCCCATTTTTGTCCTTCATTTTCATTCGTCCTCGCACTTCTGTCTTTCCGCCTAACGTGTGCACGTGATAAACTTATTTCGTCCTTTCTCGACGTAGATTGTGGTCCTTTCAGAACGATATGTACGATCGGTACGGGTCTTTTTTTTTATCGTGGAAAAAATGCAAAAGTACCGCCTCTTCTTCCCGTAACGATCGTGAAAAAGTATCTATACGTATAATAATACCTGCCGTTCGTGATTATTGATTTGGTTATTAGTGCCCGATCATCCGAAGACAGAGAGAGAGAGAGAGACAGAGAGAGAGAGAGACGAAGAGAGAGAGAGAGAGAGAGAGAAAAAGAGTGAGAGGATTTTGCTTTTAAATGTCTTATTTGGAATTAATCAAACCCCGCTCGTAAATTTATTCCGATGGCGACGATCGTGTAGAATACACTTTTTTCCAATACCTCGCTTCTTTTTCTTTCTATCCCCGGATCTTTATTCTAATAACGTTACTATTCTCTTATTCTTGTACGCATACTTATAGATATTTCTAGTCGACAACCATTGCTCCGTACGTTTTTTTTTTCATCTTATTTTTCTTCGTATTATATACTGAAATTGTGAGCTATTCATAATTTATACGTACGTAGTTACGCACGCGTTTTTTTCCCTCGTTTTATCGACGACTCTGATCTTTCTCGATGACGACAAAGTCGAGACGAGGGCCCGTCACGTTATTATTAATATATTATTATTATACCCGTTACTTTATTTAATCGGTGCGTTTTTTGCGATGCGTTTACGCTTCCCAACATATTTTTTTATTTTTCTTCATTATCGATAAAGCGTATAAAAAATGTTGGAGGAAAGCGACGTGACGGGTTTCGGGCACCAAGAGGACATCGCGGTAAACAGATAGGGGACATGGGGAAGGTTTTGCATGTTAACAGAGCCTGCCTCACGTTTTTCTTTTTAGTTATTCGGTTAAGATTAAATGCTATTGAGATCGGTTGTTCGTCGATCGAAGTAGCTGCGATCTACACTTGGAAAATTCTCTATTGGCGGAAATGGTATTTCCGTTTTTAATTTTACGGCACCAACAGTGAATTTATTACTCTCACTTTTTTTTCTCGTCGTTTCGCCTGATTTCGCGCGACAAGTTCATCAGTTCTAGTTTCGCGTTCTTGGAAGCTACTACGTGTAACGAAACGGAACTAAAAAAAATCATTAAAAGCCTGACCCTCGTTTTTCTTGAAATACTTTTCGACGTTGAAAGTACGAAAATTACCGAACAAGGGTTGAGAATCACGTGAGAAATAAGAAATGTATCGATGATATGTTACATCGGTGTTATTTCAAAAGCTCCTTAATTATCGGCCGCCTTACGTATCTCGTCGTTCGATTTTATCCAGCCGTTTTCGTTTCGAATTACGAAAATTCTAATTCTAATTAATCTCAATGGGGCAGACAAGTGTCGGAATCACCGCTGCTGGCCATGGAAAAATTGGCCGAATCGCGATCGTTTTGTCTCATCTGGATCGCGGGTGCAGCGAGTTTGTTTTGCATTGGCTGAGGAAACGTGTGATGTCCCGGCAATATCCATGGTTGCGAGTGGACTTGTACGGGTGGAAAACGTTTTACAAATGGATTCGTCGCTGCGTGAATTCGCCTTGAGCCATTTTGATGCGAAGGCAGAGTCGTGTGAGCCGGTAACGCTGGATGTGTTGGCAATTGCTGAGACTGTAGCTGTTGCTGCTGTTGTTGTTGCTGCTGCTGCTGCTGCTGTTGTTGTTGTTGTTGTTGTTGCTGCTGTTGTTGTTGCTGTGGTTGAACAGAATTCGCGTGTCTGGGAACTGAACCGCAACTACCGCCGGTCGTTGGACCGATCATATTAGCTGGGCTGGCCATGCTGTGCGAAGCGTGAGGCAGGGGCATCGTCGAGCAATGTGGATAAGTGACGAGAGGCTGGGTCGGATAATGCGGCAGTGTAGCCGAAGAAGCCTGAATCCCACGAAGATCGCTACCCTCGGTGAACGACGTCATTCTCATGTTGGTCGACCGGCCAAAGGGTTCTTCGTTAGGATTCAATGGATCGGCTATTTTAGGCCTCGAAAGTCGTCTTCGTATGACGACCGTAGCCTCGTTTGGATTCTCGAGAATAACAGCGGGACAACCGACCTGAGGCTTGTCCACGCCATTAAAGAGTGGCGTATGATTAACGTACTGAGGTGAGAAAGACTGACTGGTTCCTGGACGGGAACTCGGCGATGAGAAGTTTGAACCAGCCGTGGGAGGTTGAGTGCCACGTTGGAGCGAGCAGCTGCGCCACTGTGGTTCTTCCCTTGGCTCGACGACCATCAAATCATCGACACTCGTCGCTCTTCTTTGTCCACCACTTCCCTGGCTCGTATTGCTAGCGTTCGAATGAACCCCGCTCGATGTCTCGCTGTTGCTGCTCGTGTGACTGTGCGCCGCTGAACTATTGCTGTAACTACTGCAGCCGACAACCCCGTTTGTGGTACTCGGGACACCATTGACGACATCCAGAGGTGGCGAGTTGGACGAGTCCGAGCGCGGTGTCAATTCCTCATGAGGCATTCCTGAATCAGCTCGTCGCAGACAACGCGGTGTGTGACCAGCGCCAGTCTGAAATATTTTGATCAATGATATATCGATTGGACTTGATTTACCGATTTTCTGGGATATGGGAAAATGCTCGATCCACATGCAGCGAAACATCGTGGAACGGGCATAATCGATCTTGATGTTTCCTTGCATGAGATATCGAGTCGATGGCTATTATTGTTAGAGAAAAGGCAAAAGCTCTTTGGACATTTTTACGTGTGATAGATACTTCAGCGTAGGGTGGAAAGGTCGTGAATAAATAGACTGTTAGTTGGCTACCTGCAGGTGATTAGCATTAGGAGTTGCAGCGACGACCTCGCAAGGTTCGATATTCGTTGGGGTTGGAGGTGGTAACGGAAGTGGCTCCGTAGTGGGATCTGGCAAAGGTTCGGGTGTTAGCAGAGGGGAAGGATCGCCCTCCGAAGGTTGAAGGTCGCGATTACCGCTAGCGTAGTAAGTCACCTGATCGTCGTTCACGCATTCCAGTAACTGTTGAATATAGAATGGGCGAACATGCGTGGTTAGTAATTGGAGAATGGCAAAAGATGGCAGAAATAACAACCATTTATTATTTTCGTTAGTGTGGTTTGTTTCTCGTACGATACCAATCAGTTGTAAATCGTGTCTCTTCTATTATTATATTATTTAACAATCTATTCTATCTCCGCGTGTTAGATTTTTATTACGCATACATTGCCTATAAACACCAGCCAGTGCCCACTACCCAACGGCTTCTCTCTCTTTCTCTCTGATTAGCGATCGAAATTCTGACCGTAAAATACATTTCCTGCAGTTTCGAATTATTATTATACGCATTATATATTAATATTGATTATTAATATTCGTTAATTCGAGACGAATTTTTAAGCTTCTACCACATACGATTCACACGTTCATATTTCTATGCTGATGTCAAGGCAACTACGATTTCTAGTCCAAAATAGATCACACAATTATGCAATGGTATGTAATTAGGCATTACTTTACGTTTTAGTTATCCGTGTTAAAATGTTATTTCGGTAAATATATATATATATATATATATATATATATATATGTACTATTAGTTACTTGAAATATTCATTAGATATTTATTTCCTCTTTGTCTTACATGAGCGATTTTCGTAACACCGTTCCTACGAGGCACGAGCCATCTCCCCCACTGTGTGTGAAGCAAAAGTCAATCGTGAAAAAAGACTCGTCAAGCGATACCAGGTTCATTTCTATTAAACCATCTACCAGATATTTCACCGGATAATTAATCCTTTGAAAAGAGTTTCCGCCAGGAGACTCGTAAAGAGAAAGAGAGAGATAGAGAGAGAGAGAGAGAAAGAGATAGAAAGAGAGATAAAAGAGTTTTGAGATAAATAATTGACTCACCTTGTTCTCTTCCGAGGTCGTGTCATCGGCTGGATCTAATCCAGACATCAACGGTAATTCGCGTAACGTTGCGTAATCCCCGTCGTCGTCTGGCCCACCATCGGCAACGCCTCGTCTGGCTTTTCCCTTATTACTATAATCAATCAAATGTAAACAAAAAAAAGAATAAGCTTCCTCTCGTTTTAACTGAATCGTGCAAACGCTGCGTTCGAACGTACAAGCGCACCACAGCAGCAACAGCGTCAGCAGCGCCAATGTAGTTAATCACACGCTAAGGAATTCCTTAAAACATCGCAACGCGCTATTTTGTTTTTATATAAAGGAGACCAACAATTATCACGGCTTGTTGCTGTGTTATACACTGAATACGTTTTAACGCTAGAGAGAATGTGGGACGAAGACTTGAAGATGCTAGTTGAAGAGGAACAGAAGACGAAGTTGATCGATATCATTCTTTTAGTAGTGTTGAGGCGAAAGCGGACGATGAAATAATGCAGAGAGAGAGAGATAGAGAGGGAGAGAGAGAGAGAGAGAGAGGCTACGAACAACGTGAGAGAAAACATTGCAGCAATAGTAAGAGATAAGCGAGAGGGTATTTTAGAATATCGATTAAAGTTTTGACAAAGATTGGACGTATCGAGGGGTAACCAACCGAAGAAGAGATCGAGCCACAAAAGACACCAAGAGGAGGGAGTAGGGTAGTTACCGCGAGCCTGACGTACTAGGCAGGTCGTTAAAGGTGACTTTTGGCTTGAGTTTCTTGTTGAGCCAACCCTTGTCGTTGTTGGGCTGACCAGATTGTCCGGTGGGCGATTGAACCGGCGATGGTCGCAATTTTGGGCGCAGCCAGTAAATTTGCTCCTCACCGTCAGCCGTCGATTCACCATCGACGCAATCGACGTTACCACCTGTACACAAATATTTGTAAATTGGCATCGTTCGACAATAATATTAAGTAAACAAAGAACAAAGAACAAAGAAATTAAAATGTTACCATGAATCCGAGCTTTTCGCTCCATTGCCGCTTTCTGAATGACGCTCATGATAGCTTTCTTTGGCGAGGTATCGGCGATCGTATAAGTCCGTCCGTTGCCAACGACGAGAAGCGGCGCGTTCGAACCCTCTTCACCGTCTCTCGACGATATTAGATCGACGTCGGTCACCAGTTTGACCGAACGAGCCGAACGCACGGTCGCACGACCGATCGTAACTCGTAGTTTGAAGATCCACTTCTGTTTTATCGTCAGAAATATCCATAGGACCAGCCATAAAAATAGATGAATTATCGTACCGACGATACATGCGAATATCGCTCCATCAAGACTGCCACGATAAACTACGGTATAATCGTAGAGCAAGGGCGCACTGCAGATCGCTATCGCGAGAAAGACGCAAAGAGCGGCGCAATGAGTGAAGTAACCCCAGCCAGTACCGTCGCGACCATCCTTCGCTACGATTATTCGACGTTCGCGCTCTTGATTAAGAAACGCCGCGAATCTGACGAAAATAAAAAATCCAATATATTTTTACAATTTTATTCGGATTTTCCGAAATTGTTTAATGAAAGAGCGTCGATTATAACATTCGCTTACCTGCCGTGAGCGTAGAGATACATGACCATGCTTGAGCAAAGTACGAGAAGGGACGAGAGCGCGAAGAGGGCCAGTGTGACATGAGGATTGAGAAGAAAGTACGAGTCGCCGAAGAATGTTGATATCGTACTGGTTGTCGTGACGGTTCGATGTCGTAGAAGC
The DNA here is from genome assembly GCA_951802705.1 of Netelia virgata. NCBI lineage: Eukaryota > Metazoa > Arthropoda > Insecta > Hymenoptera > Ichneumonidae > Netelia > Netelia virgata. The sequence goes on along the minus strand of OX637866.1, from coordinate 37,455,508 downwards.
GGGAGAACTTTCAGAGGTCCGACAACTTGAATCTTGTTGGTGAAATTAAATATCACATTCTGATTGAATTCGTCCAATTGTCATAAGTATGACGATAAAATGAAATTAGCGTACCTTATATAGCACGGACATTCCTGCATATGCCAGCAAGCTCTGAGCCGAATTAGCAACCAATTGTAGACTAAATATGGTACCTAGTGCTTTATTGCAAGACCAAAAGACGGCTGGATATCTGACCGAGTAAACTCCCAGAGCAACGGCGTAATTGAGATACTCGAGGCTCACAGGACCGTAAGATTCGCCTGAATAATATAACCAATCGTATATATAACTTGGAAAACCCATCGAAACGTCGCGACTATGATAAACTTTGAAAAATCATTTCTTACCCGATCGCAGCTCGATATTAAGTTCATCGGGATGATCGAGATCCGCCAGGCTGTTCATAACGAGTTGAGAAGTGTGCGCGGTTATATTTCCATCCTTACTCGTTTGATTCTGCTTGGAAAAAGTTGATTTCGTCGATCCACTTTTCGCTCTTGATTTACTTCTGGCGCTGCCGTTCCTCAATGTCGATTTGATCGGTACGTTCGATGAAGTTTTTACGGTCGTAGTAGTTTGCGTCGATCTCGATGATTTTCCAGGGTTCGAGGAGGTCGCTATCGGCCTGGATCTCGATGCGACAGGCGTGCTCGTCGTCGTGGGCATTCCATTTTCAACATTATGTCTTTTCGTAGTGATATAACCGCGTATAGTCGTTATCGTTAATTTTCCATCGTACGAGGGAACAGTAGTGATCGAGTCGGGTCTTAGCGGGGTCGATTGAATTCCGATAATCGGTGATTTGACGGTCGTAACGAGCAACGGGCTCTCGGGACTCTTGAGATTTCTCGTCGATGATTCCTGAGCGAGCGAAACAATTATCTTCGGATCGGGTGTAACGCGATACTCGGGATTGTGCTCGTCGCGATCGTCCTCCTCGTCATTCTCCTCGTCTTCTTTCTCACTGTTGTAAGGATTCGAAGTCACGAATGGTTGGACCGATTGGGTTACGAGTCCCAGAGTGCTTAGGTTGCCCGGGGGATTCATGAAGCCAAGGACTACGAGTCTGTCTCGATGCAGCACGACCCAGTCGAGATCGGTACGCCATATCGCATCTGTAATCATAACGATACAATAAGATAATTACGTTCGACTTTTATCGCGAGTTAAAACAAAATATTCATTCATTCTGACATTTCACGTTCGAACTTGCATTCATTAGCTCCCGTTATCACGGTGTTATCACCGTTGTGTTTATTCGAAATATTCGTCATGAATGAAATTCATACTTTATCTGTGGAAAACGTGATTGACTTTTTTCATATTTGAATATTCTCTCGTCGATACCAGGACGAAAAAACATACTATTATGCCTCAAACATATGTATGGGATACGCGGCTTTACCACGTTGTGGTACCTATTACATTATTGTACAGATTTCCACACGAGCAAAGTGAAACGGTGGACGGGTAACATTGGTATCAATGGTCAGCTCGAATGAATGCTGATTTCGATTTGCAGATGGAAAAGCTCGGCGAGAGGAAATCGCCCCCTCTCTCTCTCTCCCTATCTCACTGACTGTACACGTTGTATGTATGTCCCTCTGTGTTGAAACCTCTCGATCGCAAAGGGCCATTGATTTCCACACCAAACTCCATTTCAGGTCCAGAAATATATACATATAGAGAATTGAGAGCTTGTGAATGCGAGGACGAAGCACGAATCAAGAGCGAAATCCTTGGACCGTTGACCAAAGCTCGTTTCAATTCGTACACGGTACTGCGATTCGTGCCTGGATTTAGCGGGAACACAAAAGGGACAAATTCGCGGAATTGAAAAGCGATCGTACTTGACTGTTTCAATTAACCCCCTCTGGTCTATGTATTTAAAAATTCGTAAAAAACGTAGCTCTGGCTTTTTAAAAAGTATTCGGAGGTGAATTTACTTACAATTAGGATCACTCGTCGTTTCATCGTCGATTTTGTTGAAGATTCGATATAGCAAAAAAAGTAGAGGTCGATCTATAATACGGGTAGTGATTTAATTTCGCAAGGGTCATCTTATCCCCGGGACGATATCTCGACGATCTTAATTAAACTCTGAACGATATAGTAACGCCTAATATATAGGATATCTGTTAATATCGTCGGGCTAGAATTTTAGCGTCGAACGGTCGGAAGAAGGGACAGCCATTCCATGATATCGGAACTTCACCTTCGCGCATTACCACCACCAGGAAGATATCGCAGGGATGAGACAGAGAGGGTGAAAGACGAAGATTATCGAATTAGAATCCAGAGAGAAATAGAGTAAGAGGCAGAGGGACTCGAGAGAGTCTCCCGTTGGTGACTCGCCGGGGAATCGTTGATAACAAGATCGGAAGAGACGATAAACCACGCGAGAGTAATTGCAAAATCTTCGAATCTCGAGAATAATCGGGCGATATCGAATCGAAAGATCGAAAAAACATTTTTGTCGTTTTCCTCGAAATCCACGATTTCTTTTTCGCTTTCTCTCGTTCCTCGGTCCTTCTACCACTATCTAATTGTAAGTGCACGGCGTTTCGTCGTTTCCTGTCTCGGTCGATTTCTCACGGTCTCTCTCGCTTCGTACCACGCGGAAAGTAATCTTATGTAAATTAATTACGCGAGTTAATTCGTTTAGAAGGGAGGCCCGCGTGCCTGAAATGGTACGGCGCTTTCCAAGGCGTCCGACGATACGAAAGACCTCTCCCTGCAATCAACCCTGAAAGAGAACACAATCCAAACAAAATCAACGATGGGAGAGAAGAGGCTGCGACGCCAGAGGCGGATGTGGATGAGTAGCGGAATAAGTGGATGAACGAAAACCGAGACGAAGAACAAAATCCACGCCCGAAGGCTCGAGTAACCGGGAACTGGCGTGGAAAATATGAGAAAATGAGAAATTCGCGTGGGACCAACCAACGAAACGGACGGGAAAATCCCTCTACTCGGCCTTTGCCGGCATCTTTCTATCGTCGTACTGTCTTTTAACTTTTTTTTTTTTTTTTAATTCAACGCTTCCCCTTTTATTCCGTCTGTATACGTTTATTAAAGCAGTTCTATGTACAGCAAAATGAATAAAGGTCTATTTATAAATCATGGGGTGTTCTCTTGTACGCTCTCATTAAAATACTTTTCGTTACAAACGAGATAAAAATCATTTTCGACTTTTATAAAGTTGTTCGTGTTTTGGGTGCTAATTTTTGTGGAAGCAAAACAATGAAGAATTGAAATGAAAATTAAACGGCGGATTTATCGCGAGTGATTCTTGATTTGACGAGGGTCAAGGATCGAATCGCGTTCGCGCACTTGAGTAACCCGATGGTAAAGGCGTATAGTTAAAACCGCGAGGTAGAAAAACGCGATATACGGAAAGGGAGATGAAGAGATGTAAGCTTAGGGCATGTCTGTGTGCACGTGAGCTAGTGTACCGATGCAAAAGTGTACGCGTTGAATGCATAGATATATATATATATATGTATATATGCACACCTGGTCGATCAATACGCCCACGAGAGCCAGGAAGAGGCAAACTTGCCTGCGTCGCTGTCTCTCTCTCTCTCTCTCTCTCTCTCTCTCTCTCTCTCTCTCTCTCTCGGTCTCTCTGTCTCTCTGATTCTGGCTCGTTCCCTTTATCTCGTTCCAAGCTTCCGGGATACGTGAGTCGTATCGAGCCAATGGAAAATCGAATCATACGCATTTCATCCGTTACTTTTTCGTTTTTATTTATTTCGGTGAAAGTGATAACACGAATAGAAAAAAGGTTGCTTTTTTTATTTTATTGTATAAATTATGGAGAAAGAGAGAGAATGATCTCGAATGTTTTTTCAATTTGCTTTAATAATCCAATGGATCGCGTATCGAACGATCGGAACGTCTTATTAAATTCCATCGTCAGATTCTCACGTTTCCTCGGCCGGAATATTTGCCGAGTTTTGCACATGGCGAAGTAATATTTAATGCTCGGTTGAAAATATTCCCTGTCCACGATCTTTTATTTACGATATGATTTGCGATGATGATGATAATAATAATAATCAATATAAATATTGGATAGATACGTAGGTGAAATGATAGATTGGATGAATGAAAGATAATTTGACCGACAAGGGAATAAAAATACAACGAATTGATAAAGAAATCGATGTAAGTTCGAGATTTCGTGTCTCGATTTTATTTAAAGGGTTGTTGCTTTTTCAAGCAACAACCCTTTAAAGCTGCCGATCTGCGATGTCACTGCTTTGCCAAAGCTCGAGTCTATTTCAATACAATTTTTAATCATCGAAAATTAATTTTCTGATAATCCTAACTCCTTCAAATAAACATATATATGTCAATAATAATTACGATTATCTACCGTACACTTGAAAATTTTCGCGATATACGTTCCAACACACCATCGGTATTTTGCTACCATAAGTTGGTATTTGTGACGTCACACAATATATTAACATACGAATTTCGTACCTTCCCCCACCCTTGAGAAAAAATTTAGCAACAACCTTAAATCGACCTTAGATCGATTGAGCAAAACTGATAATAGTAATTTATGAATACATCCCTTCACGTGCGATCTTAAATCGCGCAAGCCGGATGTCCCGTCTTTCGTCGAACTACGCTCGGACGAATATCTCTCAACTCCCTCAATTTCCCAATCAGCACTTTTATCCTCATTAAGCTACGTCTCTCGTCGGTTATATTCACTTCGTTAAAGTTTCCGGAGCGTTTTCCATTCCAAAGAATCCCGACAAAAGAGGAAATTAAATATTTAATAAGAGGCTCTTGAGAGTGCAAGTGGAACCGTGCTCGAATATACGAAGATGAACATCGATGGAGAGAGAGAGAGAAAAAAAAGAAATGGGAGCGAAAGGGGAAGAAATTAAAATAGTGCGAGGGTGTAACGGAGATGAGATGCAATCTCGATTAAGATTTTTTAAATATTAAATTACCGAACGCACCGAGAAAGAAGGAACAAATGAAGGTGAATTACCGATATTAAACCCATAGTGGACAAAAACGTCTTTCACTCTTTCTCCGTCATTTGCAACCCTTCCGACAGGCCTAGCATCGAAAAACATGTTTTTTTTCAACAGATTTATGATTATGATTCTTTGTTCGTGGTATTCTTAAAACGGTACATAAATATAGTCAAGAAAATTAACCGAACGAAAAAAGATTAAATTAATTCGAAAAAAGACGGAAAACAATATTTATCTGGGAAAAATATTAAGTTGAATCGCGACGAAGGGCGACATGAGATTTTTTGTTCTCTATACACTTGCGAAAAGTGTTTATTGGCGGAAGTCTCGCGAGCTTTCTTTTTATTGCCACTTTTCCCACCACTCTCTCTCTCTCTCTCTCTCTCTCTCTCTCTCACCCCGTCGTTTTTCCTCTTTTATTCAGGAACCTCGAGCGATAAAAAGTCAAGGTACGTCGAGTAATGTGTACGAGAGAGGGTAAAACGCGAGAGAGTCACGTCCTTCGGCGTTTCTTGCACAGGCTCATCCTGTCACGGGACACCCTAAAATACGAAACAAACGCGGATCGCTGAAGCCTCTCTGCTCGATGCTCGAGGTCCTCGACACGTTTTAAGACGCCCTCGGGGAATGCCCACTCGTCTTACTTTTCGGCCTTTCTCCCTTCTTTCTTTCAACGATAAGGACGAAAAAGAAAAACCGGCGAGAAGTGAGAGAGGAACGAAAGGGTTTCCAAGATTGCGAGGTTTGCCTCCGCGAATAATCTCCGCCTGTAGGAGCCAAGATCGCCCATTACCTATCTTCCGCCTGCCTTTTTACAAGCCACGTAAAGGGGAAAAAGTCCGAACTCAGCCTTACGCGATATTATCAATTTTTCGTGGCTCGAGGGTGGATAATTCATTGTTTAGGACACCCAGGTTCGAGACGTTCGAGAGAACGCCCTGTTAAAGTTGACATATAATTAATGCTCTTGAGAAAAACCCTAGGTCCTTCACGATAAAAAACAAAATTAATAACTCGTTCTATTAATATTTATCATTCAATTATAATTGAATTATAATTGAAGTATAATTAAACGTAAGAATAGAAAGCGAATAAAATTAGGTACTAATGGAAAATCTTATCGATCGAATAATTTTAAGGACAAGAAAGAAAAACAAACAGACAAAAACAGAGGATTTTTCTATCGAACGGCCACGAACATTTCATCGAGTATCGTCGTTACGACATTGTCGACATTTGGCAACGAGGGACCGAAAGTTCAAGTACCAAAGTTTTTCCGTCACCCTCGACGATATGCAACTTCGCACATATACAACATTCGTTCCAGACGAGGGTCTCGTTTTTTCCCTTTTTGTCTTTATTTTTTTTTTACCTTTTGGCAGAAATCCAGCGTGTACGAGTCTCGCCTCCATCAGCAAAGAGGGCAGAAGGAAACACATGGCGGTGCACAAGTGAACGAATGCCGCTGTGGGTCCTCCGTGTCTCCAGAGATTACTCGCGAGTCCTGGTGAAACATCGTGCACTGATAAATCTCCCTTAATTTATTAAACTTTTCGAGCCTCCCACCCCCATCTTTTCCCTCGCGTCGCTTTTATAACCTCGGCAAAGTACGACCCTCGCGACGGTGTGTGCTCGGGGGGGCGAGAGGGGAGGAAGGCTAATTTCACGGACCGCCTCGCTCGAAGGAGGCGTTCAGCTTTTTCGCAACGTGCATTATAGCGTCTTGGACAGGGTTGAGACGCGCCCTTATAGCAAACATTACCAAAGGTATGTGCGACGCGAGTAAGAAATAAAAATCGAACGTTTTGTTGTTGTTGTTTTTTTTAAGAAAAATAATTAAACGACAAATTATTCTCACCATTTGCTGTGTTATTGACGAGCAGGGCCGAGGGTGGATCTCGAGTACACGTACTCAAGTGTCTGCCAAGCTTGACACCGTCGTTCGCCAAATTGCCGAGTTTTAGGAAAGCCGCTGCCAGAAGTACCGGAAGTAAAAGTACTCCGGTTCCGGCGAGAACGATACAAGCGTGAAGTTCCAACTTTGGAGGTAGAGACTCCGCTGGCCAGGGTAGCGAGAGGTAAGCTGTTGTGCGATACGACGAAAAAAAGAAAGAAGAATTCTTGACTCGACCGATTCTTTCGAAATTTATTGAAACACGATATGAATTACAATGATCTTTGTTTTTGTTATTTAAAGCCTGTTTTTCTTACCGATAAATCGTTTGGCGCATCTCGTCGCGATGTAAGCCTGTAGGGCAACGGCTATAATACCGTACCAGACTGACCATAGACCGTTGACATGTCCACGATGACACGAGTCTTGTTTTCTCGCGGGTCGACTCGATTTTCTCGATTTAGCGGTGATCGCCGGAACGGTCGTCACGCCGCTCGCATTTACGCTCGACACGACGGGCAGAGGTTTCAATGGCTTCTTGCACTTGGCCTGATTGACCTCGTTGTTATTCTCGTACCCCATTAGACTACCGGTCATTGACATCGTGACCTAAGTACAATATCTTCGTTATTACCTTATCGAAATTATTGCTTGAAATGAACAAAAAAAAGAAACGATCTTCAGCGTTCACGAGGGACGAAATTAAAGTAAATTACGTTCTTCGTTACAACGCGAGACTTTCTCTATCCAACTTACTCCCTCGTCCAGCAGCCGTGACTTTCGACGGCCGTCTAAAGTTTCGAGGCGCGCTCTTCTTCCGGATAACTGTCGCGAAGCTTCGCTGGCATCGTTCACCGTTCTGCTGCTCGTTTCGTAACAAGCTGTAAAAATATCGAAAAACACACAAAACGTAATTCATTTAATTATTCCGTGATAATACGAAGAAAAAGAAAATTCCCGATTATATTTACGATCGTTTATTATTACATTCCTCACACGAATCGCGTTTTTATTCACGCATCGTCGTCCGATAAATTAATTATTTTTCATGATGTTATTCAAAATTAAAAACAAAAAAATATCCTCGTGCCTCGGATCTTTCATGGTTGTCGAACGAGCCTTGAAGCGTAAATGTAGATCGAGAGGAGTAGCGCAGGTGGTCGTTTTCAAGCTCTTCGGTGAAGAAAACGGAAAGGCAGACGAGAAAGAGAGAGGTCGGGAGAGACTGGAGTAGTAGTTGCAGGAAGGAAGTTAGTGGCATTGTTCGCCGTTGACGCCGGTTCGCGAGTACCTATGATATAGTTATATATATATATATATATATATATATATATATATATATATATATATATAAACGTATGTAAGTGCGGTTATCGCGAACGACGTCGTCGTACAACCGCAGCTCGCCAACGGAGCTTTCGGTCGAGACCGGCGACTGATGCATACCGAGGTCTAACTACCTTCAACCCTCTTGGCGCGGTTCAAACGCGAATGTCTATCGAAAACAAACGCCGTATCGGAGACAAGAACGAGAGAGAAAGCGAGATGGAGATCGAGAGAGACGGGAGAAGGAGAGTTTTCCAGTCGTTTGCCGCAGGAAGTAGTGCGAAAGTTTGTAAAATGCGCTGGTATTTTGTTCAAGCACAAAGAGAACCCGTGTGGAGGCAGAGTAACGCGATAATTCTAGTGCTCTCGTGTGCACAGTTACCCTCACCCCTTAGTTAAAAGCTTCACCCTTTGGTTGTGCGAGAGAGCGACAGCGTGAGAGAGAGAGAGAGAGAGAGGGAGAGAAGAACGCGAGAGGGAACGCGATTCGATGGAAAGCCGCCGGGACAATCGACATTACGCAATATCTCTTCATCTCGTCGATTTCTATGATCGATGGTAAAAAATCGATCGAGATACGACAATCGACAATTTCTTTCTTTCATCGGTAAGTTGAAATTAAAATCGTCGGTCGAAATTGAACGATCGTTCGATTTAATTTTACAACGAGGAGTGATTTGTTTTTTTGTTTTTTTTTTGTTTTGAAGTATAAACGATACTCGATTATTCATCGTTATTTCTTTATGCGAATGCGAATATACGTAAAGAGGGATGAGGGGTCCATAGCTTCAGAGCTGCAGCAGCTTCGACTCGAGGAAATTTGCATTCCCACTTTTGCCGAGCGAGGAGGGAAGCAGTTACGCTAGCGCAGCGAGTATTATCCTCGATACTAGAGGCGTACTTTTATATATATATATATATATATATATATATATCTTTCCTCGATTTTCTCGTCCCAACTACACAATCTCTTCCTCTCGGTCGTGCTACACAACTAACTGCCGCGAGCGTCCTCGGTTCGACGAGCAGGTTCGATGCAGTAACGACCTCTTTTCCAGTGGTGTAATTTCGTTTTTTCTTTTTCCCTTCTCTCGTTTCTTTACTTTCCGAGGGTCGTGATTTTTTATTCGTCCTAACTGTGCAGAGATGGATCCTTTGCAACGAGGGACGAGTTTCGTCTCACACACGCCTCGTTGAAACTCTAGTTCTATATTCGAAGGGAAGAAAATGCGTTAACGATCGCCCTTCCAACCAAATGGGATCGAGACAATGGGCGCTTTGGACTCACTCGGACCGTTCGTGGAAAATTGTATCGACGAACGACAGAAACAAATTCATTTCTCTCGAGCTATTCCGATATTTCTTAAGTTTTTAACGGTGGGTCTGGTCGATATATCGACCATCCATGGGATACAAAATATTTGAGGGTTTTTTTTAGATAATATTGTGCGCTAAATACAAAAAAATTGTGGCAATTTTCCTGGAAGTTTACTCGACTTTGAAAAGTGCTATTTCAAGGTAGATTTTTTTTTACATTATTTTGACAAAGTTGGCTTGAAAAAGTTATTATTTGAGAAATATTCGAGCAAAAAGACTAATTTTGTCGAACTCAGCGCATGAAAAAACCTAAATATATCAAATTTGAGGCTAAAATAATAAAAAAAAAGCAATTTTCAAGGTCAAGGATGTGTCCAGGACTTTATTAAACTATTTTTTTCGTACTCAGCGCATCAAATTACGTATGAAAACACCCTCAAGTCTCAAGTATTTTGCACAAATTTCGTGTAAAATAAATGGACGAGTTCAACGTAAAAATTCCCGTCCTTAAAAGGTTAAATAACGTATTATTTGCAAACGTAGAATATATCGATATAACGGCATATTTTCGAGGCCTTGTCTCGTCATCAACGATTGTTTGCTCGTTCGTACGTTCGTTCGTTCGTCCGTCGTCGGTACATCCGTCGTACACCACTTAGGTGAAACTACGCGTACCTCGACTTGTCTGTACGACGTCTATGCCGGATGCTGTGCAGGAGGCACTATTCGCTGAACCATTCAAATTGCATCTCTTAGAGGGAGACGGACGATGAGTTCACAGTCCCTATATGTAAACATATATATGTGCATATATAGAAGAAAGCCCGTCTGAAGTCCCGAATAAAACATGACGATTGTAGACGTTGAATATATGTATACGGGCGAGGGCTCGTCTTCTCTGGGAAATCGAATAATTCTCCACGACACCCGGAACGAAAAGAGAAAACGGAAATAAGATTATATCGAAGGAGAGAGAGAGAGAGAGAGAGAGAGAGAGAGAGAAAAGGGCGGAGAAGCAAAATTCACGAGAAAAATTCAAAAAAATTTGTATCAAGCGTCGTTGACACCGTTCGCTCGATTATTGTTTTCCCCTTTGTTTCACGAATTCAACACGAATGAATAAAGTAGAGAAAACATTTTCCAAAGTTTGGCAAAATTATTCATTACTCGTTCGTGATTAAAAAGGACACGTGTCACAGAGAACGATGTTCAAAAATTAATTTGTTCTTGGATAAAAGCTACCAACGTTCTATAACTCCGGCAAAGGGAGAAACTCGTTGGGAATAATAAACGTTCGTAGATGAGTCTGTTGCAGCTGTTTTCCCTCTTATTCCTGCCTTTTTCCCTCGTTCCTCCGTATCTTCTTCGTAAAGTCTGACGCGTTTCTCACGAAAGCCCCGGAGCAAAGTCATTCCGTCCAGACGTTCACCTCTCGAAATTGTATCAAGGATGATAATATATACATATATCCAGCTTCGTCGGCTTCGAGAGACACGGAGATGAAATAATTCTCGATCCTCTCACGATCTCGAGAGCCGGGATTTATCGTATACGTTTTTTCTCTCGACGAAGATTTAAACTCCCATGTTTTAATCGGTATTGCCGATCTTTGCGTTCGAATTTCATCGTACGATAATCATAAACGATATATTAACGATTTCAAGTATAAATTTCTTTCGTTAGCAATTTTTCTATTTAATCGGGAATACAAACCGTAGAGAGAAAACGCAGGGTGCGATTACGAGGGATTGTAAGCAAAGCCCGCGATGGTTACGTACGGCACGTCAGGGATGCGAGAGGATGGTGCAACAATGGCCACGAGATGCTGACCGGACTGTTTGGTATTATCCCAAGAATTATAGGGGCTTGTATCTCAAGAAAATCGATCGCAGCTCGTACACAGAGCAGAGATAAAATGCGATTTCGTAGTGAAAGGGGCTGCAGCAACCGAGGAAGGCGAGGGTGCAAGACGGGTCTTTCCTACCCCTGAGATGGACGCGAAACTACTATGGTGCGCGCGGGGTCGCCGACCACCTTGTTTCGTCTTTCTCGATTTTTTTCTCTGCCCTCTTGCAAGAAACAGAGTTGAGAAAGGGGCATCGAATCGCGTAACCATAGAAACGAGAAACTTTGTCTTTCGCTCTTTCCCTCTCTCTCTCTCTATCTCTCTATCTCGCCATCTGCGTTTCTCAATCTTCTCGAAGCAATAAGATCGCTAACACACGTGTTGCCCAAAAAGAGGAAAAAAATTCATGCCGCCGACACGTCGATGGGGAGTTGGCTCTTCGAACTTTTCCAACGCGTCTCGAGCCCTTTTTTCCCCCCTTTGAACTCTATTTTTCGCAAGGAAATGCTTTCGAACGATTCAACACGTATTCGAATATAAGATGGATCTAAAAATTGTATTCAAAATCTATATAGATAAGGATTCGAATCGAGCAAGTTGAAAATGCTTTGAGAGTGGGATGGTTCGAGGATGGTTCGAGAGGAAACGCGGTCCCTCTCATTCGCGAGACAACAACCGCATTAAAAGTTTGATGAAAATTGGGCGTGGGTGTTCTTCGGATTTCGATCGTCTTTTAGACTCACCCATCTCGATGCGCGTCTCCCCCATCCCCATTCACCCTCGGAGAATAACGTTGACGCGTTAAAAGGGATTGCGAGAACGGGAATCAGCTGGGCGTGTTTATTTCTCGAGCGTGCATCGATTCGAAACATTCACGATCGAGAGAAGAGCACTTTGAGGCAAATTTCTCGTAGCATTCGTTTGCAACCCGGAAGAGAGAGAGAGAGAGAGAGACGACGAAGATGTGCGAGATGTGTACAAGGAACGCGTCAGGGCCTCACCAATTTTCTCTGCTTAACCGAGAAGCGTCTCGAGACGCACTCGAAGAGGGTGAATAATAAATTTGTCTCTTTAGATTCGTATATACGTATATAGCCGTCGTTCACGAAGCTACTCCGTCAGCGACGATCGAATGAGCCAACGACGAGGGCGATTTTCATACGAAAGCTTGAAATAATGAAGTTTCTTTTTTTTTTCTTTTTACGGGAGACCGAAAAGAGAGGAGGGCTCTTTGTTACTAAAGAGAACGTACACAGTATGGTAAACGCGGGGCTAACTTGAGAGACAGAGAGAGAGGGAGAGAGAGAGAGAGAGAGAGAGAAAGGGGAGGAGAACGAGATGGAATAAAAAAAATATAATGATATAGCCCGAGTTAAACTATGAAGTCAAAGACTTTTTCGTCTAGAGAGACGAGAGCGAGGGATAAAGTCCTACGAGAAAAAAAGCTGTGTGGCATCAACACAGAGGGTGTACATGGTTTTTTTTGCTTCGTCCCGAAGAAGCTGCAAGGCCATCAAGAGCCGAGCGCCCTCGACGTTTCGAGCGCTCTCTCTCTCTCTCTCTCCCTCTTCTCTCTTCTCTCGGTCTCACGCTCGTCCTTCCGTTTTCTTTGATGGGCGTTTTACTTCTTTTCTCTTCGAGTTTTTCTGGTTCTTTGACACGCGAACGAGTAAAACGCACCACACTTCTTTTCCTTCCTCGCCCTGTCGCTCGCCAAGTCGTACCTCCCTCTCTGTTTTTCACGCGTTACACACACATGCACGTACGAAAACAAAGAAATCCACTTCTTCCAACAGTTTCAAATTGTTCGAAAGCATCTTCTCAATTTTCCGTTCATCCTCGAACAACAGGAGAGAAGAGTTCGAGCGGTCGAGTCGTGTGTGTATTTTTTCCTATAAATTAGGAGCGACCCAGGATCTCGAGGTTACGTCCAACTATTCTAAATAATTAGATATAGTGGGTGCGCATGATCCGGCATATATGCGATATAGAGAAGTAAATGCATTTTATGAGTACCCTATATATAAGTTGGAAAGGAGCTTGTAAGCTCGAGAGCACCCTACGGCTATCGATTCGATAGAGAACCGCGCGAAGTACCTCTCGTTGCCGTGTGCTCGTTCTGCTGTTATGTGTAGCGTGGCGCACGATGATGGTGATGCCCGCACGTCCGGGAACCGGAAGATGCACGCCCGGGGGAGTGAAATGAGTGGGTGAGAGACGGAGAGAGAGAAGGAGAGAGAGAGAGAGAGAGAGAGAGAGAGAGAGCGACGGCGCTTCGCGGTTGCGTGCCCTCGTGCCGATGCTGAGGGTGCAACTTAAACTCTCCCAACGTACATACGTAGATATAGATATATACATAGAAGGGTAAATATGTACACGAACGAACGAGAATGTATTCTCGTTATTTGGCTCTCGCTTCCTCTCGTTGTTCGTATCCTCGGTCCCTTGGTCGGACGGCCCACGCAGGTATTATACAGCTAAGCGATGTGGCTAATGGCCGACTGTGTCAGGTGCGCTCGAGGTCGATCGACCTTTCGACCCTGGAATTTTCCGGAACAGAGACGATCCTATGTATAGAAATACATTAGATAGCCTTCGGCATCTCCTCTCTCTCTCTCTCTCTCTATATATATATATTACTTTAAGTATATTAGTATTAGTTTTACTATACTTGTCAACATTGGAAACTATTCATATTTACCCTATAGCTTGCTTGGGAATAATAAATTCAATCAAATCAAATCAAATCTCTCTCTCTCTCTCTCGCACTATTTCGCGATTTGTATATTCGGTTTAAGGAAAAATCTAGTTATAAATAGATCGAGAATACGTACAAACGTACCAATAATTAAAATTTTCTTTGATTTTCTTTGATTTTCTTTGATTTTGGCTAAATCGACTGGAAGACGTACGCATGTAAATTTATTCGACGATTTTTATCGTTCGAACAAGCTGGCGTTCACCGGATTCTTTCGCTGTATATATAATGTCGCACCTTTAATCCGAGAAAGATATATCATCGTGACTGGTTGTCCCGACGCGCGTGACACGCACCGAGAAAATCGTACCCGCATCGCTCGACGAATACTCGTGACACAAACGAGGGTACTAAATTGGTACGTAAGATCGACAATAATGTAAGCATTCTCAAGCTGCGACTCGACACGCACCTGGTTTTACTCTTCTCCTCCTCCTTCTCGTTATATCGACCAATTTTCCATATTCGTCAAAATAAAAAACGAAATATACCGAGACGAATAACAAACGAAATGTTGATGTTTGCTTGGCTAGTAACAAAATGAGAATATAGGGGTAAAGTAGTCGATGCGTCGTATAAAACCGCTTGAATTCGACAGTCAAAATTAACGGTTAACGAGAATGATTCTATCTGGAAAACCACGTTGCCCGACTATCACCCAGCACCTCGTCCCTTTCCTGTCGCTTATTTTCTCCCTATGGAAGCTCCGGTTTCAATGTTAACCGTGGCAAAGCTCGACATATCCGTGCCAGACGGAAAGAGTCATGAAGGGTCGATGCCCTTTTACCTCGTAGGTACTAAATTTATAATAAGGACAAATGCGATCGATCGGAATATTCGCCGTTGCCACGAAGCGAGATAAAACAATAATTTTCTACTGAATAATTTTATACGTTGATCATAGAAAATTTAGCTTTCGGTGCTTAAGTGAATTTTTTTTTTCGCGTGCTTTTGGTGCTTCGATTAGAGAGGAGAGGGAGGAGAAGACGATTGGAAATTGGAATGAACGGAATGGCGCGTGGAGCGACGATCGGAAATCAGTACGGCGTTAACGTCGCATATCCCGTGGAAATCCCTTGGGATTATCCGTTAATTAGTTATCTCTCTCTTCGTCTCGCCCACACACACGTACATTCTCCGTGTCTCCGGATAGATTTCGTACGTGGGACATGTACGAATGGTCGTCCGACGCCCCCCCTAGCAACACCGACAGCGGTGTAATCGTAACGACAAGAGAAGCGAGCTTAAAGCTCCCGGTTGCACATGTACACTGTCCTGGAGATCGCACCTATATATATGTATATATCATATATAGCACGTACCATTATCCAGCCTCAAGCTATGTAGAGATTCTCTGCCATTGCTGAGTAACGACTGGAATGTAATTATCGTGCGAGCGCAGGAGAGTGCCCGGCGAGCGGCCGGTTGAGGTAGAAAGAGATGGAGAGAGAGAGAGAGAGAGATGGAAAAGTGAGAAAGCATGTTCATTCGACCATGCACACACTCGGTAATGCCATTTTCTTATTAACTCATTCCGCTTTCCTGGCAAATAATCGCCGGATTCGATAATAACGCACTTTTGGTCCTCGTAAGAACATCGTCAAAGTTCGAGGGTAGTTTTTGATCATCCCTCTCATTCTCCTCGAATAGTACTTAACCATGGAATAAGGAGAAAGACGAAGAAACAAAAAATACATAGATACTCGTACGTATCGTTACGATCCTTTCGTCCAATATATTTTTATGCATTCTCTCGAAGCTCGTGAATCGTAATGAAGCTTCTTTTCCAGCCGAGTCGTTCCGTTCACTCGCGATATATACGTCGTGTACAGAGAACGTCGAGTCGGTTTTCCTTTCCTCTTACGGAGTCTCGGATACGTCGCGATGGTTTATTTCGCGGCCGGTCGGACGCACGCGTGGCTGTCATCGCACGTGGACGACAGCTCGCGTCCGTCCGGTTTTCGCTCGTTGCGTCGTACACGCCTGGCGTCTATGACGATACGCGTATAAGCGGAATTACACCGAGGCACGATGCAATCGTGTGTGTATTTATAGGCACGTACCTATTGTGAAAATAGATATACGACTTCCAGCCGAACTTGCCTCCGTTCATCGACCCACATCACTGTGACTCATATTGCGATTGATTCGTGCTTGTTCTTTAAATGGGTTTTTGATAAATAAAATAAAAATTGTATTCTTAAGATTTTATTTGATTTATTTTTATGCCCTAGAATTCCTTTGGGGCAAATTATAACTTAAGAGTGCTTTTCAATTTTCCATATTTTCACGATTTTAGGAAATATTGTGCAGAATAAAAATGAAAATAAAATATGATTCTGTATAAGGATAATTAAGAGACGGTGTAACAGACGACGAGCGTTTTGAAAAAGCGATCCGCATTTTTTCTCGTTAAAATTTTGAGGGTGTTTAGAGAATTATGGCAAAAAGTGGGTAAGAGATTTTTTTTTTTTTACATTTTGAAAACAGTGTTACAGGGGACGAGCGATTCGAAAACGCGATCCGTACTTTCTACGGGACTGAGCGACCGAGTGCGTTAAAATTTTCAGGGAATTAGGGCAACAATTTTGGAAACGAATTTTAACGCGATCGATCGCTCAGTGCCAGAGAAAATGCGGATCGCGTTTTCGAAGCGCAATGGAAAGATCATACATAATTTTTATGTATGCGTAAAAAACTATGTATACATAGTTTTAATAATAAAACTATTGTTATTATTATTATTAATTCGTTATAATTAAAAAGTTATGTCAAATTGAAAATAAAATTTGTCTCCTAGGAGGCGATGACGCGCCGACAGTTCCCGAAAAAAAACCAGAGAGCGTGTGACGTCACACTGTTAACTTTTTCTCATTAGCAGCGTGCAGTGATAGAAATCTTTAATTTTTTATGAATTTATTCCCGTCATTATCGTCAGTGTTTGATAAATTTATAGATAATGTCCAACGTTAAAAGTTTTCGTGGGTGCTTTGTACCATTTTTTACAAATAGTACAAAAATTGCACCTGACAAAATGTTTTTAAATGTGCCACGAGAGTTTAAACGTAGAAGCTAAATTGAAGCGTCCGTTTTTAAGATATCGGTGATCATAAATATATTCACACGAGGTATATTATCA
This sequence comes from Netelia virgata, assembly GCA_951802705.1. Taxonomy (NCBI): domain Eukaryota; kingdom Metazoa; phylum Arthropoda; class Insecta; order Hymenoptera; family Ichneumonidae; genus Netelia; species Netelia virgata. Next base: position 37,438,183 of record OX637866.1, on the reverse strand, counting down.
GAATTCGCGTTTATGTGACCTTTGTCATACATGATTAGATCAAAAATGTTGCCAATCATAATTTGATTGCAGTGAGCTTTAATTATTCTCATAGGCGATGCGCCGGTAGAAGCTGTTGACAGTACCTACAGTTGTAAAATCATTTTAACATAATGTCGTCACAAATACAGCAACCCATTACGGCGCGTTCGTAGTCACGTGATTTTTTTTTTTAATTTTATCAATTTTAATTTATTATAATTAATAGTAAACAATTTTTTTCAAGTTTTTCACATCGATTACCAACATTACTTATAATATTTTCAAATACAGTAGCCCATTACAGGACGTTCGTGGTCACGTGATTTTTTAAAAAAATTTTATCAATTTAAATTTATTATAATTAATAGTAAACAATTTTTTTTAAGTTTTTCACATCGATTACCACCATTACTTATAATATTTTCAAATACAGCAAAAAAATCGCTAATTTTTATTTTTCAAATATCCAATTTATCGCGCCTCATGAATATAATAATTATTAATAGAATCTGAATAAATCGAAATGATTTCAATCTTTTTGTATCGATGAAAATGTTTTCGGTGAAAAATCATTCGTACGTAGGATTTTGTGTACGATTCGAAGATGCGGAGGAGAGCGATTTTGGCTCGCGGGCACAGCCAGCATTAACGAGATGCGTTTTCTCAGCCGCGGGCCTGACGATGTGTCAGCCATTGAACTTGCGCTATTTCTGTAACGCGCCCCCTTCCTTTCTCTCCCATGCACTATATTCACTCTTTCGCATTACCTATCTTTCTTTTTCTCCTTTTTCTCGTTTCCTTCTTCTCGCGCATTACCCTTGTCACTCGAAACTTTCTTCAGCCTCTTTCGTACCCACACACGCGGGCGCGGGCGCGCGCGAACGGCCGATCCGAAACGTTTCCTCCGGTAAAGTCGAAAATAAATGTTCCCTCTTCCTCTCTCTCTCTCTCTCTCTCTCTCCCTCTCTCTCTCTCTTTCTCTTTCGTTCGGTAAAAGTGCGAGCTCGCTCACTAGTCGTCTCTCCTCGATACGACGATCCGCATACGAGCCAGATTTGCTGTTTCAATCTCGCGGGCAAATCGGCGAGCGAGCTTTTCCCGTCCACGCCCGCTGCTACGATTCGATTTATACGATTTCGTTATTGTTTCGGTTAGATCGCCTTTTTCCCATCTCAAACTAGCTTTCCCTCTCTTTCTACGTCCCCTTTTCCATCGTCGCGCGCCGCCTCTCTATATATTTCCTCGGCTCGCTTATTCGCTCGACGTCCGGAGCTTTCCTGTTTTTCCTTCGCCACAAAAACCCAAACTTCTATATACCGAGCGCTATATATATATAATATATACGTAAATAGATATATTTACAACGTATTCTGGTTTGCGCACGTATGATTGTAAGCTCCGCGTATGACGAGTGAGCTTTCTGAACGAAGGATCGAGACGACGGAAATGCTCTCACATTCGCCACAGTTCGTTGCACATATACTACTGTAGGTATTATATATATATATATATGTATATATATATACATACTAGTACATTCGTCATTCAATACAGAAAGCATATAAAGCTTTTCTACAAGCTTTCACGTATCCGGCTACTCTCGAAGCTTCTCAAAGTACGTACGGTGTATATAGGCACATAGCTATCGTCTATAGTATTATATATATCGGTACTCGTAGACAAGCTTCGGAGAAGGAACAGCGACGAGTCTCGACGTCTGAGCGCGTCTCTATTTCATACACGGAGCAGCCAAACGCTCTCGCCGACTCTTTTTCGACGGAAATCGATTTTCTATCGTTTCTGTCTGTAACGTTGTGTGAGTCGATATTACGCTTTTCGTACTCGTCTACTCACTATGCCTGTCACTACTGTGGCCGCGTTAAAACACGACAGACCGCTTGAATGGACCCACGGACTCGACGATTGACGAGTCTCCTATATGTAGGAATTTATCGAATAGCAAACTTCGCCTGACTGTTTTTTTTTCTTTTCTTTTATTTTCTTTCTTTCTTTCTTTCTTGTTTTTTTTCCCCTTGTGGTATTCATTTCCACGGGAATTGTGTCGGAATTTGACGCGAATGAAGCGCGTGCATTGATTCGTCATTATTTGTGCTCGATTGCGGTTATTTACGTTTATATATTTTTAGATTTATTTTAGTTGGAGATATATTGTAAAGGGATATTTTCATTGCTTTCGTTTTAGGCGATGGACGGAGTCTCTACTTCGTGGAATCATGAAGCGAATTTTTGATTTACCGTGACTGAAAAATGTTCGATGCGCGATGGTTATGTCCATCGGTACATCCGTCTTTATATCCATCCGTTATCCTCGGGACAGAGCCGAGATGTATTTCGTATTTCGATCAATAATTCAGTCGGTGTACTAAACCGCCGATGCGTCATGCATGGAACTCTACCGCCGCCTTCCTCTCTCTCTCTCTCTCTCTCTCTCTCGAAATCTGATTATTGAACTATCGACGAACTGATTGATCAAGTTTTCGCGTTAACGAGAAAAGTTTCCGTCGACTACCTCGAGCGTACAAATGGAATATAGCAATGGAGAAATAACAAGACCCGTATCGAAAACCAAACTCGTTCGAGTGATCGACGTTCGAAGCGGACGAAATTATTCTTTATCGATTATAAAAATGGATTTTATGTACGAATTTATTGATAATACGGATGAAATATCGGAGCCACAGTGTAGTGAAAATTACGTCGAGTTTATACTCGCTCGGTCGGATATTAACTTCAAAAGGGCGCATCCGCGCAAATATTTAGCTTCCGGTGAAGCGAGAAAACGATTTTATCGATGTAAACGTTCATACGCGCCCGCGAGCTGTTCATGGTTTATCATTCGTGTATATCGCGAGAGAGTGGATATAATAACACGGTTGTAATGTCGGAAAGAGTGACGAGACACGTAGCAGAAGCCCGTCTTGGTCGGTTTAACGAAAGCGGGCCATGGTGTATACGGTGGTAATGACGAAAGGCGAGTGGTACGTTATCAATTTTACGCAGCGGTAACGGAGATTGCGCGCACGCCATTTGCCGGTCGTATTTTACTCGCTGAAAATACAGGCGTGTTCTCAACGAAATTCCCATATCGAGTCTTCACACTCTCCACATACATTGACAAATCGAAATTAAATTGATAAAATTATCGAGAAAGAATCGAGAGTGCTTTTTAAACGGTTATTAACGATCAGTTTCTAACGCATACGCGATGTCGAACGTATCGTAAACCAAGCGTATCGAATTTCTCACTATCGCATACACGCTTATAAAGCTGTAAAGAATCTCGAATATGCATTTTATTCGAATTCTAACCGGTGTGTTAAAACGAGAAAAAATAAAATAAAATAATCGATGAAATATCAGATCGATTTCGATTAATGTAAATTAGATTTTTTATGAAATTTATCGTTTTATCGTTTCGTTGGATGAATTTACGGGCGACGTTTACTCCGTCGATAGTTCGAATAACTCGCTCTCGGTTGTTGGTTCGAGCGTGTGCTTTAACACCGGCTCGCCACTATGTTTTCCGTGTGTTGGCTTCCCTATAGCGTTTCGAAGTATATACGTTTCTTGATAGGAAACGGGAAGCAACGGAACTTTCGAACGGCGAGACAAGAGCGATGCGACGAGTGAGAGGGAGAGAAGAAGAGGGTTCGTCGGGCTCTGGATGAGTCACCCGAAAATTCCACCCTCGCTTTCCACCGCTCACGCCCGATGTACGCACCCTTACAAATACGAGAGCCCGAAAAGCCCGAAAGACACCACACGGACGGCGTTAGGATCGTCTCGGCTCTCGACCCCACGGGATTCGTGGATAATATATATAGCTGCGTATAATACGAGATGAGAGACAACATCTCGCGGGGTTTTCCGAGGAGTAAAGCATCGCGAGATTCGATATCACTGTCACGATGTGTTCGATGAAAAAGAGAAAAAACTTCGATGACCGATTTTTTTCGTATTTTTGCATTTAATGGTGAGTTGTTTTTTTTTTCATGAATAATTACAAATTCTAGTTTGTTCATTCATCTCGTTATGATTATAATAGGGTGCGGATTCGCGTAATGATTATTTCAACGATGGTCTTGCAATACCTCGTTATTCGATATTTCACGTCTCTCTCTCTCTTTCTCTCTCTCTCGAGACTCGCACTCGTTTCAAGTTTATCGTACGGTTCTCGCCAATTATCGGAAATTTCTCGAGCGAGAAGGACACGAAGGTGCGACGGATGCGAGAGAACGAACTTGAAGGACTTTGCGGAACATCGCACAGGAAGCGATACAGCTCCGGTTCATTGTCGAGTCTCTCTACACCGGATCTCTCGGGGCGTTTGTACTCTCTGTGCATGGGACAAAGGTCCGTGTTGCACGAAATTGTGAAAACGAGCGTGGGAGCGACGAAGAGCGAGAGAGCTAGAGCTAGAGAGAGAGAGAGAGAGAGAAATAGAGAATAAGGAGAAGTAGGAGGGAAAATTGAAGGAGCGAGAACGAAGAAGAAGAAGAGGGGAGAGAAAACGCGGAGTCGCCTCACCCTCGCACCGTCTCGGACTTAGTCATCGTGATTCATCCATCGGAATGGTAGAATATCCCGCCGAACTCGAGTTCCCCGCTATCTGAAAACTTACGATCGTACGTCGTTATCTTACGTCTCGAATTTCTGTGGCCCCGGCATATTAGTTGGATTAAAACAAGCGTCGAACAAATTATATATTTTAATCGATTTCCCGTATGTCATAATAAGCAATTATCGATATGGACAGTGTACAAACATTTTTCGCTCGAATACGATTTCGCCAAGCACGCCGGATTATTTACCGTTCGACACTAATGCCATCGGGCATTGGACTTTAATGTTATATACAGCGTGTCCGTTGGGAGTACGTCAGAGAGAGAGAGAGAGAGAGAGAGAGATTTGATTTGATTTCATTTGATTTATTGTAATTACTGAAATTACAAAAATATATACAAGGAGCGATATAACGCCAACTTACAACTAAAACTTACTACCGAGTACTCTAATGTTTATGAAACAAGATTAAATACCTATGTAGCGGCAATGAAAACTGATTATTCCTGCGATTTTTCGCACGATTTATTCGAGACGCACGTACAATATTTTGGTTCCTTTTTCTCCGTCCATTTTCATATCGATAGGTGGATCGAAGATGGGGAATTACCCATCGAATCTCATTTATATCGGACGATCGTTATGAAAATCATTTCTCTCGAAATAATATTGCTTCGCCGAATACGAGAAAAAAAGAGTAATAAATGTAAAAATAAAGACGCGAGGTTGTAATATACATAAAGCATTGTTCAAATGAAATTTCTCTACGGTGACGTGTTCCATTCATTATTCACGTCGTCGTAAGCTTTTTCATCCACGACGTGTAGGAGACGGTAGATTTACGAGAAAAAAAATATTCGCCGGGTAGAGAGACAAAAAGAGAGAGAGAGAGAGAGAGAGAGAGAGAGTGAGCGAAAGTGAGAGAGATGAGTCGTGAGCTCGAGCAAGGAGAAGGTGGTAATACGCAAGTTCGGAGCTCTCCGGGACACGCTGCACGAGACGGTTCCGCACGCGGAAGTACGTTGAAACGTTAATGAAAATGGATGGGGGTACGCACATGACGTTATATACACCCTACTACTACCCCTCACTTTCGTTTTAAAGCTAATCCGGTAGCGCGAGCTAATTTAAACAGCGCTCGGCTTTTGGTATATTAACGGCACCAACGAAGAGAGAGAGAGAGAGAGAGAGAGAGAGCGAAAATTTCGCTCGTACCTCCGGAATAAACCGCCTTACCGTCATCTCCGATATATATGTATATATATATATCATATATGTATATATATATATATATTGCGTTTGCAAGTTATTACATGGACGACGAAAAAAGGCGTGCGAACGATTTCAAAACCGGGACCAATTCCCATACTCCATCGTTCGCGACATATTACGCGAATTCAAAGAACGCGCGTGGACGTCCTGCAAAAATGATTTACGAGACTGGAATACGTTCGATACGAGCAAAAAATATTGGATAAATTGGTGCTTTTTTTTCCGTCGATCGCTCGAGATACGCTTCCTAGAAAGATTTATTCCCCGAGAGTGACATTGGCTCGCGAGAATAGAGAAACAAATTGTCGCGATAATCGTCGCTCCAGCGTCCGAGCGATGGGCCGATAGGACCGAGAGGACGAAAGGTTGGTAGAGAAAAAGCTCTTTTCCGGACGTTGGATGCAGAAGGGTGAGTTCCAAGTAACCCCTCTCTCGTTCGATGCTACCAGCCCTCTTCTGGGTGTGGGGTTAACCCTTTCACTCTCTCTCTCTCTCTCTCTCTCTCTCTCTCTCTCTCTCTCTCTCTCTCTTTCTCTCTCTCTCTTGTCCTCTCGCTCGCCCATTCAATCAATACCCGATGCCACAAACGCTCCGTCCCACCCTCGCCCTTGTGTCGTCGTCCTCTATCTCCGTAGTCTCTCTCTCTCTCTTTCTGGTGTCCTTATGAAAGGGCGTCACCATGCAAGACCCTGCCCTGGTCAATTTTCTATCTTTCACTACGAAAGCTGTATCCTTCCTTTGACTCGTAACTCCTATTGGTAAAACCTAGAAGAATTTTTACATCGTGCAGCCCGTGAATTAACAACTCGAGCAGAAATTCGATTGGTATGAGATCGGTATTATTATTAAAAATTTTGTATTTATCGTAAAAACTATCATCTTTACGATAATACGTAATTTTCATTGACTTAAAAACATTACGAAGGTTGCGAGAGGGGATGGAAATAATCGATTACTTTCGATATTTATACGTTAAGATAACGTACAGGACAAAAGCGCCCCTCGCGTTATCTGCATATATAACTACTTATACAAGGCTCGCGGAGGGAAAAGCTCCATTTTGTAGGAGCTCGAGGACTACAACGGGAGATCTAGATCGTCGATGTACTGCAAGAGAGAGAGAGAGAGGAAGGGAGAGAGAGAGAGAGAGAGAGGAAGGGAGAGTGCTTCGCGATTTACGATCCTGCTTGGACGAGGAGAGTCTCCGCCTGAATCGATGCTAACTCCGATATGCGCGTCGGAGGGTTGGGACGTTTCGAGAGATATCTACTGGGGCGTAATTGACGTCGCAGAGGGTGAGCCGAGAGAGAGAGAGAGATAGAGAGAGAGAGAGAGAGAGAGAGAGAGAGAGACCGTGTGCTGTTCTGTGACATTCTCGCGGAACTCTCTCGTCTGCTTGCCCTCGACCTTATGCATACAATGACAGGACATATTTGACGGGTGAAGTTGCTATTACCGCGTTCCAAATAGCATCAAGTAGATTGGCGAGACGGCAGACGAGACTCTCGTAGCGCAATAATCGCGAAATGTCTCGATTAATATTAAATTATTATTATTCTCGTCGGATATTCAACGGACGATCCGCTTTGTTCGGCTCCCTCCTTGTACAGTTACCAGCTCTATATCGAGACAAATTTAGATTCGGATTATATAAGGATTGATTATCTTTCGGAAATTAATGCGACCAGAAGGGGTTGTAAAAAATAAATGTCAAACAAATATACAATATTACTGGCTGAGAATGATTTAAATATAGCTTGGATAAATGTTCATCGAACATTCATCGAGACTTTTATACAGCGGGGATGATATATTGAAACGTACGTTAACGAGCTTATAGGTCGAGGGTAAGGGCCAAGTCAACGAGAAATCGTACCCGGAATCATATAATATCTCTCTCCCTCTCTCTCTCTCTCTCTCTCTCTCTCTTACTCTCTCTCACTCTCTGTTGCTTTATAGATATACATCGGCAGGAGGGCGATCGGAAGTCGATAACTTGGTTTGGCTTTCCGTAACGTTGAAAAGCCGTCGTCCCCTCTATGTCACTCCATCTGCGTCCTATCTCGCTGTGGTCCCTGCTACGGTACACACGGCATGTATGTATACGTGTACCCGAGTTGAATAGTGGAGGTATACCATAATATTAGACCGCATTCGATCGTGGGGTGATCGGGCTCGAAACTTCGTCGTAAATGCACGCATATGTATATATATATATATATATATATACATATTCGTGCATTTACCTATATATATATATATATATATATATTTAGGACCCACACACGTGTATATAAACAAGCGCATATTTGCTTGAAATGACGCTCATCACTCGAGTGAATTTCTCTCGCGTTTGCGCGTGCCACTCTTGTGTCGAGTGAGAGAGAAAGGGAGAGAGAGAGAGAGAGACGTTGACGGAGATAAAATTAGCGCGTGTGCGAAAACTCGCGAGTATGGCATAAAGTTGTGGCGCGGGCGCACAGAGCGCGCGGGACGTATGTATACACTTGTGGCAAAGCCCGCGGGGAAAATCGATAGGGGTTGCGTGCGAGTGAGAGAGAGAGAGAGAGAGAGAGAGAGAGAGAGAGAGAGAGAGAGAGAGAGAGCTGGAAAAGTGAGAAAGCGTGTTCGCGTGCGAGCAAGTAATTTACATTTACGGAGACTGCTCGCTCACGAACATTCCTCTAAACTAGCGGCTAACTCACACTATTCCTCGCATGCGAGATTCTCACCTCTTCCCCCTACACCCTTTTTTTTACGTCTTCGACTTCTCGACATTCGTGTCGACGTGTCGCACCTGCTCTCACGGCCACGGGAACAACAACAACAACAACGATACAACCCTACCTTCGATCCGTTCCTTATCCACTTTCGTTATCTTTTCTATCACAACGGAAATAAATTACGAGGTTAATTTTAACCGAATATTTATTCATGTTTTTTTGCTGTTTTCTTTCTTCTCTTTCTTACGAAGTAGAAAAAAGTCGTAAAGAATTTTGTATGAAAATAACGCGAACGAGCGAAACACGGAACGTTCTCGATAATATTCGTAGGTTTGCGGATTCTTCGAGATGGAATTCATGAGATAAATCATGAGTAAAGGTAAAGGGAAACGGTTAATAAGGAAGGGACGTCGAGTGTGCTCGGGGCGATTCACGGTCTATTAGGGATGCGGGAAGCCTAATAATCCCTCACTCAATCCGGCTGACTGCCTCCTACTATCACCGTGTCTTCCTCGTACCTACCATCGTCCCCTCGTCCTCTCCTCTCTTCTCTGCCAAAGTTGCACGAAGGATTAAAGCCACGGGGGAGGGTACAGGCATATTAATGCGTTTACGAACGCAATTAGTTTTGCGGCTGTTTCCACAGTGTCGAGGGACGACGCGAGGTAACCGTGGACGAAAGAGGACACGTCGGTTAAAGAGACGCCGGGAGGACGAGAGACGATTTTGGAGTTGAGGAGACAGAGTGAATTTCGACACGAGAATTTTCGGTCTTCCGTTCGCACGGACGAAGTCGCGACGAACCTAACGAGAGAAAGCGATAAGAAAAGCGTATAGATATTTCGAGCGACTCGAATATCGTCTCTTGCCTTTTATCTCGTTACTCGACGCTTCTGTTATCCGAAATACAGGACGACGACCTCGCGACGTTTGGAAACGACAGAATTTTCAATAATTTGATTATTAAAACTCGATTTATTCATACAATAATTTTTTTTTTTTTTTTTTCATTTTAAATGTGTTTCGAAATTCATTACGAAAAATGATATCACGAGTGATATCGTTGATAATCAATTTTCGAGGCGAGAAGGGAGGTAGGATTTTTGTTGCGAATCGCGGTTTCGAGATTCGAATTGAATCGACCGAGAGTCACCCCTTTATGGGGGAATAACGAAACGAACGTTTCGAGCAACTTTTGCTCGAATGAACTGTTTGATAAATGTTGTAGATATATATGCGTCATACATGCATATCGTATACGCACGTACGCCAGGCAGAAACACCGGAATTGATTATTAACGCTTGAGACGAGTCAAAGCGTCGAGGGGTTGGCGTTGCGTATCCCCAAAACCAGGGAGTTTTGACCGTTGCCATATGCAGGTCGTAATTCCCTCGGAGTGAACATCGACTCGTGGCCGAAACCACGAAACACCGTCAGCCAACGATTTTATTCGGTGATTTAAAAAAAAAACAAAAAAATCGTAAAAATAATAATATAATATAGAAAAATAACGAAAATGTAATTTGATCGCGCGATGGACCTCGTTCCTTTTTGGTCCTTCGTCGGTGCGAGAATTTCGTGCGAGGTGTGCACGAGCGCGATACGATGCACTCGACGATGCGTAAAGACCGATGCAAACTTACGGAGAGCCGATCAAAGTTACCGAAGATCAAAGTCACGTAAGCTGGAGAGAGAAAGAGAGAGAGAGAGAGAGAGAGAGGACCGAATTGTGCAACGAAACGCGAACGACGTTGCTCTTACGAACGTACCGAACGAAATTTCGAGCCAATCAAAATTCAACCGAACGAGTTCGTTCGTTGCGACTGCGATACGTAAAAATGATTATTTTAGCTTATTTTATTTGAAATTCGGGCGATTCGAATATTCGTTGTCATCTCGTTGACGATTGATCTCGACTGTATGTACAAATATACGTTTCGAACGAATAAAAAAATGTGTGTTTTCTCAAAGAAATAAAAGACTTTCGTAACTCGAGCGACAAACGCCGAGAGACACGAAGAAAAACATTAACACAGAGAGGCATGTGAAAAGTTAGGCGGCACCGAAGCGATGAAAAAGCGTCGAGGAGCCGAAGAATCGTTAATCTTGCGTGAAGGAAACATTCGTCTCGAGACCTCTCGTGCGTGTGTACGCGCGAGACTCGTTGCCGCGTGAGAGCGCACGCCGAGGCGCTTGAAACTCGAAACCACCCCACGTCTCGACTCGTTCTCTCTCTCTCTCTCTCTCTCTCTCTCTCTCCACTCTCGTCTCGTGAACTAATGCCCGGGGAAACTCTCTCTCTCTCTCTCGTCTGTAGAGTCTCGCGGTTTCTTCCTCTAACCCCTCGACGCTCGTTCTCCATTCGCTCGTGCTCTCGTTTCACTGTTCGTCTCTCTGGGCAAATCCTCGTGCAATACTCCACCTTTATACGTTACCCAAAAAGTAGAATGAGCTTCGCACTCCTCGTTTTTCCTGCCATAAGCTCTCCGTTATCCCGAGACTCCGACCCGAATGTAATAATGCTTTTTCGCATTGCTAAATTTCACTCTCCTGGCATCGTAAATGTCCATCGAAACTAAATTAAATTACTTAAACTCGAATAAACCGAGAACGGAACGGGGGAAGAACAAACGTTTAATTACGGAATAACGAGGGTGTGGAGGAAGAGAGCGAGGAAAAAAATCGGAAAATGTAAACAAAATATTCGATTTAATTCGATAGGGAGATAAAACGTTTGAGAATATTTCGTTCCTCTTGCCTATTGTCGAGGTCGCATATAATGACGCTATTCTCCGATAACTAATCGTTATAAAACCGAGATAAGCGAGAGGTTATAAATTTTGATAATTATAGGACGTCGTAAATTCCTTTCGCTATTACAGACAGTATAGGATTTTCGACAGAAATCTTCCAACCGCCCTATATATATATATATATATATATATATATATATTGTATTTTATAGGAAGGCACACATAACGTGTCATCATTTTTAATGTCAGTCCGCGAGAACGCTCTGTCTCGTTCGCTCGAGCTTCGCGTGAAACGATATCTTTCATTATGTTTCGCTCTACCGTGGAGTGTCGGATCGACCGAGCATGGAGAGACTATGGGTTTTAACCGGCGATCGCTTCGAACGGAAAGAGAAAGAGAGAGAGAGAGAGATAGAGAGAAGGATTAAAAAGAAGAAAGGCTATAAAGATAAAGCTTTTTCAGAAAGTTTATGCCACCGTCTATTATCTTATATATATATATATATATATATAGCCCACCGTTTACCTATTACCAAGGTAGGTATGCAACGAGCGTATATTAAGTATACCTATAGATATAGAGAGTAAGTTAAATCAGGAACGCGCGGCAATCGCGATTTTCCGTCGAGCGAAATTATTCGCGGACTTTAAATATTCAACGATGATCGTAGCTTCGCGTCTCTCTTTCTCGGCGTAGGGTCGGCGAGGTTATGCGCACGTGCAACGGCACGAGTGCTCGACCTTTCTACCCAGTCGTTAATTACTCTCGCGGGGCGTCGCGTCGCGTCTCTCCTGTCGCATATATATCGCACGTCTCTCCGTGTCCGTGTATACTATAACGAATGTTGAGAAATATAGAGCGATAGAATGACCGAGTAGAAAGAGACGGAGGTCGCACGAGCGCATACAAACTCGAGCCGTTTCCCCGTAAAAATGGACAGACTCGTCTCTCTCATTTAACTTGCAAACAATGCTAATTCCTGGGGCGCGTGCTCTTGCACCACGATCGACGCTGCTCCCGTTGATACATACAGAGCCTCGGTCCTGCTCTGGATCGTATAAAGAAATTACACGTACGTAGAATATACGATAAATGTGTGAGTATAATTTTCTCGAGCGAAATGCCCGTAAATGAAGGATGAAAGCTTCCCTCATTTGCGCCACGCACGTTATTATATACGCTCGATGGCATATTCTCTCTGTTCGAGTTACGAGGATGCGTCTCTATAGTAAGGACGCTCCTGCAGGATCGCGTACGACTTAATGAAATACCGAAATTTTGTTTTCATTATGAAAGACGCGCGTGCGAAAATCGATCGGATCGTAAAATTTAGGAGTCGACGTAAATTTGATTCGAGGAAAAATTAACTACGATCGATCACGAATCCTCTCTCTCTCTCGTATATCAGCCGGAATCTGTCGTTCCTCTTTGTTTTTTTTTTCATTCCCTCCCTTTACCCCGTTTTATCCGTACTTCATCGCAGCAACGCAAATTTATTCGTTTCTCGACTCGCAATTTTCGCGAATGTTCGCTCTCTCGGGCCACGCGATAGTTATGCAAATCGTAAAGAAATCGCCGATCGAGACACTCCGATAAGCGAGGATACGAAAAATTGCGGCCGAACTTCGTCCCTTGGCCCTTTGTTTTTTTTTCTTTTGACTAATTTTGAAATCGTCGCAATCGCTCGTTATTAACCCTTCGCGCGACCGTGACCGGAATTCCGGTCGCACCTTTTCTCTCAGGTTGCATATTCCCTTTTTTTCCGCTCGTTCTCCTCGCTCTCTCTCTCTCTCTCTATCTCTAATGCATCTCGTTTTCTCGGGGGGTAAATGTGCATCGTACGTTGAATAGAATTGGCGTTATCTTCGGGCTCGCATAAATGCCTTCGTAAATAGACATGCGTGTCTACCTATAGTTACGAGGGTAGGTAATGATAGCGGCGTACACGTAGATACGTAAACCGCGTATAACGTTACGCACGACGAAACGCGTGATGGAACGTGAGGTACGAAATTTCGCGAGTGGTTAACACGCCGAAACGGCGACGCATCGAACGGGGAGAGTCCCGAACCGGAGGAATATATACGCGCGGAACCCGCGTTTCTCTCCGAGCTCGACAATTAGTGCGACGCTCGGATTGCAATTAACGGAGCGTCCTAATTATCGGTAACTCGTATACCCGTAAGGGCCACGTCATAAGATTAATCTCTAATAATCGGATTACCATATGGTGTGTATCGTATCTTTGACGTAACAACCGAGGAAATTGTGCAGTTTCATTGTCGAAATATTATTCATTATTGTAATCGTGTCTCGTTTGTTAAAAAATTGTACAAAGTTATCGGGAGTAAAGGTTATAGGGTTAGACCGGGGTAGATGGCCATAGTTTTTTTCAAAGTTGTGTGAAAATAAAAATAAAAACGATTCTAAGGTTCTTTTAGGTGTTATAATCAAACTTTGAACATTTGTTTTTAAGATAATTAACAAAAATGTAGCAAATTATTGCGAGATTGACGTTAAAAATACTTTTTTAAGAAAAAGGTGGTTGGACATTTCTCCTGGGGTATTTGGGTGAGATGGCCACACTTTACTTCTATCTTTGATTTTCTCTTTTGGTCTATGCGTTCAATCGCAATCCCCTTTTATTCGTCCGATCACATTTACAATAGATATAATAAAATTCAGTACAATTTTCGTGTACCCAGAGCTAACTTACGATACATTAAAACCAGTCTTCGACGAGACGGGTCGCGTAATGATTTTCTCCACAACCAACGCAGATATCTTCATTGATCACATCTTCATCCGATAAATCACACAATACAGGTTCTCCGTCGTCGCTACTCAAGATGGCCATCTCTCCTAATCTTCCGGGTGAGATGGCCACACGTAAAAAAACAAACAGATAAATACAGAGCGTGTAAAGTTTTGAGGTTATGAAAAGACCGAGTTTGTGTTACTGTTGAAAAATGCAAAAATAGGATTCTTTGTCATCAAAGTTTGATCACCACGACATAGAATATCAGCCCTCAAGAAAATATTAGCGGTAGGCAAAACAATTAGTTAAGATTTTATTGAGTATTCTCTGATATATTGTAATTGGCTATCTCTCCCCTATGGCCATCTCTCCCGGACTTACCCTAGATGTAAATTTCCATGTTTCAAGTTTCTCGCGCGATCCTAATTACTTATCTAAACTTTCGATGCTGTAAATTAATGAGATTTCGAGACGTCGAAAGCATCTCGCCAGATGGTCGAAACACCTGTGAAAATTGTCATCTTAAGTATCGGCTAAGACTCAACTATCGGTGCGCGTTAAGTATTCTAATGCCGCGATGTTCTTAAGCTTACCGAAGACGGCGAGTTTCGTGGCCAAGGATCGAATTCGCTTGGAAATTGGAGGCGGCTGCGGGACAGAGGAAGAAGAGAGGAAGAGAAAATTTCCAGACGACCGAACTCCGACGACGCGACCCCCGTTTGGGTGAAATACATGGGCAACAGGCACCAATGTGCTGCATCGATAGCGCCCGAAATACCTCCCCGAGAGACGCGAGTTCTCAACTCTATTCTGTGACGGGAACGACCTCTCTCTCTCTCTCTCTCTCTCTCTCTCTCTCCCTCTCTCCCTTTCTGATCCTCTTTCTAGTTTAATCACATTCCTGACGTTCGACTTATCGAAAAACCGCAGCCATTGGATAAGAATCGCGAAGGATTATCGTCTAACGCATCGAGGGGTATTTCGAACATTTCTTACTATTTTTCTCTTTTACATTATGACAATGAAAACAAATATTCTTTCCTCGAAATCAAATAAAAATTATGAAAATAGTCGATAACGCCTTACAGGAAATGTCGTGAAACTATTATTATCTCTCCACCCGTTGAGATATTTCATTTCGATTTTTGTTTTCACGCTTTCCCTCGGGAAGCATTAAAGTCGGATTCATCTTGCTTCGCGAACCGAATATAGCAGACGGTGATGTAGTCCGATACGACCGCGTCAGTCTCGTGACGATTTTATAAACTCCGTCGAGTCAAAACAAACTCGTGTTACTCGGCATTAATGCACGACTGTTAATAACGAAGCGAAGGAATTTATCCGATGAATATATGACAGAAAACGAGAATGATAACATCGATACCCGACGAAAGTAAATTTCCGTTATATGATGATTATCCAAAACTGGCTAATGAAAAATAACATTTTTGTTATTGTTTAGAGTAAAATCTTTTCGTCGAACAAGCGCCAGAAGTTTATTCAAATCGAGACTAATTAGGGTGCATTAATAGAATGAAAACTATGACCGCTGCCACCATTGATCATTTGAGGGTCGAGAGTGGAACGGAATTACGATGCGAACTCGAACTCTGGAGGTCCATGCAAGTTCTCTCTCTCTCTCTCTCTCTCTCTCTGCACTCTCACCATTCCCCCCACTCTCACGAGAGAATGCACATCGAATGTTTACTCGAAAACCACTGGAACACGGATGTTCGTGGACTGATATCCGGCGGTAGTCTCTCTCTCTCTCTACGTGGCCTCGTTTCCATTTGCCCATTTCGTCGCTTTGGCTTTGAGCCAGAAAGCAACCGCGTGGCTGTATATATAATAGAGTCTCCTCTCCTCCTCCCCTCCCCTACATCTCTGTACCAATCTCGTTCTCGTCCGGACCCAGTATTATACCAGACTTTTTCAAAATAAAATAATATTTGGATACGCGGGTGGTGACGACTTCGATCGACGCCTCAACGATCGCCTATAAACGTTGAATTCTTCTTTGAATCATCATCGTTCGAATCGAACGAGATTTATTTATATTCGAATAGAATTTAAAATTTCGTTTTCTCAATGAAAACTTTTTCCTTTTTTTTTTCTCGTTTTTTTTAGGTAAAGTGACTAAATGTGTAATTTAATCGGAGTTGGAAATTGTGCAATCGTGGAGAAATTTGTATTTTAACGAAACGTGATTGAGTCGCGATGGAAAAAGAAAAAAAGGGAGAAAACGGGGAGTGACACGAGGCGATAGGTGGTTTTTTTATGTCTCAATATCCTCGTCGGGCTTTCGAAAGTGGGCGAGCGAGAAAGTGAGGAAAAAAAAAATAAGAAGCTCGAGAAGTAATCCCAAGGACCATAAATTTTTGGCTCCTCGAGCGTCGCGGTGCAGGGCAACGGGAGTTTGTGAGAAAATACGGGTTGTCTCTCTCCCTTCTCTCTCTTTCTCTCTCGCTCTCGTCTCTCTTGTCTCTATTTCACCAGTCTCGTGACCGAGTCTTTTCTTCCTTCGTGTCTCGTGCGACGTTACAAACTTTCTTTTCGTAACGTTGAAAAGTATCAGAGACGAAGCTCCTCGGCGAACGAGATGCTGCAACGCACCGCCTACGTCTCCGTAGTGGAGAAAGAGAGAGGATGCAACGAGTGTGCGAGGCTTTTGCGAGGAAGAGGAGAATGCGAAAGAAGGAGGAAGAAAAAGTGCGCTTTCTAAATTCAAGACACACGGTTCATCGTTTGAACCGTCTCTGTCTTGGCAGACGCCAGAAAGAAATGGGAAAACGTGAGAAGCCTCGAGTATAACCAAAAGCTCGGCTGGTCTCGTCCTCTCCGCGGTGTAGTACACGCCATTCTTTATCCTTCTTCTCACGCTTGCACTTTTTCTTGTTCTTTTTGATTTTTTGTTTTTTCTTGTTGTTGTTTTTTTTTTCATTAGTCCTTTCTTTTTCTTCATTTCGTACCACACCATCGATCGTTTCGCTTCTCGCCGGATCTATTCTCGAATAATATCGCCATCGCGAAATATAGATCGTATTTATAAAATTTCGTAAATCAAACATTCGACTCACCGTTCGAACCGGATTTTGTGTCGGGTCGTTATCCACCCCCTTTCCTCAACTTTGGTCCTTTCCACCTGAAATCGATAAATAAAATGGAAAAATCTTAATCGATGAAATTTCAAAGGAATTATCGATGAGAATTTTTAATCGCTATATCGACTTAAAGATACGAGATCGATCCGTTTAAGCGATGTGAGAAGTAGCGAGATGGAAAGGGCTAAAACGCTGCTTGCGAGCAACGACCGCGGATTAAAGGCTCGGTACTGCGAGATACGGGATCGTCGTGTCTATTTTCCATAGTCGCTTCCTACGGGGGATAAATCGAAACAGTGGATCTCGCGGAGCGTGTCAGTGTCGTGGCACTTTACGTAATTGAAATCCACCGTAACAAATCTCATTTACTTAAAGCCCTGTCGTCGGATGCCATGCCGATCGACCGTTGAGCCGCAACAGAGAGTGGGGGAGAGCGAGAGAGAGAGAGAGAGAAAGACAGAGGACAAAATGTGGTTGTGTTCCAATACTTGCCCATATCCAATGCAATCAATCTTTGGACAGGAACGGTCCAAAGGTAGACGGTACGATCGATAAATCGATCTAACTATCTACAACCAAGCAGCTATTTCTCCACTGCTCTACTCTCTTCCCCCTCTCCTCTCTTACTCTCTCTCTCTCTCTCTCTCTCTCTCTCTCTCTCTCTCTCTCTCTCTCTCTTGTTCTCATGCGGTTGACAAGAAAAGTTTCATGTCGGAAATAATCTTTCGGCTGTGCGTCGAATCGTAAGAAACGGCAGGCGTACTAAACGAGAGTAGATTTAACGACGAGATATTTTTATCGAAGTAAAGCTGTATTAACTTTTCGCGAGACACGAGTTTTAATATGTTAAACATCGTTATTTTGTCACCAAGAGAATTTGTTTTTCTTTCATATTGATAATAATGATTTTTGAAACGATAAAAAAAAGGGTTCATTCAAATTTACCGATAACAAAGTGAAATTCAAATTAAATAATTTGCTCTTTATCCTCGACGTACAAATACGCCGATTTGTACGCCGACGCAATTCAATGTCCGCTGGTATGGGACAATGAGAAGAAGAAGAAGGCGGCAAATGTCGACGAGTACGAGGAGAGAAGGAGATAGAGGCTCGATATCGCACCGGATGCTTTGACTGTTGAACGAGAGAGAGAGAGAGAGAGAGAGAAGCACTCAATGACCGTGGTATACATCACCATTAATGAGTCACACGTGCATCATCAAGTTCGCGTACGAATTTGAAACCTCGTTGATGAACTCAGCGGCGAGTCGGTTGTGCGAGCGTAATTAAATACCGATGTTGTATCGAGTTACTCGAGTACGCGCGCTCCCTCGAACAAGTCGAGAGTGTTATCGTGGCGTAAATACAGCTGCGATACGGAGAAGGTATATGCCTTCAATCGTGTTCAGCCCGCGGCCTGAGTTCATGCTTAAAGCTTTTGGATGTAAGGGAAGTTCGAGAGAAAAAAAAGGAAAAAAACGGTTAAAATGCAAAACCTGAAAAGTTCTAGCAAAACGGAATCAGAGACAAAAAATCATTTAAACGATCTCGAAACCAATTACGATATTATAATTTCGTTGTGCTCTGTTTCTTTTCTTTAATTATTGCGTAAAGAAACGATTTGGATCGTCGCGTTGATCGGAAATTATTGTTATGCATGAGCATATTTTTTTCTACGAAAGATCGCTACGATCCGTGAGAATCGATAAATATGAACTGAAAATGAAGCATTTGCGTCGTGTCCTGCCCCACATTTACAGCGAAAGAAAGGGGATGAGGGATAGTCATAGGTTGTCAATAATAGAGTTTCCTACGATAAATTCTAAGTAACGTAGTCCGCTATATGTACAGACACGTGGTATAGACTCGTACGCTTTGTAGGGGAGAATGGGGGAATTGGAGCTATGTAAGGAAAAGTTGAAAGAAAAGTAATTTATTGTAGTAATTATTTAATGTTTTCACTATTAATCAGTCTTTTGGTGAATGAACTTCTATTTTTATGAAATAGAAACTTACTAATAATTGTTTAAGGTAGTGAAAAGTTAAATTTAAAAAAATGTGTCTTTGGCTCTCATTACACGACAGGGCGGGTAATCGGAGTCATTTGCTTCAAACTTGACAAGTTTAATAAGTTTTTAGGTCAATATTAGTAATAGCTGAACTGTTTAATATGAATACGTTTAACATACGATAAACTAACGAACATATAATCAACCCAAATATAGCTTTTTTACCGCGTAAATGTTCTTTGTTTTCTTTATTGTCTCGTCTTCTTTTTTTCTTCAAAAACATCTTTCATGGGAATACCGGTCGGGATTTCCGAATGTGGTTTAGTTTTGGTGGTCTTTGTGGGCTTCTTGATTAATGGCCGTGGACTCGATGCAAGGGGAATCCATCTAGCTCCCATTACCCCGAAGGGAAGCATTTTCAATTGAACATAATAATATAAACAAATTATGTTGCAATCTATTTTTTATACTTCCGAACCAAAATACACGAACTAAGCTACCGAATGAACTCGAAAAACAATTAAATAAGAAAACTTTAGATACTTACTTCGATCGTGAGAAAAATATTTTTCTTATAACGAGAGGAAGCAAAATATGTTTGTGGTCGTCGCCTCTATACTTGTGGCATTGAAGCGGACATCGGCAGTCGCATAACATAAACGAACTTTAAGAAAGGCATTTGGGTTGTTTCGAAACACGTCGAGCATTTCCAAGTACTTTTTTGCCCTAGCTCCCATTGCCCCGCTCTCCCCTACTCGGCAATACTTACGAACTCGTCCATACGTCTCTTTAATATTATTGTATCACGAACCGGGACAAGCGCACCAACCCTGCGATAATACGTATACGCAAATACTCAGCGAATCAATACTATAGATACGGAGAGGGGAGAGAGAAAGAGAGAGAGAGAGAGAGAGAGAGTCGATATAGTTACGCCGGTAGGAAGGATCGAGGTTTCCCACATCCTCTAATTATCGATGGGACTCCAGCTTCGCACTTCTATCTCATCGAGCGGCGCGTGTTACGAGATGTCCCACCAGAGTCGAGAGATTTCGTAGTCTCCGGGAGGGCGTTCGTGCGGAAACCGCACCAACGTTCCATCTTTTGCATCCCTCTACCGTGATACTTCCGTGAAACGTGCGAACCAGAGTGTTACTCTCGGTTCGAGGAATGAGGGGAGGCGTATTTATACATAGGTATACGGGGCTATATGGATATTGTTATATGGTATATATGTATATACGTGTGTTCCTGGATATGGAAAATCGGCAGCCAGCGACGTCCCACGGAATGGAGATGAGTAAGAGAATTTCTCTCTTTCCGACGTTTATATATATTTGTATATATATATATTAGTACGAAAGGGGTTGTTGCGGGTAGGACGAGCAGGCAAAAGCTCTTATACGCTTCCCTCTCTCTCCTTCTCGACGCTCCCCATGGTATCAACTGGTAACCCCCGCGTACTTTCTCGTGTTGTGATCCTCGCCTTCTTTCTCCCGGTTACGCTTCATTTCCCCGGTGTATCGGTCGTTATGCAGGGCGTGAGAAAAGTCAGAGAAAAAAAAGGAAAACAAAAAAAAACGTGAAAAAAGGAAGTCAAGGGGAAAACGCTTTACGCTCGGAACTCGCTGTTCGCGTTTCGGCACGTCCCTCGGGGAATTGTTCCCGGATCGCGAAAGAAGAGACGACGGAATAATCGATAAAATTTCAAATAGTTTTAATGTCCATTCGCCTCAATTTATTTCATGAGTTTTTTCTCTCTTCCCCCCCCCCCCCCCCCTTCTTTTTTCTCAAAGAATTTTATTTCAATTAATTTCAATCTATTGTCGGGTAGAAAAGTAACGGTCGTTTTTTTTCTGCTAATGGGCGGGGAATATAATTCGACGCGGCTGCGCTGCCAAACCGGTATATACGCTCTGATAATTTAAAGTTGGCGGTACGAGAGCCCACTCTCAAACGCTCTCCTTACACGCTCCCTTTCCCTTTCTCTCGCGTTGGACCACCTGCGAATATTCTCGATAACCGCGAAATTACGTCATCGGCGTTTCACCGTGCGGCCAACGGTCTCGAGTTAATGACAGTCGCATAGCGCGTAAAATATAATATTACTCCGTTCGAATTAATTTAACTTTCCTAGAAGCCAAAAAAAAACGTTCCTCCGAATTAAATTCAATCTCTTAATTCCCTCATATATTTTCCTTCCATCGTTCTACAGGAAATTATCAAAATCCGGAAGAAAGATCTCCCACTCGGCAATTCCTCGTCGAATAAAGTCAGAAAATTATTCGTCACGGATTCAGTGCGAGGAATAAATCATCTTCATTTTTCATGAATTGATTTTTTCGGTCTTTCGCGACGAGAAATTCACGAACGCGACGTGCGAGTCGTGATAAGTCTGACTTATCACGACTATGGAATATAGCGCGTGTCCGTGTCTCTGTATGTGTAGGAGGTACAATTTGCAGGAAATTATTTCCCGTCGTCGCCGTCGACGTCGTCGTGACGGGACAAGAGCGCGCGAGAGCGATGGTGGCAGAGACTCGTTCGGTTAACGCCGAGCGTACTCGCGAAATACGCCAAGAGTCCCGAGCGTATCCTCCTCGAGTCCTCTCCTCGACGGCTTGACCTACATGTTTGTGTCATTGCCAAGTTCCGAGGAGAGCCATTCGCGCATGAAAGCCCCCGGATTCAATTCTAAGCTCGGACGAATAACAGAGCGCCAGCAGCAGCCAGATGCGCCAGTACATTACCGCAGCAAAGGGCATTTCTCCTTTCGACAAAACGTGATTGCCTTCGCGTTCAGCCAACGTACATAGTTGTATATATATATATATATATATAACCTTAATATAAATCACTCGACGATAGAACGCTCGTGAGATTCTCCTGCTGATCAGCTTCTCATATTTATTTTCAATTACTCACGATAATAATAACAATAATAATAAGCGTAATATTTCATGTTGAATTTTTCTTTTCTATCACAATTACTCCCGGGTATTAAACTTTTACTCGTGGCTATAATTATATCGTTTTCTCTATTGGAATATACGAGAGACGAGAGTCGGCCTGTATTTCCGTGTGTCGAGTTGTATATCGACTCGAGCGTGAGAAGAGGGCAAGTTTCGGCAAGTCATTTATGTTTGCTTCTCGTTGGTACGTCGCGGACTCGGGCTGACGATGCGTTTGCCTCGATATACATAAAGGAGTACGGTGTCGCGGCAACTCGGGCAATAGTGCGAGGTAGGGGTGCTCGTTCTCGTACGGGGATGTATCGTCACGAAAGAAGGGAAGAAAGAAATGGAAAACAAAAAAACGAAAGGAAAAAAAGAAACGAGGTTTGTCGTATCGATCCCGAACATGGCCGAGGGTGGAAATAGCATCGGGCTTGATATGCAAGATTTTCCACGGTACGATAAGAAACTACCCTCGTGTTTTATCGATCGACCTCGTTACTCGTGTATATCATTATATCGCGCATTATTCGGCCCTGATACACGATAATTAATTAATCCAAACCTGATTTCAGACCGATCGAGACTGACTGTAAGCTGTGATAAATTATTAAAAAATCGACACCATTCTTTGAGGCTTGAAAAAATTATGAAAGAAAATTTGATTTTTTGTCTTTTATTTTGAAAATTATAATCTGTTATAAATATAACGATAAATAATTCGCTTGTGATAAGACAATAACGAAGGTATAGTTGTATCGTTAGAGGGCATAATGAGCGAAGAAAATGACAACAAATTTACGAACGTTCTAATGAGAAAAAACGTTGTTTTATGGTAAAATACGTAACGAGAAAATATTATTCCGTCGTCGCAGTCACTTTGTCACGGAGAGGTGAGAATAAAGATGGAAGTAACGCGATAAAAATGGAAGGTGTAACAAAAGAAAATCTTTTACTCGAGTTTCTTGACACGACGAGCGAAAAACTGGGAGAAATGACATAGTGGTATAGCGATGGCGTATACAGTTTATCCGTGTCTATATAAATATATATATATATATATATATATATATAGGTATATTTAGGTATCTACCTCCGGTGTATACACCGAGAGCTCCGGTGGATGGACAATAAGCATCGAGTTACTACGACCCAGCCTCGTGCGAGTGGCTGGACGGGGATGTAGGTACAAAGAGTGCGCCCCCAGCAGGCTCTCGATGTGTTGAATATAGAGTTACACGGTTTGCGGGCTTGATACGAAACTGCGAAAAGCTTCGCGATAAAAACACTGTCTTTTTATTTTATTTTATTTCTTTATCATAACTTTCATTCTCAACGAAGATATAATAACTTTGTCTACCTTTATATAATTACTGTTCTCCAAAGTAACACAATTCCGTTGAACATTAAATGCTCGTTTCATGCTTCGGGTCCTTTCATCGAGTTTCGATGGAAAAAAACGTCGAGCCAAATGCCGCGAAGGAGAACTGCGAGCCGAGAGACGAATCGACGCGTGGTACACGTGTAAGATTCATAAAGGCAGGTAAATGGAAAGGAGAGCTTCGATGAATACTTCGTACATGCAACGAGACGCGAAGGGAGAATTCTCGTGGAGGGAAACGAACGGAAGAGAATGCATATATAGATCGGGAGTGCGAGGAAAGAGGAGGGACGGGCCGGTGTCGCCGAGCTCACCGGGGTAGCTGGGCTCTCGGGGAATTTCATAAACTTTTGTCGTCTGCAAAGTTCGGAGGCAAGAGTCGTCGTCGTCCTCGTCGTCGTTCTCGTATACGTGAATAGAGAGATCGTATATGTCCAACGTGCCTATAGGACGATGAAGAAGATGCTCTTGCACACGCGGGACCCAAAGCCCTTCTATAGCCAAACGCGTCCTCGTACGAGACGAGGTTGTGTGCGTGCGCGACATTCGAGAATTCTCATCGCTATCACGCTTCTCCACTCTCTGGGGAAAGATTCTTCGAACGAGAGAGATAAAGCGAGAGATAGAGATGAAGAAGTGACCTAGGGGTGTGTTGGTTTCCTCCGCGAAAATTCCGCCCTCTCTTTCACACCAAACCCAAGAAACTTTCCGTCGTAATTAATCGAACACGAGATTCTTTTTTTCTCTCACTCGTTTAGATAAATTTTATCCGCGATTCGAGTGAAATTAATGAAAAAAATTGCAAAATAAATTATTCTGTTTACTCGATCGTTGAAAAAACATTGATCGTTATCGAGAGCTCGTTCGTAACGTTTTTGTTTTCATTTTAGTGATTAATCGCGATATGTCGTTGTGAAAGGTGTCTGACCGAGCTTTAGAGAATTAGTGCGTCTCTCTCTCTCTCTGCGTGTGTGTGCAGCAATAAAATTTCAGCCAGACGGAGAACACTATTATATAGACGTACCTACCTATGTTAGTATCTAGTCGAGGTGCACGTGACTGTGGCTGGTCCGGGGCTCGTTCTCGCTTCGCGATCGTTCGATAAATCACCCGTTTAATCACCTGCAGCGACCGGGATGTGTATATATACGCGAGGGATAGTTGTAACGTGCAGTTGTGGGCCCCGCCCAGACGAGTGTGGTCTGAACATCCCTGACGAGCGAGCGAGAGGACGAGAGATACGACCACGACGTATATTGCCTATCAACGAAATATCCAACCGACCGACGTTTACTTCTATTTACCGATGTTTTTTTGTCGTTGTCCTTCTATATCGTAATCTTGGTCGACCAGTTACGAGATCGTCGATCGATAATTAATAAATTCGTGAAATTTCGAGCGATCGAAGAAATTTAAATAGAAAAAAAATGGATTTCGTTTATCGTAAAACGGAGAGAAGCTCGTAAAATAGGATGAAAACTCATCCGATTATTCATGTACGATGATATATGGGTTTTTTGTGCCCTTGGTTTATATAGTTACTCTCGTGTGCCGATCCGAGCGAAAAACGAAGAGCTCCGGTCCGCAAATTCGCAGACTCACTCTGTCTTGTGTGCGACACCGAGGCCGAAAGGGTGGAAGGGAGGGGGTACGTGCCCGTGAAGCCGAGCCTAGAAAACCTTTGAGCGGTGAAAAGCAGACTCTCTTTTGGACGGACGAGAGACGTTTACACGAGGAGCAGATGGTAGACCGGAGGAGCAGCGGGTGGTTCTCGTCTGTGAACGCCGAGAGAATGTCTCTCGGGTCCTTCTCGTGAAATAGTATACCCTTGGCTTTTTACTCAAACGCGGGCGAAACCGTTCGACTGTGCGAGATTCAAATACCGTGTCAAAGTCCTCGTTACAAACCGGCCACTTTTTTCTTTGATAAATATAATTCTCTTATCGACTCGAGTACACAGTCGATGAAATAAACAAAAATGAAATTATAAAAAAAGCGCGTAAGACGGTGCTCTTCGAAAAGCAGTTTATGTGCTACGAGTATATATATATATATATATATATATATATATATATATATATGTATGTATATGTAGGAAAA
This sequence comes from Netelia virgata, assembly GCA_951802705.1. Taxonomy (NCBI): domain Eukaryota; kingdom Metazoa; phylum Arthropoda; class Insecta; order Hymenoptera; family Ichneumonidae; genus Netelia; species Netelia virgata. Next base: position 37,412,525 of record OX637866.1, on the reverse strand, counting down.
CAGTATAATACAGTATAATAATAATAATATATAATAATAACAGTATATATATATATATATATATATGTATATATGTATGTATATGTAGGAAAACAGTATAATACGATCCACCGAGTATTCGGTGGGGATATGCCTATACCGCCTGTAATAAAATTCGTTGTTGGCTTGAGAACGGGGCAGGTGCAAACCGGGTGCCCGTCTCTCCCTCCTGCCCTCCTGCACTCCCCCGTCTTTTTTTCTCTCTCTTTCTCTTTCTCTCTTCTCTCACGTCCGCCGAAAATCGCTGTTAATCCGAACGCGCGAATTACACCGTTCTCGTCACACCACGCACCGAGTGCGCTGATATAGTACCTACAACAAGCCCGAGCCGTATTTATACGACCGATCGGACGGATGAGAATGAAAAATAAAAAATAATTCCACTCTCTTTTCGTCGTAAAATTTTGCGTTGTAAAAAATGAAAGAGTCGCCTTTAAATTGTATTCGATAATGGTAATAATAATAATAATAATAATAATATCATAGGTACGGCGATAGAATAGGAGGAAAGAAAATAATTTAATTTCGAGTAGAATAATAAGTGTCCCTATGAAATAATATTGTTTCGTGCGCTTGGAATAAAATCTGAAAATATTTTACGTTTTAATCGGAACAATGATTTTTCGATACAAAAGTGAGATAGTAATGATCGAGGGAAAATATAAACGCGGAAAATGTATAGATAATAAAGATAATCGAATACGGCTGGAGTGAACTTCTTTTTATCGGCGGCAATGTGTGCGAAATCCGAGCAAGATCGGACAAAGGTGAGAGAAAAACGAGTGGAATAAGAGAGAGAGGGATGCAGGCAGGGAGAGCAGAGTGCCAGCGTGGCAGGAAAGGGTCGCGCATACCTGAGGAGCAGGTGTTGTTCGGGGATCGCTCGTATGCGAAGCTGCGGCCCTCGGGCTCCGCGCGGTTCTCTTCGCGCGCCTCCCAAACCTGTCCAGGGCTCGCTCGCAAAGATGAATATCAGGGCTCTCTTCTCTCCCTTTACGCTGCACCCACTATATCATACACGCGTATAGCTCTCGAATGCCTCGTCCCCCCTGCCCCCTCTTCCCTTTTCGTCGGCTCGCTTTCACGTTATCCGGATACCATGTACGAGTTTGTATATTTCACAATCTTTTCTCGGACAGAGATGCCTTCATGGGTTATAAAAAATATAAGTATATTTTATCAATGTATACAAAATATATAAATATGTAATAAATTCATTAATCTCGTTTTTTTTATTTGCATTTAAAATAAAGACGGGTTCAATTTTTGTTTTATTAAAAGGATAATCGATTCGTTAAAAAGTAGGTAGGTAGGGGAGAGTGGGATAATGGGAGCTAGGGCGAAAAAAGTAGTTGGAAACGCTCGACGGGTTTCGAAACAACCCAAATGCCTTTCTTAAAGTTCGTTTATGTTATGCGACTACCGATGTCCGCTTCAATGCCACAAGTATAGAGGCGACGACCACAAACTTATTTTGCGTCCTCTCGTTATAAGAAAAATATTTTTCCCACGATCGAAGTAAGTATCTAAAGTTTTCTTATTTAATTGTTTTTCGAGTTCATTCGGTAGCTTAGTTCGTGTATTTTGGTTCGGAAGTATAAACAATAGGTTGCAATATAATTTGTTTATATTATTATGTTCAATTGAAAATGCTTCCCTTCGGGGTAATGGGAGCTAGATGGATTCCCCTTGCATCGAGTCCACGGCCATTAATCAAGAAGCCCACAAAGACTACCAAAACTAAACCACATTCGGAAATCCCGACCGGTATTCCCATGAAAGATGTTTTTGAAGAAAAAAAGAAGACGAGACAATAAAGAAAACAAAAAACATGTACGTGTTAAAAAAGCTATATTTGGGTTGATTATATGTTCGTTAGTTTATCGTATGTTAAACGTATTCATATTAAACAGTTCAGCTATTACTAATATTGACCTAAAACTTATTAAACTTGTCAAGTTTGAAGCAAATGGCTCCGATTACCCGCCCTGTCGTGTAATGAGAGCCAAAGACACATTTTTTTAAATTTAATTTTTCACTACCTTAAACAATTATTAGTAAGTTTCTATTTAATAAAAATAGAAGTTCATTGACCAAAAGACTGATTAATGGTGAAAACACTAAATAATTACTACAATAAATTACTTTTTTTTCAATTTTTCCTTACATGGCTCCAATTCCCACTACTCGCCGGTTGGATGTAAAACTTTGTTTTTAAATGGCAAGAGCATGGATGCACGCGCTTAAAAATTCGTTGATTATTTAAAAGCGCGATATAGACGAGTCACTTTCAATTATATGCGAGGATGTGTGAACGAGCCGGTCCGTCGGACGTCGAACGAATGCCTACGATACACTTCGTTATTGGTGCGCGGGTGTACGAATCGGTGTTATACGGGGGAGCGAAGAGAACTCGCTCTCACTATTCCGCGAATGCGAGGAGGTTCGTGAATCGTTGCCGAGGGCTTGGCTCGTTGCCCGACCAAATTTACTGCACATTTTAATTACGCCCCTTCACCGACTGCCGATTCGATCTTTCTATCTTTCTCTCATTCTCTCGTTCCAACTCACTTTCTCTCTCTCTCTCTCCTCCTCCCTCGATTTGGTCAAAACATTGTCCAAGTGCATCCGGCGAAAAGGCACGTTTGCTTCGACAAATAATCATCGAACGAGCACAATCGATTTCTCCATTTCCGTATTTCCTTCAACGAGATTTTTTCCCTCTCGATTCTCGTTGCTTTCTCGTCGTTTTTCTCGATCGACGTAATCACCGTTTCCGATACTCAAACGATCGCCGTTTCGACTCGTCGCTCGTATCAAATATTCTAATAATTATCAATTTGTTCTCCCGCATCCGACTTTATTAAATACGATAAATTAAAAAACGTTCGGCAACTCGCCGATGGTTATTAATAATTTACAGGCGCGTGTGTAGGTAGGAATATATTTAAAAGCCGAGTTAATACGAGAATGACTATGCCGCAGTCGAGACCGAGTGTAACCATCATCTCGTTTCTTTAACGCGTCTTCCTACTCGTGTCTTTGTGGACGAATTTATGCCGAGGGCTGAACACGAGAAAAGGGGGTGTGAGGGAGAAAGAACTCGTGTAAAAATAGCTCGAAAACGTCGAAATGTTCGTCCTCGGCGTTATATTACACTCTTTTTCGTCCCAGAAAAATCAATTTACTACCGTTGAAATATTCTCGTACGTAACGACGAATATAAAAAATCACGAGTTAACATTTATCTTCGTCCATGAATAAAAAACAACATAGACAAAGTTATCGTACGTACTTGAAAGTATATCGCCACCCCCACGCCGATCAAAGAATAAAGCGATAATCTCGTGCTCGAAGCTCCTCTCAAGGGTGTTTTCGTATACGAGGCTCTCACAAAACTCTCTCTCTCTCTCTCGCTCTCTTTCTTTCGCGATGTACCTTCGCTCTCTCGTACAGATTGTTTTTTTTTCTTCTCATTTTTGTCCACACCTTTTTTACAAGGGGACACCAGTGGCAGCATTTTTGCTTCGTGCACGTCAAGCACCCGACACAGCCGAGCAGCTCACAGACCGCACCAAGTAGACTAATTAGTCCTTGCGGTCGAGAGGAGGAGGAGGAGGAGGTGGAGGAGGGGAGACGGTCTCGTACGCGGATCTCGGCGTGTGACACAGGAGAGCTATGCGAAGCATATTGCACGCGAGCGCGTATAAAGAGTCCGGGCTAGGCTTTATTGTACGTACCTACGTCGTTGACGTTCCACAGTATTCAACCACGCGGCAAATTCCTCGAAAGTATGCAAATCAAAAACTCCACCCTTCCGCGCTTCGACTTTTAGCGCATTATGCGAATATATCTTACAATTAGTGTTTTTTTTTTGGTTTTTTTTTTTAATGCTTGACAAACGAAATATTTGGTTATCGAATTTTGATGAAGAAATATATTTCGATCTCGAGAACTTTAGCTTTTTTTTAAATCGACTTCGTGTTATAATAACAAAGTCAAAATAAACTTGGGGATTAAGGCAGGAGACTCGTAATATAGACGCGTGAATTTCAGTCGATTTTCATTAATTCTTCTTTTTTTAACGAATAACTTTTTCGATGTTTTTGAAATTTGACATATTGTTTATTTATATTTTGAACTGCTACGAGATTTTTTTGGGGGTTTTCATGAAAAATGGCCGATTTATTGTGCAGTCTTCGGAGAACGCAGCGCGAGTTGTTTATCGGTGGGGCTTCTAGTTCTTATTGTATTCATCCGAAAAAGAAACACAACAATTCTGATTTTTTTTTATTAATGTTATAAGTAGTCGGTGAACCTATAAAAAATGAAGAAAAAAAAGAAAAATTCGCGGATCGAGACACTTTATAAAAATAACTTTGCAATTTTTACTACATTTTTCAATCATTATTTTTTAAAAATTGTCAAAACAAGTAGGTTCACGTAGAAAATAATGGTATAAAAAAGATGTGAGCAAATTTTCAGCGTGATCGACGAACAAAGTTTTGAGCTATCTGTCCCACCGATTCGAACAAACATAATTTTGCAAAAAACGCGTTTAAAGTTCTGACGTCTGTAAAGTTCTGAGTCACGTTTATACGTTGTAAGATGAGAAATACTTTGAATTAAGTTTTATAATTTTTCTGACGTATAGTTAAGATGTTATACTAATATTTTATGAAATAAAACAAAAGATTGTTTCAAAAATTCTATACGAGTCTGCCTCTAAATATTGCGTGTATGCCATATCGAAATACGAGCGTCGAGTTAAAGATGTATCGATGCACGGCCTGACTATCGATAATCAATTGCCCGAAGGGCATTCTTTCGTTCCACGCTGAACAAAAATTCTCAATCAAGCGACGTTGGAAACCCCGAGGCACATCGCGGCAATATTATTGGACAAATACGCGGACATTATATCGCAAAGTACGAATCGATTTTACATAACAAGTTGCATCGTGGTCGTAAAGTTTGTACATTATTGGTTCGTGGGTTAAATTTCGTTTACAAAGTCGATGAGATATTCGAGAAATCTTTGGTTCGAATCGGCAAAACGATAAAATATCGATGTCATGGAGGAGGAGGAGGAGGAGGAGGGAGAAAATAAAATCGGGAATCGGTTTGTAATCGTTCGAGGAAAAGGTTGCGAGCGAGGGCGAGGAAAAAAGTTTAGGAAAGTTAGAACGAGGAAAAATACAAAGATCTTGCGAAGTACGAGGGAAGGGTGAGTTGAGAGAAGGCGTCGATCAAAACGAATTCCATTAAGCTCGGTATCCACCAAGCGGTAATTGGCGCCCACGAGTTCACCCTGAGAGACCCGAAGACTCGCTTCTCTACACGAGACTATATAGAGTGCTCGATTGTGAGTATTATATATATATAGATAGATATATATATATATATATCAAGCCACACGACAAGCCGGCAGAGGCCTTTGCTTATTAACGCGCCGCACCGAAGCCTCACAATGAGATTAATTAACCGTAACGAACAGCTTCCTTCGAATAGAGAAAAGCGATCTCTCGTCCTCTCCCTCTATTTTACTCTCGCATTCTTCCCGATCGTCCTTCGATATTATTCCTCGGCTGATCCTTTCGCGACCAGCTTTTCCTCAAAAGAATTCTCTCGATGGGTATTTAAAACAAAAAAATCATCGATGCGAAAGAAATTAAAGAGAACCTACGATTGCGATGAGGACGTAATATATATTTTTTTTTACATAAAAACATAAATTTTCAATGAGGTAGGAATCGAAGTTAGCCTCCCACTTTTCGTATAATGTAATCGAAGCAGAATATCTGAGAAGATTTAAAAGCAAAGGTATTCGAGAGGGAAGAAGAAGACGACGGGCATGACCTGCCCGGGGTACATCGACCCCAGGGCGACGATATACAGCGTTCTCTCTCTCTCTCTCTCTCTCTCTCTCTCTCTCTTTCTCTCTCCCTTCCCGCTTGCGGGCGGCCCTTCTGTACCAGCGAGAAACTCACGCGGTGACTCTCGAAAGCCCACGGACTCGCAAGTCGCTAGGAGTGGGAGGGCAAGGAGAGGGAGGAAGAGAACCAGAGTCCAGCGTACTCATCCCCTTGGAAAAATGTCCGGCTCTCGGACTACGTTACTCCGAGACGGAACAAGAGACCGAGAGATCGTTGAATAAAACAAGAGATTAACGCCTTTCTCTCAAAGTGAGACGAGTATATGCTACGATCCTTGGAAAGTATTAAAAATTCGTACCTACGAGGCGAGAGAAAAAGATCGAGAGTCAATTATTCACAGTGAGAAAAATGAATTTGTTTTATTTGGCAACAAATTATAACAAGAACGAGGTAAATAATTTCGTATTATGAAATTTAACGATTAACGGGATAATATTGAAATTGAAAAAAGAAGAGGGTTGGAAGATTTTTTTTTCTTTTATTTTTTTTTTATCGAACGTCGTATTTTTCGTTGGTAAATTATTGCGCATATCTATGTGGCGGATGCCCAGAATGAAATTGGAGAACCGATATTTTAACGAGAGGATTTACAGTTTCGACTTGCCCGGGACGCGCTCTTTTCCCGAGTGGTTTTTCGAGTGGTTCGTGAGACGAAATTATGTAATTCGAGCATACACATATATATATATGTATATATATATATATATAATACCAAGCTCGAATTTATATATCCAACACTCGTGGTAATAACGTCGAGTGAGACCCTCGCGGATATTTTTCTCAACGACTCTTTCTCTCTCCCTTGCTCATTCGTGCGCTAACGTCACATCGAGAGAGTCACCAAATAGGATTTCAGAGAACAATGAGAGCGTTGTCGAGAGAGAGAGAGAGAGAGAGAGAGAGATCGAGGGTTCTCGTTTAGAAACCTAAAAAGTGGAGACGAAATTTCTCGCGACCGATCGGTACCGTAATAATGAATTCTCTTGTGCGCCTTGGGAAATTATTCCCCGATATAATTTACGATGCTTTGTTCTCATAGTTTTTTTTTTATATATATTTTTTGTTTTTCTTCAAAACCGTGAGACAAAGAGATGTAATAAAAAATACTCCTTCGGGATTGTTCGAAGGGTTCGAGAAACGGCAAAGGCTTCGACGGAAACAGCAGCGGCTGAAACGCGGACCGGGCAAACTAACCCCCGGCATCGATACACATCGTGCACAACCCCTGGATAAACGTCCGGCCGAGCTCTGTGATCGATCGATCGATTTTAATTGCTCAATGTTTACCTTTACATTTGTTCCATCGTATTTCCATAAATGCCATTAGAAATCTTCTATTCGAATATTATTAATTATACGTTCCTTTATCTCCCTTAAATCGTCGTTTACTTAATATATTATTATTTCAAGTAAAAAAAACACAACATAGCGTTTCGCTATTTATCTTTTTACGTTTCTTTCAATGTATTCGATACGATAAACAAAAATAAAAGATAAGAGAATCAGGAAGAAGAGCGGAGGAAAAGATGGAGAGACGGGTTTCTCGTCTCGCTCTGGCATAGATCGAAACTCTTTAACCTCGTTCTCGTGCAAGCCTCGCGTGCCGCTTTCAAATTATTCATTCGTTCATTCACGATATCACGATATAGTCGTATGCGAGCTATAAAGCTGTACGGAAGGAAATACACATAGAGGGAAGATAGGTGTATACAAATATATAAATATACGTCGAGTAGTAGATAGGTACGTAAGGGCACCGCTCGACTCTCTTTGCTACCCTTACGTTCTCCACTCGCGCCCCTCATGTACACCTATATATAGGTATACAAAATTTGCCTCGTTGGACTCGTGCCCGGTGTTCTCGTTATCCGTACGAGCGCGAGAGCAACGAAATTCACGGCAATTCAGCGAGTCTCCGTTCTCCCTATACCAAAAGTATCGATTGAACGCTCTGTAGAACGAGAGTGAGAGAGAGAGAGAGAGAGAGAGAGGGAGGGAGGGTAGCTCTCGCTCTTCTGGCTCGTGTCCCCTCAAGGGCTACGACGATTGCCAAGGTCGTTACGATTTATTATTATTATTATCATTTCATGCCCAACTTCCGGTTTTCCCATCCACCGGGCACGCATAACGTTAGATTAATGATCTTTATTACCCTGCCCACCGCCCCTTTACCAAGCCACGGTGATACCAGAAAACACATTTCACCACCGTACGACTATTGGAGTTTCCGAAATGAGAAACCTCGAGCCGTTCTCATAATCGAACGAGGTCAAAGCAATGGGGAACGAAAATTTATCGTACGGGGTGATTCATATCGTGATAAAATTCGAGTATGACCGATTTCTCGGTGGTATTTGAACTTTGACTTCCGGTTCAGTGACATTTAGTACAAAGTGCTCGAGTCTCTGTCGCTATGTTTTCCTGATTACGTAGACCATGACTGTATATATATATATATATATATATACTTCGTAATATAATAATCATAATATTATCAGTGTAGTCGTCTCAAAGTTTCTCATACCTCAATTATACTGCATCGAGGCTTGTCCTCGTAGCTTTCGAGTCGCGTTCTCCTGTATGCTGAAACTGTTCTCCTCGGTCGCTATATATCGACGATGGCGAGTTGATACGAGTGGTGGAAGGAGAGGGCCCGAGATAACCGGTTCCCATGTGTAATTTACTCGCTAGTTTCACGTACTACTTCTCTCCTATCTATAAACTCTGTGCACACTCGATTATTAACACATCACTCCCTCGCTCTCTCTCACTCTCTCTCTCTCTCTGTTTTTCTTTCTTTCGATTTAATAGAATTTTATTTAAAAAAATAAAATAAAAATTTATTTTCATCCAAAGTCTCCAATGATTTTTATTTCAAATATTTTGAGCGGGATTTTTTCTCCTCTCCATCTCGAGGTTTATGATATGCGATTTATTAATTGAGCGAACGCACCAGCCGTTAATTGAGCATATCGTTATTTTGTAAATTTCTTCGGAAATACGATTATCGAAGAAAAATAAAAAAGAAAAATCACCTTGGCGTATCGAGTGAAAACACTGATTATGAAATTTTTTAATTATTTTTAAACAAACAAAAAACGTTCTCGCTACAGTCCCGAAGCACGATCGATGAAAAAATAAACAAAGATCATCACTGATTTCTCACTGAAGCGCTGTTATCGTCATTGTTCATTGATATTTACACACAGACACACACGCGCACACGATACACACACGCGGGTCGATGCAAGAATTGACAATTTTTCAATTTATCTCACGGATCAAGATTCGTTTAATGAATTATTAATGATATGTAAATTTGTAATTCGTAAGAATTTCGTTATCGTTGATTCGAACGATCATCGTCATCGACGAGTTTAATTATTATCAATCGACGAGAAACACTCGTTGCGCTAACGACGATTACGAAAATAATAGAAAAATAGAGAAGAAAATTACTTCTTCGATTCGTTTGCTTTTCTTTTTCTTTTTCGCCGTGTATATAGACCGCCGCCGATGCGACTCCGGAGGAAAGAACCAAGGCTCGTACTCGTACGACAGCCACGCTCGCTCTGAGCCACCAAACCTCCCGGTATTTGGTCGCGAGAGCGAGAGCGAGAGAGAGAGAGAGCTCAGTGGCGCAAACTCGGCGCGCAGTCGTTCTCCGCGGTTCCGACCCTCCCTCTATCTCGCTCTTCACCGTCGACTAATGCGCTCTACGAACGCCACGGACTCGACCAAACTCTCGCCTCTCTCCATTCAACGAAGAGAGATGGAAAGCTCGCGGTGATTCTCAACTCGAACGCCAGACAGCGCCCACGACAATACCGTTCGCTCACTTCCTTTTCGTTCAACATCTCGAACGAAGCAACCCCTGGTGCCCACCGTGGATCGAATCGCCACCCGCAGATTTTACCCAGAGCATCGAAGAAAATTTCTACGTACATATATACACACACACACAGTCAGACACACACACAGACAGACACGAGAACGACGAAGCGAGAGCGAGTGCTTCGCGCTCGCTTCCCATTTCGTTTGATTCCTTCTTCCTGGACCTCGCGATCCTGCGCTCTCGTCATTGTTTGGAGAAACAAAAAAACGAGGGATGTTTTAAAGAAAACAACGAGATCGTTCGAAAGTGGGCGTTCCTTATCGTTTTTGTTTTTTGTTTTTGTTTTTTGTTTTACTTAAAATAAAAGTAATCGAATAACTTTGGTAAATTTTACAGGTTGGGAAAGTTATTTAGGGGAGATATTTCGAGAATTCGTTGAGGTTCGCCATGAGTTAAGGATTTTGGGGGGATGATGTAAATTTTCTCTATTTCTACGTCGCGACGCTCGTTAAACTATACGGTATGAGATTATCCAGATTCATTCTGTGCGCATGGTTTGCGGTTCTCGCATAGTTATATAGTCACGATGTTTTGTTTACGTAGAAAACCGACGCGAAATACCGGTGAATAGGAATGTATATATGTATATATGTATATATGGGGCATTCCAGGCGAAATCGGACACCATTTGGTTGTTGCGTCTTTGATTTTTTTGAAAATTTTTCATGTTCCAGTATTGATTGAAAGAGGTCGCCATGATTTTTTTCAATTTTTTTTTCTTGAACCCTTTTCGAGTAATCGATTTTACAAAAATTACGTTACTTTTGTTTTTTAAACGTCCATAATTTTGCGAAGAATGGGCGAAATGATTTTTTTGAAATTCTTTTTGTTAACAACTGTCATTTATTGTACAACTTTTAATTCCGAGTAGATAATGAGATAACGATGGGATGTATATTTTTTCGATTTCTCAATTTCCGTATTTTAGTTATGTGGGTTGAAAATAAATATTAATCTTTTTTTCAGGCTCACAGGCAATTAATTGTGTATATTCATGTGGTGATTAAGATATTAAAAAATATATATTGTGGTATATTCAAGTAAAAATTATCGATCATATATCGTCAAATGATTAAGATATATCTATTTTATTTCATAAATAACAATGACCGTTGCCTGTGAGCTTGAAAAAAACATTAATATTTATTTTCAACCCAAGTAACTAAAATACGGAAATTGAAAAATCGAAAAAAATATATCCCATCATTATCCCATTATCTACCTAAGGCTTAAAAGTTGTGGAATAAATGACAGTTTGTTACAAAAACAATTTTAAGAAAATCATTTCGCCCATTTTTCGCAAAGTTACAAAAGTTTAAAAAAAACGTAACGCAATTTAAAAAAAATTGATATCTTGAAAACAGTTCGAGAACAAAATTTGAAAAAAATCATAGAGCTCTCTTTCAACGAATACTAGAACATACAAAATTTTCAAAATAATCGGAGATGCAAAAGTTCCGATTTGGTCCGATTTGGCGTGGAATGCCCCATATACATATCGTCATACGGTATTATACACGTACGAGTGGCTAATACAGCTTACCGTATGTATAGTAAGCAATAACGATGCTTCTACGCTATTTTCGATTATGTTCGGTGGATACACTCGGTCCGAAAATCAAATAGAATGCGCGCGAGGTAAATATTAAACTGCTAATGCGTCCGTAATATTTGTCCGATTATTGGACGATCGTTCGAATTTGTCGAAACAAGTTCGTTTGAAAATATTCCCGATCAAATTCTCGTCCGTATGACAATGGGGGTTAATTTACCGAGTCGAGTTTCGTGTTTAAAGTAAAATGAATTTGTCGTATGCCTACCGCGGTCGAAAATTACGAAGGCACGGTAAAATGGCAATGCTAGAATTGGAATAGGGGATGAATTAAATTCGTTGCGTCCGCGACGTTCCCTCACCCTCGCAGCGAGAGTTACGTAAATTCATCGCGAGGCAAAATACGCAAAACTCGATGAAAAGTTCTCACGAGGTCTTTTCCGCGGAAGGAAAAGTCCCTCGTTCGTAAACTTTCCAATTACATATATATAGGCTAAGCTTCTCTCTCTCTCTCTCTCTCTCTCTCTCTGTCTGTCTCTCTTTCTCGTATTTCCGTTTCGCAGAGAGACTTTTCATGATTAATTTAGTGGGTAGGTGCGCGGGAGGACAAGCTTTTCTCTGCCTCTCGTTTTCTCATCCTACTTTACCGACTCCCTCGCGTTACTCGACCCACTGCTATCTCTCTCGGTCTCCCTATTTTTCCCCGGCACGAGTAACTAGCCCTCGCGATCAGTGTTTAGCCCTCGCCTCGCGAATTCGCTCACGGCCGAATTCAACTTCCGGAATACGGATTCCTCGTTGTTAGAGCTTTTAGCATAATCGCGGGATACCGAGGTATTTAAAGTACTCGAATATCTTTCGCGGTGGCTTTCACTTTATTACGTAGACGTTCCTCCCTCCCTCGTTTTTCAACTGTAAACACACCCTATATTTATATACAGTATACTGTTTATTTATTTTATTTATTTTTTCTTCAATTGAATTAAATTTCATTCCCTCGTTACAATTACCGTCCTATTCCTCGGTGTAAAAGTTCACACATATATATATATATATATATATGTATAATATAATGAAACGAATAAATCGTCCTGGAGGAACGCTGTTCCCACTGGTTCGAGGCTCTTGACCTCGTCGTTCTTGTTGCCTCCCCCGAGGAATGAAGAGGAGACGAGGACGTGGCTATACGAGCGTGCTCCTATCTATATCTATACGTTGCCATGTGGTTACAGTCGATGATGAGTTGCATCTGCCATTGTTTCGCATAAATAGCGACCTCTGTAAGGCGCGACTCGGCGCATATTCTCTCTCTCTATATATATATATATATATATACGTTACACACGTTTCTCTCGTAGACGTAGCAAATTTTCTATATATATATATATATATATATTTGAGGAACTAACCGATAGACCAAAGTTCTCCTTAATCAACGAATGCAAACTCCGATGTTTGCGAGAATCCCGGATAAATTTGCACGTGTACCGACTACGTGTAAACCGAGATTATCTCTTTGATACGTCCGACTTATATCTGTATATACGAAACGAACTCAAAACAGACTTGGCCACTCGAAGGTCTCGAAGAAATAATTAAACTCGTGTCTAACTACGCGCTCTGTGTGTATTTGTGTGTGTGTTGATTTCATTAAGTGGATTCGTCGATCGATCGTCAATCAGAAATTGTTATTCGGCTCTCGCGTCAAAACTTTTTCTGTTTATCTTGATTTTAAAATCGTCGGTTCGTTAAAATGCTAATCTAGAAGGTCGATGGACTTTATTTCTCGATTAATTTATCTTTATCGACTCCTTGTATCGCCTTTCTTTATCCACAGTTCGCTGCTTAAAATTTTCTTGCATTTTGATGTTCCTTAAAGTGTCGACGAGCATCGAGAATTTTTTAAGCGAGAGGAATTTTTTGGAACCCTCCGAGGTCGAGGCAAGATCGATCGAGTTGACCCGATATATTTATTGGAGCGACGAGAGTCCTTTCTCCCTCTCTCTCTCTCTCTCCCTTTCTATCTTGTTCGTTAAACACGCTGGGCAAGTCTATCGAGAGTATCGAGTATCAAGGGAGCGGGTCACGTACATTTTGGCTCCCCTCTTGCTCTTGCTCTCACTCACTCTCGACACATACGAAAATGCTACGACTGGAAGAGGGCTGCGCATTGTACGTCTTATATATATATATATATAAAGTATAAGCGAGCGTGTTACACCCCGCAAGGTATGGCGTAATATACAGGATCATTAGATTCCACCCCACGATAGATGGAGGACTGCTTACCGCGGAGGTGGAAACCCCTCGTAAGACATCACGTTCGTATTCGTATTTCTTTTTCGCCCTCCCTTTTACACGCACACACGTACTAGCGAGTGCGCCCGCTCTTGGCAATCACGAGAGCTTTTCCTTTCGCCGCCCCTTTGTTGCCCTCCTTAAGCTCATAGGCCTTGAACTCATCGTGCATTAGGTGATACGTGTATCACGAATGCACATCGATGTTTACGACGTGAAAGCATCGCGTTCGATATACACGCCATGGGAAATAAACCGTAATGGTGTATCGACCTCGGATATTAAAGAGGATTTTTTGTCGTTGTTTAAATTATCCATGATACACATCGAGCATTATTGACATTGAAAATAAAGCAGAGAATATCGTAACACTCGTTACTTGTTTTTTTTTTTTTTTTTTCAGTGGATTTTATAAAGTTTCATTCTTATTGAAGTTTGTTAAATTTATTGTTTTTTTTTTCACCGGAAATGAGGATTTTAGTTAAGGCTGTGGATTTGTCAAATCACATGTCGCGTTAATGAGAGATCGTCTATCTTATGTACGTATGTCGGTCGTGTGTGCCAATGATAAAAGAGAGAGAGAGAGAGAGAGAGAGAGAGAGAGAGAGAAAGAAGATTACGCAACCTCGTGAGATAGCCCTTTTTATTATCCCTTGCATCAGGCACAGAGAGTAGCAACCCTAGAACGCGGAGCACTATGCCGGCAGGGGGGAGAAACGTGTGTCCTATAGGCACCCCTCCCTTCTATTCGCACTCGACGCTCTCACCGATCCTTCCGAACGCCCGCAACATCAACGTGAATAATTTATTAGATCCCCTGTCATATTGCATTGTACGTGTGTGTATACACAACCTCATATACAAAAGTACCAACGTCGTGTACGAGACACGCACGCGTTTTCGCCCCATAATATCAGTTGATTTTACTACGTATATATAGGTAGCTGTGAATCGTTCGAGATTTATTGCGTGCTCGTAAAATCATTGCGCCGTGAGAAAAGTTTGTTTGCATCGTTCTATACATCACGTTTTTGCCCCTTTCTGTAAACAAAATAAAAAAGCCTCTTCTTTTTAGTTATTTTTTGTTCGTTATTTCGTTATGCATGTTTGACGCTTTCTCTCGGATGAAAAAAGTCTCGCGGGTCATTTGAGATTTTCGCGTTTATCGCGAGGGAGCCTTTATGCGGAGAATTTATTAAAAATGGTGGGTATATAAATATATGTGTATATATGGTTATATACGCGATTCATGTGGGACAAGTGGCTCGCGAACATATTTGTTTGGTCACGAGAGGCTCTTCGCTCTCCTTTCTCTCTCTCTCTCTCTATCTCTGTCCCTCTTCCTCCCATGCGTTACAGATATGACGCCTCGTTGTGCAACGAAAAAAAAGACTCGCTCGACATTCATAAGCCTGCTGAAAATGACATCGAGAGGCCAAGGGTCACTATAGAAGTATATATATATATATATATTGTAACGTGGATATATATATATATATAGAGTGCGATGTATAAAGTACACGAAAGGATCGTCAGCGAAATTTTGTCGCACGTTACTCAACCCGGAAAAAAACAATTGTTTAATACGATCGAACTCGTATAAGATTGAGAGTCGTGCGATTGAAGTTGTCGATTATGAAAAGAATCACGTTTGTTTATTCGATCGAATGATTTTTTATACATATTTGATTTTTACATTGACGCTTAATTCAATTCCTCCGTTCGTCGATGATCGTGATTGAGCCGCGTCGACGTTGATTATATCGCTCGGGTGTGTTCATTTTCGTTTCAAAACGTTATATTTTGTATGATGGTGGATGAAAAAAACAAGGAACTAATATGCATAAGATGTGGCGAGAGCGTCGAGGCGAGAGGCAGCTGGCTGTGATTGCCGAAATATATATATAGGTCTCGAGTCGAAGGGAGTTGGTATCCTTGTATACTTTCTTGGCCTCACATTCGCTCACGCGCCATCGAGAAACATTTTTGATGGGTAGAGCGGGTAACGAGAGTGAGAGAGAGAGAGAGAGATCGAAGGACAGGGTCGAAAAACCTACCCAAGACGATAAGTAAAGAGAGAGAGAGAGAGAGAGAGAGGGAGGAAGAAGCACGAGTGTGGTAGCCAGAGGAAAAAGAAGGTAGCTTGACGGGGTGAGAGGGAGGTAACTGGTCGGCAGATGGCACGCGCGCCGAGCTCACGGGGTTTCCAAATCTGGTCTCTCATCTCTCGACTCACCACCGGTGTTCTCGAAGAGAACTCTCCTCTAGATACTCGAGCAGGTCAGAAACGGAGAACTTCGAAACCGAATATATGCTCAGCCTTAAAGAAGAAGCCTCGTCACTCTTTTTTTCTCTCTCTCTCTCTCTCTCTCTCTCTCTCTCCCTCTCGTACCTATATTTCAAAGTAGACGGGCCGATCTCTCCTTTGGCCATTCTTTCGGTACTCGTGCCCCGACATAATTGCTCGAACCTTTATGGACAAACGATTTCGAATCGCGTACTCCCGTGTGCCAAGCACGAACGTACTTTTTTTCTTACTACATCCTCTACCTTACATCACAAAGTATTCCCCGAGTTTCATCGGTCTGTCATGCACATGTCTCTCACCACGTCTCGGTCATCGTTACGTGAACAGTCTCAAAGTTCCTGGACAGAACGAAAACCCGAATTTCCAAGGAATTTTTAATTTCAATATAAATTCAATTAAAAATGAATATTTCCTCGTTCGATAGATCGATTAATATATACAATATGATTATATATTTTGAACGAAAACCCGAATTTCCAAGGAATTTTTAATTTCAATATAAATTCAATTAAAAATGAATATTTCCTCGTTCGATAGATCGATTAATATATACAATATGATTATATATTTCGAAATTAAACGTGATTAAAATTTCGTACGAACGTATATATTATTGATGTTTACTCGATCGAAGAAATTCGTCGTGCTCGAAACTCGATTTAATCGAATCGAGACGCCGGCCGGATCCTCGTACCAGCCAGACACGAAGAAAAACGCTCCTGACTCGCTTCGATGCAGCATCCGCGTTCGCCTTATCAACGATCCTTTAACATTTCTCGTACGACCAATTTGCGTGATTGCTCTCGTATTACTCGCAGGAAGTATCTACTTGTCGATGCTTCCGTGCTTGCGTTCGTTAAATATAAAAGAGGAAAGAACGTGAACGAAATATCGGTCTATTGTCGTTTGGGGGAAAAGAAGAAAAAAAAAAAAACCGAAAACGAGGAGAATTGAAGAAAATCATTATTCACGTCGTTCTCGTTGGATCTATGAAGATTTCGTCTACGTAGGGACGTCGAGGTTTTAGAGGTTGTAGGTGACCGGTGGCGAATGAATGATGGAAGAGAGGATAGGAGGGAGGGGGTGAGACAGAAGGGAGGAGGACGCCGAGAACGACGACGGAGGAGCGAGAGCAGGTGCGCGACTCGAATCTCTCGCTCCTTGCATGCATATCACGGCGACCAACTCTCGTTTGGCCCTCGCTTTTCTTTCCTTTTATATATTTATATATACCTACTTCGTCTCATTTTCTTTTCTCTCTCTTTCTCTCGCTCTCTCCCACTTTTTCGTCTCAAGGGATCCCACCTGCCGGACGATCACGTGGCTTATCTCCGCTTCGTAATAGGCATGCTTCTCGGGCTCGCCATACCGTGTCATTCGGAATAATTCGTCCGAAAATTATTTCAGAGAATCGTTTTCAATGAGAGAGAGAAAGAGAGAAACGAAGGATGGATTATATTTTTTAATATCGTTTTAATTTTTATACACGTAAAATTGATTAAACGAAATCGATTTTATTCCGAACGATGTACTTTATTTCGTCACGTATTTGATATTTCGAACTAATTTGTATTATTTTATTTGACAATTTTGCGTTTTATATACAAACGCGTGAATTTTTAATTAATTTTTATCGATATAAAAAATCGGAGCGGATGTAACTATGAGTTAAATTTTACGGGATGATTAATTTAATAGGACGAATAGAATTCGTAATATTTCGGGGGATCGAACAGATGTTATCGAGGATTTAACAAGAATATAAGAATCGGGACGAGACGACTAAAACAGCTGTTGGTATCGATTCTTAGGTTTCTGCAACTCGAGATTTTCTCTATCGCCCCCTCGCTCTCTATTCCTGTAACTATATAGTATACGAGAACTACAGCTGCGGGGTGGCGGAACTCGACATTTCCGGTTAACGAATGCTCGATAGCCTCTGGCGGGTTTCAGCTTGCGCGTCCCGACATCGGACTTGAATATTTACACGACATCTCGCGACGCTTCGAGATACTTCTCTCGGTAAGAGAACGAAGAAAAGACGAAAAGTTCCCGCGGGATGTATTTCTCCACCGGAAGGCGGACGTGTGTTCTCGAACGCCACCCAGATCCCCTTTTACGCACAATTTTCCGTCCAAGATTTTTCCCCAAAACAACCAACGAAAATTGTTTCTTTCTTCTTCTTCTTCTTCTTTCTTTGAATTATTTTACCTCGGGATTTGCAAATTTATCCAGGTTTCGAAGAATCGTAAAATTGTCTTCCCCGAATTTATGGTTTTTTGTCGTTGTTTTTTCGGGAATATAAGATTCGTGCCTGTTGTTCTACAATAAGCGAGAAATATACAATATTTCTCCCAACGGTACCGTTATCTTATTCACGGCTCGTCGTTCCTCGTGTCATTATAGGATTTTAATCGAGGGGTGTAGGTACACGCCGATGGTTACGGGGCGCGCCTCTTTTTGGTCGGATCCGTCCGTGTCCGCGTGTCGTCTCGTTCGCGTTCAGGTGCAAGCGGCATCGACAGCTGCGCGAAAGCCGATAATTCGCAACGCCTTTACGATATTCAATCGGTGTCTTTCACAGGTGCAACGAACGAGAGAGACTACAACCCTTCCGGCAGCGATAAATAAACGAATTTCGTCAAATAATTTTCATCGCCTATAACACGACGATCGTTTTAAACGATGACAAAAATGCGTAATTCGAAAGAGCAACGGATTCTTTTAGCGACCGTCCGAATTTCTGGGTCGCCGACACAACGTCCGGCCGATCGATCGGACGAATATTCCCATTTTCATATTTCTTCACCCTTTTCCTCTCGCGTTTTCTTACCAACGTGTAACTCATTTTTTCCTCCACACTTTTCTTCCACCGGTAGCGTTCCATTTTCCGTTCCATTTTCCTTTTTTTCTCTCCCTCGCTCTCGTACTTCTCTTTTCTTTCTTTACTCTCCGCTCGCTACAACAGACCGTGGGGTACACTCGAGCTTTTTCTTTTTTCTTCTTTTTTTTTTTTGCGATACAGCGTGGCGAGCCACGGTTCCTCGAACGAGAGAAAGTAATAAGCGTTGGGGGCGGGAGGCTGGTGTGGCGGTGAGTCGGAACTCTCGAGGGGGTGAAAAACACCCTCTCGCGCTATATACGTGTATGTCTTTCTCAGCTAGCTGAGAAAAGCGAAAAGAGAGTACGTATTACGCTTACAATGGCTTTGCTGCAGTCTCCCTATACACGTCGAGCCTTCGCTCTAGCTACTATTAGGCGTCGGTACACATACAAGAGTTATACGAAAGGGGAGAAGCGAGAGAGAGAGAGAGAGAGAAAAAGAGGAAGGGCGACGAAGAATGGATCGTGTATATATATATATATATCTATAGTAGGTATTCCAACTAGTCTCTGATTATTACTGACCCACATCCCGAATCCCGCGAGCATCGCCAACAAAGCCACGTTTTCTTTTTCTTTTTTCTTCCAACACGAGCCTTTCTCGCGTATCGCGAACACCGTGGGATGAAAAAATTTCTCCCGAGCTCACTTCGGACCACGAACGTTGGACAGAAATCTCGCCTCATTGTACGTTTCGGTCTTCGCGCGATATTACGAGCCACCGTTAATTCCGAGATCGAACGATAATCGAAAAACAAAAATACTTCTTTCATGATCCAAGTGTAATCACGATCGGGGGTAAAAAATGAGAAGTCTTTTGAAACTCTGGTTATATTTTAATGTTTGTTCTTTTATCCAGGTCTTACCTATGAACAATCCTCGTGTCCAAAATTCTTCGTGAAAATAAAGAAAATCAAATAATCGATGGAAAATTGAAAAATATTACGAGAAGTGAGACGAAATGCCGGGGAATTCGGAGAAGTTAGTTAAGATTTGTAATTGGTAATACACGGATGTGTATGTACGCTGTTGTTTGCGAGTGGTATAAAATTAGTCGCAATTTAAGGCGAAAGAGCCGCATTGACATATATTCAACTGCGGGTAATCGATATATCGAGCGAGAACGAGGCGAGCGCACGTTTTTGCCGGGGTTCCTGCAGGTGCTGCACGCGTTTTTACATTGCCCTCTCTGTGTTTCGTATATACACAAATACTCACACTCACACACACGTATACAATATTATATATATATATATATATATATATATATATATATATATATATATATATATATACATATATATATATACGAGTAAAAGGCCAATGGCAGGGCAGCGGAAATAATCGTCGCTGCTTCGCATGCAGGCCGTTCCATGCGTAGCTTGCAATACGTGCTTTTTTACAATATTTCTGCCTATAGGGCCGCCGTGGCATATAAATAACGAGCTTTCATTGGTTTAGCGGGTGTAATAATAACGTGCCGGAAAGTAAAGTAAAATATAAATATATATATATATATATATATATATAACATATCGTACGTTTTTGTGTATACGCTCGGTCGTTTTCATCTTTATGCGTATACGAGCGAGAAAATGGCGCGAAGCGCCTGCTGCACTTTTGCGAAATGACGATCGGCCGCATTACGATCGCGTGTCTATTATACTTCGGTATATTATACATATACGTAAATATAACGTACTACAGACATTTATACGACGAGTGGTATAGACCACGCGAGATCGTCCTTTACGGTTTGTTATAAGTCGCGTTCGCGTAATAAGAATAAATGTCACGTTATATCAAAAAAGAAAAAGAAAAAAGGAAGCATTTAAATCTCGCGAGAATATTTAAGAGTGCATGAACGAGCGTCGTTATTATTATTCGTATCAATGTCGATTCTATTTATTCGAGGAAGACGAATTTCCCTCGAGAAATAAAAGTTAAGTAATTCGTATTTCGTAACGGTCGAATAAAACGAAAAAATGGTTCGTCGTCTCTTCGACGAAGATCTCGTTTTAAATCAATCACAAAAATGTGTATTTTTATTCACATCGTGAAATTCACAATCGTGATTTACATAAATGTATCTACGGTCGGTGAAGAAAAAACAAAAACATCTCCTATTGAAATTAAACAAACACGGTGTTTTCTCGTTTTCTATATTTCGGTTGTATTACGGCCGGAGTGAGAGTTGGCGCGAGAGAAAAGGAACGCGAACGATGTTCGAGAGCGAAAAAACCGCGAGTATATATATATATATATATATATATATATAACACACGCATATATAATACGTATGTGGCCGGTATATTTGTAAATGTTGCACGCTTCACACGTATAACGCCCGCGGGGTAGAACCAACACGAGTATACGGGGGTCGATGGGGTCCATGGGGTCCATGGAGCGAAACGGTATACGCGGGGTATGAGAGTTCCTTCCGGGGGGTGGGAGGGGGAGAAAACGTGCCAGTAGAAGTGCCGCGCGAGCGCTGCACCAGGAAGTAATGGCGGTACGATGCAATTTCCGTGTATAGTGTAGAGAGAAGCGCCGGAGAGACCAATTCGAATGCACAACTCTCTCTCTCTCTCTCTCTCTCACTCTATCTCTCTCTCGCCTTCACCCCTGTAGTTCGTTCTCTCTTGGTCATATATCGATTTCACTGGCTAGACGCGTGTATCTAGTATACCCTTTATTCGCTCGAGTGAGAACCTAGCGAGCTGTTTTTTTCTTCTTTTACTCCTACTCCGGGTCCTATATATATATATATATATATATGTAGTGAATATATATATATGTAGTGAATATATGTACCGAGTATATATAGATATGTACCGTAGGCAGCGAATGAACGGAAGCGGACCATGGCAAAAATGGTCATAAATAAATTGCAAAAAAAAAATTTACGCGTTCAGCCGATTATTCCATTTTTGCACTTTCGTCGGGGGAAAATGTCCTCGTCGTTAAACGTCTACGAGTTTATTTATAGGACAGCTTGATTAATTTATTTCGAACGACGGATTTGATTTTATAATACGCGATTGCGGATGACTCACGACCGGAAGGAGATGGATACATAAGCGTTACGACGTTCAGCGAAGAACGGCCTAGAGCACTTCCGTTAAAAGTCGAGTTCGGCATTTTGAGACGGCAGTAACGTCTCCCGGGAATACAAATTGTGTTTATTTCATAGAGAGAAGAGTCGTCGCTGCTCGATGCGTTTTCTCTTTACCGTGTACCGTAAAGAGCCCAGTGTATCGAATTATATCTCTCTTGTTTTCGTTGTTTCGTGGGCGAGGTAGATATGAAAATCGAAGAAGAGGGATAACTATCTTGTAAAAAGGGAGAAGGAGGAGGAGGTCCTTCTCGGGCTCTTTTACGAGTTCACTCGTAAGCGTGGTGAATGAATTCGTGAATATCGTCGCTTGATCCCTTCGATATGCTACGCTCGTACGTCCTTCGGAACTTTTCCCTCTTTCTCTAACTATATATAGATACGTATAAAAGCCTCTTTCCTATGGGTGTGTACACAGCGAAGAGCTTTTAATATCACGGGAGAAGAAGCGTATAAAAGCGCGTAACTACGTCTGGCACTGGGATCATCCGTCCTCGGGCAAAATCCTTGATATCTTTCGGTCCTCGAAATCGTTTCACCCCTTTTTACATCAACTTTATATATCAGAATTATGCGTGACGTACTCGAACTGCGAGAGAACTCTCTTGTTTAGTCGACGAACTGTACTTGAAGTTAAATCGTACTTTGAATACGGTGCGATTAAGGTTGTTGCTAAATCATTTCTCAAGGGTGGGGGAAGGTTGGAACGTATATCGCGAAAATTTTCAAGTGTACGGTAGATAATCGTAATTATTATTGACATATATTTGTTTATTTGAAGGAGTTAGGATTATTAGAAAATTAATTTTCGATGATTAAAAATCGTATTGAAATAGACTCGAGCTTTGGCAAAGCAGTGACATCGCAGATCGGCAGCTGTCTTTCGCGCGTATGATTCCGGTCGGTGTCTTCAGCGTTAGGTCTTCGATTATTTCTGCTATCCTATAGTTCCGACGTTGCCTACTTTTCAATACATACATCTCGATAAACCTGACTTTTTCGTAAACGGGTCGCATATTTTTCATACTTTCTCATTAATTAGATCGGTAAACTGTCTTTTTTTTTGGGAATATTACTCTATACACTATCCTGCACACTATATTCGTTTTTTGGGTCACTTTCTTTACAAGCACGAAAGTTATGAGCGAAAAACTGAAATGGGAACGACGTTGCCCCATACAATCAACGTGGTTGGGCCAACATCGACATAAACTTTGAAAATTAATATTTAAGAAACATGTGCGTTAACTTCCGTTTTCAGTATATTTAGAAAAAATACGGTAACCACTAGTAAAATTTTGATTAATGTATATTTACCCCAATATTCGTCGTTTATACAAAGAAAATGACAAATGCAAAATATTACGGGAATCCGAAACTTTCGTTCACCACCGAATATCCCCGAGTGAAAATCGTCAATGCTTTTCTCGCAATATCGCGAGATCGTAATCTCTACTAGAGGGATGAATCGAGGCGAGAGACCTAGTTTCGTTCTCTCTTTCCTCTATTTTCCAATTTTCATCTTCGCGGAAGAAAATGCACAGCTATTGGAATAGATAATGATAAGCTTCTCTCTCTCTCTCTCTCTCTCGGTCTTTCCCTCTGCGATATCTTGCTAGAAAGAATTTTGCATCTATATCGGATAAGTTTTTTTTCCTTCCAACGCAGAGCACCAACTATATCTGTGTTACCAATGTTACGCGGGGATAAAACGCGACGCGGATTTTCCTCGCTCTCTCCCGTTGTGCTCATTTCCACGTGGAAAAACGTTGGGAAGCTTCGGGGCTTTTCCACAGAACGATATACTTTTTACGTATCGTTGCACTTTTGATTCTCGACGCTACGTTAATGCACGTATCTTCTCCAAGTTATGTAACTGCACGTATGTTTTTATTTACATATATATATAAATAAAATGCTTTCGTGTATTATCAAAACCAAATGCTCAAACCAGGATGTCTATTGAAAAAGATATTACGATACTTTGGTATATTTCTCGGTAAGCGGGCTACATATACATCAAATCGTGTTTTTCTCATTGTCAGAAACGATTTCACATTTTCCTCGTATTTTTTTCCCCAGGATTTTATTTTACCGTCGATTACCAGTCGACAAAAAAAATAAATATAGGCAACATCGACGCTACGTTCGCGTATTTTCCAACTCGTTTATTCGCCAATTTTTATTTACGCATATTTGACATTTATTTCGCCGGAATTTTGTTGCGCTCGACCTCGATGACGAACGCGAAAACGGGCGGAAGCCTCGAAAGCGCGTCAATCACGAGCGTGTGTGGGGCGTTGTATGTGCGAGCGGGGAAAAAAATGAAAAAACAAAAAATCAAATAAAATAACAACAAAAAAAAAAGAAAAAGAAAAAAACCCGAAGCCTCTCGTGATCAACTCGATTGTTCGGTATCTACGAGCAACGTTTGTCCGATAAAAACTAACAACCATCGATTCGTCAGTTTCGTATCGTCGATTCGTCCCGTTAACATCATCGTTCGTTCGTCCCACCTCGTCGCTTTGAAAACAATCTTTTTCCGTTCCCCTTTTTATTTTTTATCTTCTTTAATTGATCTCCCGGAATAAAAACATGGTATTTAAAATTAACTATATATATATACATATACGCTCTATTCGATAGAAAATAAAATAGTATAATTTTGAAAAGACGAAATTGATCGAATAACCGCGAGGTATTATCGATCCACATCGGACATGGAAAATGAAATAGTCTAATTCTAAAACGACGAAATTGATCGAATAGCGAGAGGTATTATCGATCCACATCGGACAAGGTGGCGTTCAGATGGGAAATGCTTGCTGGGAACTTTATTGCCTCGAGCATGGAATTCAACCGGACGGTATGTTGCCACCCCAGAGTTGCACCAACGACGAGGGCTTTCAGACTTTCTTCAGCGAGACCGGAGGCGGAAAATACGTGCCTCGTGCCGTTTTCATGGATCTCGAGCCGACCGTTATCGGTAAGGCGCCTCGATTATCGACGATTCGTTAAATTCTAATTTTTGTTTATCTTTCTTCATTTTCTCTCATGGAAAAAAAGACGAGGTGAGAACAGGAACGTATCGAAGTCTGTTTCATCCGGAACAATTAATCTCTGGGAAGGAGGACGCGGCGAATAATTACGCGCGCGGTCATTATACCCTCGGCAAGGACATACTCGATCTCGTTCTCGATCGTATACGTAAAATAGCCGACACGTGCGGGGGTCTACAAGGCTTTCTAATATTTCACGCATTCGGTGGTGGCACGGGTTCTGGTTTTACCTCCCTTTTAATGGAACGTTTATCGATGGATTATGGAAAAAAAGCGAAACTCGAATTCGCGATTTATCCATCGCCTCGTATATCGACCGCTGTCGTCGAGCCTTACAACGCGATTCTAACGACTCACACGACCCTCGAGCACTCGGATTGCGCTTTTCTCGTCGATAACGAGGCGATCTACGATATTTGCCGACGTAGCTTGGACATCGAGAGACCTACGTACACGAATCTGAATCGATTGATCGGACAGATCGTATCGTCGATAACGGCCTCGTTGAGATTCGACGGTGCTCTCAACGTCGATCTTACGGAATTTCAAACGAATCTCGTCCCTTATCCGAGAATACATTTTCCATTGGCGACTTACGCGCCGATCGTATCGATCGAACGTGCTTTTCACGAACAGCTAACGGTGATGGAATTAACATCGGCCTGTTTCGAGCCTTCGAATCAGATGGTCAAGTGCGATCCGAGACAGGGCAAGTACATGGCTTGTTGTCTTCTGTACAGGGGCGACGTTGTACCGAAAGACGTTAATGCCTCGATCGGAATAATCAAGACCAAGAGGGCTATACAGTTTGTCGATTGGTGTCCTACAGGATTCAAGGTCAATGCCTCGTTCTTTCTTCTTCTTTTACGATGCTTTTGGTGCTTCGTCGTGGCTTCTTTTCTTCTTTATTGTTCGTTTTTTAACGTCTAACAGGTGGGAATTAATTATCAGCCACCGACCGTCGTGCCAGGTGGTGACCTCGCCAAAGTTCAGAGAGCTATGGCGATGCTCGCCAATACCACGGCTATCAACATGGCTTGGGAAAATTTGAATAGAAAATTCGATCTTATGTACAGCAAGAGGGCTTTTGTTCACTGGTGACTAAATTTACCTTCTTCCTCCTTCTTCTCTATTTTCTTCCGTCGAATTATTAATTCGTTAATATCGATCGGTTGACGGTCCTTTTTTTCTTTTTTTTGATTATTTTAACGAAACTTTATCGACCGTAGGTACGTGAGCGAGAACATGGAAGAGAGCGAGTTTAACGAGGCCCGCGAGGATTTAGCCGCGCTTGAAAAAGACTACGACGAGGTCGGTATGGACTCGACCGAGGGCGAAGGAGGCGAGGAGATTTAGAAGGGGAAGCAATTTTTTAAGATTCGTTCCAATAATACTTGGAGACAGGCGTAAAAGCGTTCACGGTGGGATGAACGAACGAAAGAACGAACGAACGAGCTTACACAATGTACAATTTGTCGTAACATATTTTTTTTTATTATTTGTTTATTTGTTTTTTATTCTGTTTTTTAGCCGGACGTTTTTCGGTCGTCTTATTCATATTCACATATTTTTATATACACGTGTTTTTTTTCTTTTTCTATCGTCTGTACGTCGCGGTTTTGTCTAATAAATAGTGTCTTTGAAATGTTTGATAATCGAGCAAGATTAATTAATATTTACTTTATCGAGAGAAAATGGGACGGAGAGAATTCCCTGGCGTACCAACGTAGCTGGCTTATCGAGGGAGAAATTGTGGCGACCCACGCTTGGAAATAACGTCGTTCACCGCGCGAATAAAAATGGCGTTCAACGAGTTTTCTTGTTATAATAGAGATAGTCCGCGATAGTCGAGAGACTGCGGTGTACATGCAGCAAGTGCTCGTAATGTTTTGTTTATCAAGATCGTTATGAAGTATAAGAGAATTTGAATAAACAAAGTGTCAACTTTGACGCGGTGAGTTTGTTTTACAGATTTCTTAAATTTTTCTTCAATATTTAATTTTGTTTCTCTACTGTTATTTCGTTTCTTTGCAGAATAATGTGGAAGAATCAATTTTACGATGCGGAAGAGGAGGAAACGGTCAGGAGTTTCGCTGCTCTTTTGCGGGCTGTACAAGACGACGAGGAGTATGAAACTTCGACGTCGATCGAGCAGGTTTTTGAAGTTAATTAAAGTGATTTTTTCGATGTGAGCTCGAGTCCAAGAACGTGTTTGTTTTACAGACACGAGTCGAGGATGCTGTGCTAAGGCTATACGAAACGAAGAAGGAACCTGTTCTGGCGAAGAGCAAGCATGCAGCTTTCTTGAAGAAATCTCTGACTCACATTTCCAAGTCCTTCGAGGTATGTGATATTGCCTATTGAACGAGTTATTCGGACTTTATCGAGGCAGAACGATCGAGTATAAGACATTTTCGAGGATAGTTTTAAGAAATTTTTGAGGTTATACACGATAACGACAGATGGTAAAGAAAAACTGGTGGAATTATGAGGAGTGGGTGAAATTTTGGGTAAAAGATACGCGATCGACTCGGCTGTGAAGGTGTCGAATCTAATCTGTGCGAATCGCCAAGTGTTTGGACTCTAGCAGACCATGGTTATGCTACTGGAGTCTCCACAGTTTGCAAATTTTGGGAATCAGACTGGAGGACGAGGAGTACGAAAAGATCGTGGGTTTCCTCGTCAAATGTCAATCGTCGCAAGGGGGATACGGCGGCGGACCGGGTCAGCATCCTCATCTCGCTTCGACGTACGCCGCGGTATCGGCTCTGTGTATAGTAGGAACAGCCGAGGCTTATCGGTCGATAGACCGGTGAGAACAAGAGAGAATGAAACAATTTGGAATATATCCTATTTTTGATCCAAGAAAATTTGTCGCAACGATCGTTTACCGTTTCAGGCAAGGACTGCGCCGTTTCTTTCAGGCTCTCAAAGCCGAAGATGGTGGAATTAGTATGCACGTCGATGGCGAGGTCGACGTTCGTGGAGTTTATTGCGCAATTGCCGTCGCCAAATTGACAAATATCTATAGTCCAGAATTATTTAACAATACGGACGAATGGATAGCTCAGTGTCAAACGTGGGAGGGAGGATTTGGTGGTTGTCCGGGAATGGAAGCTCACGGTGGTTATACCTATTGCGGGCTTGCCTCGTTAGTGTTGCTCGGAAAAACCAACCTCTGCCACATTCCATCGCTATTGGTAGACTTCATGAATAACTCTTTTTCTTCGTCGTGCAAGATCGTGCCTAACGCGACAATTCTACTTTACAGCGATGGATGGTCAATAAACAAATGCGACTAGAAGGTGGTTTTCAAGGTCGAACGAACAAATTAGTCGATGGTTGCTACTCTTTTTGGCAAGGTGCTGCATTTCCCCTAATTCACGCAACTCTGTCGAGCGAGGGCAAGTTACCAAATTCGAATTATTGGATATTCGACCAAGAGGCGCTGCAGGAATATATACTCATATGCTGCCAGCATCCATGGGGAGGTCTTTTGGATAAACCGGACAAGTAAGTTTCACCAATAAAATACGATTCGACTTTGATGAATATTTCATTGATGCGTTGTATTTCAGGCATCGCGACACCTATCACACGTGTTACACCCTAAGTGGACTTTCCATTGCTCAGAATTCTCCGACACCGCTGATCGTGGGTCCGCGTCATCTCAATTCGGTCGAAATAATTCATCCTCTGTTCAATCTCGTACTATCGTCCGTAGCCGAGGCTTCGAATCACTTTAACAAACTACCGATACCCGATTGAATCTTTATCCGTGTTTTTTCTTTTATTTTTTATATTTTTCCTCATTCATTCATCCCCGACGGACCAACAAGCGTTCTGAGTACACTTTTTTTTTCTTTTTTTTTTTTTTAATTCTTTTCTTTCTCATAATCGCAGAGTCGATCGTGATTTACCCAATTGAATAGGTGTAAAGTTTTAATCAAAGTTTCTCGGCCACGCGCATAATATATTTAATGACTTAATATTAAAAAAAATGTTGAAGTTATGAATAGATTGATTTATTGACTCACATGTACTTCAAATTCCTGTGTTTCCTCCATTTCTTTCTGCGATTCCTTAACATCGTCCTGACTGACTGCTCGGATCTTCACTTGTTATTGCACTTATTTTCAACCCACGCACGCACACGATTAATGTCCGATCGAACAAAACTTGGTTGCAAATTAGCAATCTTTTTACAAAAGTAAAATTATATTTTAGTCCATTATTGCATTTCAAACACTGATGGTGTCCAAACGCGCACCGAAGTTACCCGATCACTCGTACGTGTATACGAATACGATAAAGTCTATGCATATATATATACGTACCTACATATTGTATATATGACTATAATTCGCATCAATTGTCGAAATTGTCTTCAACAACGGAATTGTTGACCTTTTTGCTCCTTACAAAAATAGTCGAGGTCCGTGTGTACGTATATACATATATATATATATATACGAATATACATACGACGGTAATTTTTCAAACATGGCCGACTTTTGTGTGAGTCGGTTATGTCGTTCGAATTTACACAACTTGATATAAACGCCGGTCTCGTCCAATATATTAATAGAATCTCTCCTCATCCAACGATAACGTTAATTCAAGAAGTTTAATTCGATTGTGTTTTTCTAATTCTTTCGAGGCGATTGTGCACTATGAATGATACACATCGTGATGTCTAAAGCTGTGATTTGCAACAATAACAAGTTTTAACAACGGTTGCGTACGATTCAATTCCTTTCAGTTGTCGATGAATGTAATTAAGTTTATATATTACCGGAATAAGTAGTTGGTTGATCCGACTTTATACAGATTATTTGGACGCGAAAAGTATTTTGATGAACTGGAGCACGAAGTGTACGCGGGGAATATGAATTTTGGTACATCCGCCAAACGAGAGCAGTACGGCGCGCATGCACCGACTCGCCACGCCACCTGGCACGATAAGGTAAGGCAGGAAAAAACTAGATTCGATATTCTCTGAAGGCAGCCGAAGGTAACCTCCGATCCGAAATAAACCGATGCGTCTAGGAGTAACGAAAGGTCCAATGTTGGTACTATTAAAAACACTACGCTATGAGATGTTTATTTCCCGCCAAACCGCGCTTTTCAGCAAAACGATATCGAATATTGTTTTGTAAATTAGCCGACAATAAAAACTGATCAACTATGAATCCCGATTTACAATCGCAACATTCTCGTGTACGCGACGACGTAGGTTCGCAGTGTCAAAAGTTGTTTCAGGATTTTCTCGAAGAGTAAGTACATCGAAACTCCATATAAAATACGAATAAAGAGTGTCAGCTTTGCTCATCGTTACTGTAAACTCTCGCAGATTCAAAGAAGATGGAGAACTTAAATATTTCGAAGCATCCAAAGAATTGGTTAGTCCGGAGCGTAGCACCCTCGAAGTGTCTTTCGAAGACATCGAGAAATATAATCAAGTTTTGTCTACCACGATCATCGAAGAGTATTACAGGTAAGCTTCGTTTCACGAGTTTTCAATGTGAGGTTATGGTCACCTGTATAACATTTACAGAATGTAATCGATTCTTTATTCCTAGAGTATATCCTCATCTGTGCCAAGCTGTATGTAATTATGTGAAGGACAATGGAGAACTGAAACAGGAAAAGGAATGCTACGTTAGTCTGATCGACGTGCCTACGAGACACAAGTTACGAGAATTAACGACTACAAAAATTGGGACATTGACGAGAATATCGGGACAGGTCGTCAGAACTCATCCGGTTCATCCGGAGCTCATTTCCGGAACTTTCGTGTGTTTAGACTGCAACTCGTTAATAAGAAATGTCGAGCAACAGTTTAAAGTAAGTATACGGACCTAGCGACAAATTTAATTTTCTTTGGACGATGATAAATGTTTTTTATCGCTATTACAGTTCACCAATCCTACGATTTGTTACAATCCTGTCTGCAGCAATAGAAGACGCTTCGTTCTCGATGTGGATAATTCGATTTTTATCGATTTTCAAAAAATTAAGGTACAAGAATCCCAATCGGAACTTCCGAGAGGTTGTATACCACGTGCTTTGGAAATAATTCTCAGAGCAGAGACCGTCGAGACTGTGCAAGCCGGCGATAGGTAAAGTCAATCGTTCGATCGCGATGATACTTTATATAAACCATTCGTCTTTGATTCTCATGAACTCCGATCACGAAAAAAAATAGATACGACTTCACCGGTACTCTCATAGTCGTTCCGGATGTAGGGGCTCTTGGATTTCCGGGTGCGAGAGCCGAAATGAAGTCGCGACACAAGGGTGGAATACAGGGCGAGGGTGTTCGGGGATTGAAATCTTTAGGAGCGAGGGAACTCAATTACCGGCTGGCTTTTCTCGCGTGCAGCATCACCGCAACGAGTCTCAGGGTACGTAAAATATTCCTTATTTTGGGAATAGGGTAACAGGGGATCGATTTTCGTGAACAAAAATTATTTATTTATGTTGAAACTCGATATTTACAGTTCGGTGGCACAGAAATGGCCATGGAGGACATTTCTCAAGAGATGATGAAAAGTCAAATGTCCGAGGCAGAATGGAACAAAGTTTACGAGATGAGTCGCGACAAGAATTTGTATCAGAATCTCGTGTCCAGCTTGTTTCCGGCGATTCATGGTAACGACGAGGTCAAGAAAGGAATAACTCTGATGCTGTTCGGTGGTGTGGGGAAGAAAACGATAGAGGGAACGGCATTGAGAGGAGACATAAATTGTTGCATAGTTGGCGATCCGAGCACCGCAAAATCGCAGCTTTTAAGGCAAGTTGCCGATTTTTCACCTCGCGCCGTTTACACTTCGGGAAAAGCATCTAGCGCAGCTGGTCTAACAGCCGCGGTCGTCAGAGACGAAGATTCGTCAGATTTCGTTATCGAGGCTGGAGCTTTAATGCTGGCGGACAACGGTATTTGTTGCATCGACGAATTCGACAAAATGGAGAAAGTCGACCAGGTGGCAATTCACGAAGCGATGGAGCAACAGACGATCTCGATAGCCAAAGCGGGTGTCAGAGCGACTCTGAATGCTCGAACTTCGATTCTCGCCGCTGCCAATCCAATTGGTGGTCGTTACGACAGATCGAAGCCGCTTCAAAAAAATGTCTTGTTAACCGCTCCCATAATGTCGCGTTTCGATCTATTCTTTATTCTCATCGACGAGTGCAACGAGGTTGTCGACAACGCTATAGCAAAAAAAATCGTCGATCTTCATAGCAACAACGAGATGAACATCGAGACGATTTACGAACAATCGGAAATATTGAGATACATCAATTTCGCGAAACACTTTAAGCCCATTTTAAATCCCGAAGCTGCCGAATTATTGATCGAGAGTTACACGAATCTGAGACAACGAGAGGGTATAGGAGCGGGCAAATCAACCTGGCGAGTAACCGTCCGACAGTTGGAGAGTATGGTAAGATTGTCCGAAGCTCTCGCGAAACTCGAGTGCGTCGACGAGGTCACGGTTAAACACGTCAAAGAGGCTCGTCGTTTGTTGAGCAAGAGTATCGTCAGAGTTGAACAACCGGATATCGATCTCGACGAAGAGAAAAATACGGAAGATAACGAGGGAGTGATGGAGCTCGACGAAGCTCCGCCTCTGATGCAAGCATTGGACGCAATTCCGTCCACAGGAACATCGACTCAGACCCGTAAGTTCGTCTTTTCCCTTTTAAAATCGTTCGTTTATATAAAATATAAACGTTCTTCGAATAAATAATTTTTCAATGATCCAATCCTTCTAGCCACAGCGAGCAGTGATCAAGATTCTGGCGAAATTCCGAAAAAGAAATTGACAATGTCGTTCGACGAGTACAGAAATCTCTCGAACATGTTCGTCTTGCATATGAGACAAGAGGAGAGTCGAATGGAGAGCGAGAAGGAGAATAAAGAGGGAATAAGAAAATCGGAACTCGTGGCTTGGTATCTCGACGAATCTCAGGATAGAATAGATAGCGAAGAGGAGCTTCTCGAAGCTAAGGCACTTGCTGAAAAAGTTATCGACCGGCTGGTCTATCACGTACGTATCGTTCGATAATTTATATTCGAATATTCGGTCAGTTGTAAATTGTATCGTTAAATAAATTATTCCACCTCAAACACACAGGATCTGATAATAATTCCACTGACCACGGGTGAACTGAGAGGCAGAGGTGACGGGCCCGACGAAGACGATGATCCTCTACTCGTCGTCCATCCCAACTACGTTCTCGACAATTGATTATAAAATATCTATTCCATTTAATTCGTAATTAAAATTCATCATTTTATATCATCGTCCGTTCGTTTTTTTTACATTAAAGTATTTTCTTTTTTATACATCAATGCGCCTTTATACTTTACATCTCCCTTCGTAAAAAAAAATCGATAATAGTCGAGTCTTCCAATGTTATACAAGTTGGCATATTTTTGTCTATGAAATAAATTATAAGAATGACTATATTGTATTGCGAATTAAACTGCGAAGTAAATTCGTCAGTATAATTTCCAACATTCGAATTTTCTTTTTCATACATATAACACCAATAGTGTTTCATAGTCTTAGCTTTCTCTTGTCTTCGAACGAATATAGTCCCAGATAACGAGAACGGGTCGAACAAATTTCCATGCGAGACAATAATATATCATGAGTTTTTAAATTCGTCTATAAATTTTGTCGCTTATCTGTAAATGTTTCGTGGAATATCTTGCAGACGCCGATAATTATATCGATAACGGGTCGTTACGTCGGTGGGTGTCGAGACTGCCGAGGATTTCGGACGACGATAGCTTTAGAACATCACCTCGAGAGCTCGAACAGTGTGTCAACGACGTAGTGGGGACTGAATGCTTGGAGCGGTGGTGGAGGGCCTTACCTTTTGATCGTGAAAGTGTATCCTAAACTATTTAAATAGTATAGTCGATTCATGTGTCATGTCGAGTAACGCGCACGACAGAAATTCTCCCGTACGTTGCTTTGAACTCGTTAGACATTATTACCGTGGCGGTGAAAAAATGAAAAACAAAACAAAAACAAAATTGAAAAAAAGTGAGCGAGTAAAAATAATTTGATTTTAGGAGCAGGAGTTACGATGGGTCGTTTGCATGGGAGATTTTGCCCTATTGAGGAATTTACAGGCGCGAAAGAGGCAATCTTACTTCTGGATGTTTTTCAGCTGGATCGATGCCTTACTTCGTGGATTTGGGCAGGTAAATTATTAAAATAGTAAAAGTGACGAAACGAATGAAATAGATTCATCGTCGAGTCGCTATTAAAATTCTTTTTAAATTCTTTTTTGTTTTTTATGCTTTCAGGTGGTTTTTGCGAACAATCCAATAAGCGGTATATTAATAATAATCGCGTTTGGTTTGACTGTACCGGGTACCCTCGTGGCAGGAGCTGGAACAGGTTTTCTTGGACTTTTACTTTCTTTGGTATGACCCCGTGTGCGCTTATGTATAATTTCATTCG
The DNA here is from genome assembly GCA_951802705.1 of Netelia virgata. Classification (NCBI taxonomy): domain Eukaryota; kingdom Metazoa; phylum Arthropoda; class Insecta; order Hymenoptera; family Ichneumonidae; genus Netelia; species Netelia virgata. Next base: position 37,377,955 of record OX637866.1, on the reverse strand, counting down.
CGTATCGTGCATGCAAAGAAGAGGCTACTTTGCAATTTAAACTTGAATTATCTCTGCAGGTGAGTGTGCCTTCTATATCGCGAAGCAACAGGGAAAGAGAAAGAGAGAGAGAGAGAGAGAGAAGCTGTGTGTAGGCAAGCACCGCATTGCGGACCTTCGCTACTGCATACAATAGTAGCATAGGCAATCTCGCGACCTCAGCATGGAATGAGACTCTCTTGGCTTTTTTTTTCTTCATTTGTATTTTTTTTCTTTCAATATTTAAAGATCTACCGATTACACGCGAAATTTCTGATTTCTTTTGCTATTGATAGATACTTGGAGATACCGATGATAACGTATACAACGGTCTCACTGTATACAATCCAGTCTTGATCGGATTCGTGACGTATGCCCTGGCGCCAAATTACGACGGCCGTTTCGATATATTTTTGTTTTTTATCATTATCGTTGGTACGATATTCAGGTGAACGAAGAATGAAATTTTCGCAGTTTAAACATACGCCTAGTAAGATTTTTAATCGAATCTTGAATTTCCGATTTTCAGTGTTTATTTAACACGTTCTCTCGCAACCGGAAGGTTTCCATGCATAACTGTGCCGTTCAACGTGGTGGAGGTAATTCTACTGCTAAGTCTGAGTGTGCACCGAGATTTTCTGCATGAAAATTCCGACGTGCCACGGAACGTTACCGAAGGATATGGGGTGAGGCAACGATGATAATCTATCCCTTAAAGAGTTGGAGTCACTTGTAGCGTCCGAAAAAAACGCTTTTTTTTTAGATTTTATTTTGAAGACTGGTTTTATTACTTTTTGATAATTTTTTTACCATTAAATAATACATATATAAAGAACATAGAATAAAATGTTCAAGACAAAATAATAATAAATGGGCAAGATACGAGCCAGTCTGCGAGGGGTTGAAATAAAAAAGGGGGTTTGCGGTGATCACTGCCCCTCGTCACTGGATCATCCGAAATTCAAAATTTTCGCGGGGATCATTAGTAAATCCTATCACGCGGTCTATGAACGAAGGATTAATACAAATTTTTATTTTTGACAAAATGGCTGATGTTCAAAGGCACTTTGTATTTTCAACCACAATTTCACCCATATATTCGACTATAAAAAAAAACTATTTACCGCAAATAAAAATTCTTCGTTCAAGCACAGTAAAATTATGTTTAGAATAAGTGGTCAAAATTTCAAAGCGATTCGTCGAGCCGTTCCAGAGTTACAGTGATCACCGACTTTGAAAACGTGCTTTCGAGAAAAACGCGTTTAAAGTTTGCGTCGAGCGTGCAGCTTACCACTACCTACCTATTTGTACCCACTCGACGGGGCTGCGCTCAAAGTTGCATGTCTTCATAAAAAATCCCCCGATTTATCTAAAATTGTCAGGAAATACTTTTGAAATGTTGTACTTTTAGAAAATGCAAAAAAAAATCTATTTTTTTTAAAATGCTGAGTGACTCTAACCCCTTAATAAAAAGCTTTATCCAATTAATTAACAAAAAATCGAATCGATGATACATTTTTTGTACCCGCGAGATAAATTCGGATTTTGGGTCATGGACGTTACGAGTCGATGACATTGTCGCGCTAATTGAATTTTATCAATTTTCAAAGGCGAATCGAGTCGACCAGCGTCCTCGGAGCTTTAGCATGCTGGTGCGAATGATCGAATAGATGTAGGTCACTTGCTCCGGTTGGTATATTATGCGATGACCGTCGATGTCTGTTATTCGAGGGAATAGGTATTTTATTTTACACGAATGACGTGAAATAACAAGGGGAGCATCGAAATGAGGTGGTTGGCAATATGGGACGTGATGCATACAACGAAGGTATTCAAAGTCTTCGATTACGCGATCGACAGCTGTGTTGGAATGTCAAAGGGACGAGAGGCGAAGACGATGGCGGCTTGTCGATACTTGGTTCGCTTTTAACCACTCGATTCGTCCAGTTACGTTATTACGTACAACGTAACGTTCGCTATCTAAATAATGTAAAATGCATCGGCTCAACGATCTCGAATAATCGATTTCAACACGATTCGTTTGACACGACGTATCTCAATCGTTTACACGGTGCACTATTCATTCATCGATCCACGAAAAAGGCCCTTTTACAATTTTCCACTTATATTATTACACCACTTTCTTGATATTTTCGTCCAAAGGTCAATTTTCGTTCCTCACTTTATTATACATGGTCTTGTTGTATTTTTTTAGAACAATGCTACGACGCCGAGCTCAATAAGCGATACGACCAACGAGACTTTTTTCGATGAGAAATTGAATTGGGGAATGGTAAGGATATTCGACGAAAAAATAATACGAGTGAATTCTTTCAATTTCTTTTTCCACTCTTTTGGTGACAAAAGAAGAAAAAGAAAAACTGGTGAAAGGATAATAATTTATTTTCAAGGTTTTTCGCGGGATCGTCGTCTCGTCGTCTCAGGTTTACGCGGTCGACGACGTCGCCGCTGCCGCGGTGATCTATCTTGGTATTCTCGTATATTCACCGACAACCGCATTTTTCTCGGTCCTCGGAGCTTCGATGGGTTGTTTCGTAGGTAATTGATAACGATGGCTTTCGAATATTTGAATAGTTTGTAATTCACCGACATTCGTGTCTATCGTTCGATCGGTCAATTACGCGAATATTTGATCGAGAATATCGCGTAAACGAAGAGACCGGCCGATCCGCGAGGGCACAGAGTGGATGAATTATTGATTCTTCGTGGTGAGAGCGAGAGGCTTTCGTTATATTGTAATATCGTGTACAGCGAGGGGAGGTTTCGTACCATCGAAAACGCACATTTCGGATCTCGGCTAATATTCAGCTCGATTAGGAATTAAATACGAACTTGCATTTATCGACTAAAGTATCCTGGAATTTTGGTTAATTTGTAATTATCGAGCTGAAATATTTCACTTTAACCTTTTAAGGACGGGAATTTTTATGTTGAAATCGATCTTTTATTTTACACGAAATTTGTGCTCAATTGTGCATCGATATTATTTGTGCATAATATCAATGAATTTTTCACGTGGAATGCCCGACCAAACTAGTGGTTGATATTTCGACCAGACCCGTCTGGAACGTAAACGCCTATGTTAGAAATTTCATCTAACGACTCGAGGGTGTTTTCCTACGTAACTCGATGCGCTGAATACGAAAAAAATAGTAAAAAAAGTCCCGAAGGCATGCTTGACCTTGAAACTTGCTTTTTTTTTTCATTTAGTCCTCAAATTGATATATTTACGTTTTTTGATACGCCGAGTTCGGCAAAATTCGTCTTTTTGCACGGATATTTCTCAAACAATGACTTTTTCAAGCCTATTTCGTCAAAATCAAGACCACGTCAAAGGCAAGAATATTCGACAGAACTGAAAATGTAAAAAAAAATGAGCTTTGAAATGGCACTTTTCAAGGTCAAGTAAATTTCCATGATTTTTCACACGTTTTTTATCTAAAGAAAGCCTCGAATATTTTGTATCCCATGGATGGTCGATATATCGACCAGAACCGTCCTTAAAAGGTTAATAGCCAAGGTGAACGGGTTTTCCTAAAAAATGTGAAAATAGATTGAATTTTTAATTGATATTCAGCTCTTCTTCTGAACGTTCCTTACGCCCCGATATACGCCGGTCTCTGGGGCTACAACGCTCTTCTGACCGGAGCAGCTTTCGGTGGACTTTTCTTCGTCATCAACGCACAGACCGGCGCTGCTGCTTCCCTAGCGATGATATTCGCAACGATGTTCCAATACGTCGCCGAACCTCTCATGGAAAAAGTAAAATGACTAATTTGCTTCGAAGAATTCCTCTTTACGATGTCTTTGAGCCAACGATTCGTTGACCCTCAGATCGGACTACCGGTCCTCACGATACCGTTCGTCGTTACCGCCTGGCTATTTCTCGGTCTTCGAGATTCCGTCGACGGTACTTTTCCACGTCCGACGTCGATCACGTTTCCGGAAAACGAGCTACACGATTTTCACTCGAGAATTTCCGACGCTGACGTCTATATCGTAAGAACGTCATGATTTTTAATGGTCGCGTTTGTAAAAACCGGTCGAGTTTTAATCGACGTAAAACTCAATTTTTCATGATTTTTAGGTCGCCGATAATTCCGATCACGAAGTTTCCTCTTCCGTCGATCAAAAACCGAGCGTTGCTTGAAGGACGAAATACGAGATCGAAAGATTGTTCGAACGAACGATTCTACGTCGAGGGAAAAAAGCTCGATTTATTAGTGACCGGTCTTGGAAAATGAGCCGGCGCCGGAATGACTAAGGAATAAAAGACCGAAGACATAAATTCCGCCACCCTTGCTGCTCGGATGGAAACGACTTACGGAAAAGAGAAAAGAAAATAATAGGGGGGAACAAAAAATAATACGCCGAGGGAGAAATCTGTCCTTGCTGCGTATAGCGAAAAACATCGTTGCGTAAAAGTTTTCTACGCACACTTATCGAAAGCGATAGCCGAGAGAAATGGCTAGATATGCGTGGGAGTGCAAAAAAACAGCGACACGACGAAAACCTTCACGCGTTTCACGTCTTCTGTGAATTTTTTATATCCCACCACTTTTACTTTGTACAAACTAATCTTAGTAAACAAAAATAAGAAAAAAACGAATCGAGTACGAGTTTTACGTTTGTTTTTATTTCGGACAAGAACTTTCCCCGAGAATGGAGAAAAATTAGGGCGTATCGAGCGCGACGAAGAAGTAGACACGTTCGGATATGAAATTTTATAACCGTGAGAGTGTTCTCGCTTCTCTCGAGCGGACTGAAAACGGAGGGATCATAAATTCCGAAATTTTTCCCGCCAGCTTGGCACTTTTATTTCGGCTTCGGTGTTTTTTTTTCCCCCCTTAAGCTCGGATAATAATCGTACCCGTTGGAATTCTCTCTTAACACACGATTTATCTCTTTTAATGGCTTTTTCGTAAACGAAAAAAAAATCGACAAACGTGAGACGCTTTACGCTTCGAGCGCCGTTATTTTCTAGAACATTGCCATTGCGTGATTTAGTCATCCTTGGTACTTAACATACTCTATATACCGTGTCGTCTCACCCTCGTGCATAAAACTAATACGATTTTTCAAGTGGCATCACAGGATGAGAGGGTGAACGACGACAAACAAGATTTTTCTTTCCGCCTAGAGAGAGAGAGAGAGAGAGAGACTCGCAGGAAGCTGAGTGGCGCCGTGGCTATACTCGATATACATCCACAAATATATGTTTATATATTATATTATAACTGAAGGATTTAATATTTGGAAAGAAAATTAAAAGAATTGGGACAGATATATTAAAAATAATAATCCTTATCATTATATTGACCCTTAAATGCACGATTTTTTATTTACAGTTTCTATTTATCAAACATTACTAAAAAAAGAGAATGTATATTAACCGAAAAATAAGAAAAAAAATCAAATCTTCGTGAAAATATTGTTTATGACAAAATGATTTATTTGCGCTTTATTAGAAAATCTACGACCCATGAATAAGGTGCACCGTATGCAAATACATGTCAGTGGTTTGTTGTCTTGGGTTACAATGTGTAAAAAGCATTCAAACGTTCCTTTAGTGAGTGTAGAATAAAAAAAAAACCAAGTATTGCTAAACGGCAACACGATGGATTTAAGGGTTAATATTATATCGACGTTGAACGATAAAAATGTATTACGTTTAATACACATGTCCTAATCTACTTCGTATATTCTGCAAAGTACGTTCTACAAAGCCCACATAACGTTTTCATCCCCGAGGCTTCCGTATAAGCGAGAATGATCGCCAGAGTACGGCAATATCGTAACGCAGCGAGAAAAAAAAAACAAACAAAAAAACTAGACAGAAATTCCAAGCACGTACGAGGGTTGTTTTATCGTTACAACCGATCGTGGAATCGCGCAACTTTGGAAAAAGTCGCACGTGAGACGTTTCAACCCCGAGATTGTCAAATAAAGAAGCTTCTAGCTTCTCAAGCCAACTCGTAATTGAGCGAAGCGTTGGTAACGCGAGTTACTCATCCTTTAACCAGGACGGATTACATTTCGGTGCTATTCTCGCATAGAGGATCGTAATAAAGGGTCGTAGGATAAAAAATGAAGGTAGTGCGAGAGGCAGAGATAGAAGAAAAAAAAGAAAAAAAAATGGGAAAGCAGGTTCCGCATGTGGGTACAAGCGCCACCCTGGATCGAAGCGGTACAGCGAGGCACTGCGCTCCTCCATGAGAGCGAGAATGTTAGCGTTTCGTATCGCTGTCGCTCGTAGCTCACCCCCAGCATCTTTTTCCATCTCTCTCTCTCATCATCCCTTCTCCTCGCCCCGTTTCTCCTTTTCCCACCCCTGTTTTCGCCACAATATCCTCGATCCTCGTTGCACGCGCCATCTTTCAGCATCGGCCTGTACTATAACGTCGTTTTTCTCTCCTCCTCGCTCTCATTGTCCTTTCGTTTGGTATCCCTTTGTCGCGAGCCAACCACCGCCACCACCGCCACCACCACCATCATCTCCTGTATGCCTCGCCCTTCCTCCTCTCACGGGGTGGGGGATGAGCCAATGCAGGGGTGGGAGAAGATTGGTAGTAGGGAAGGGAAGGAAACTTCCCGCTTGTTCCGAGGGAAATGAGAGGAAAGTTGGAGAGAGATACATTTTCGGAGGATGTGTGCGCTAAGAGAGAGAGAGAGAGAGAGAGAGAGAGAAAGATATCACCCTGCTGCCCTCCTGTCGACCATCCACAGCTTTCTCTCTCTCTCTCTCTCTCTCTCTCTCTCTCTCAGTCTCTACCTGCGTTATACGTTCCAGCGGCCTGTCTGCCTGGTCTGGCTTGCTCTCCTGCCTGTGTCGGCTGCCAGGCATCTCCCCATTGCCAGCAGTCACCACTGTACCCTCTATTCGACTGGCTGGTCCGATCGCGACTCGTACTACTCTCTCTCTCGCTCTCTCCTCTCTCTCCCTCTCACTCTCTTTCTCAGGCTCGTTTCACGCAAACGAACGAGACTCCGTTCTCTTTCTTTCTCTCATCGTCTCTCTTTATATACGCTTACGTTTTATTCTCGTAAAGAATTGTACTCGTTTAAACCGTCCTGTGTAGTACGACGGTACTTCGCGAGCTTCGCTCCCACTACTGATGTTACTGCTGTTGCGGTTGTTACGGAAGCTGGACCATAGTGCGGCGCCTGCGTCAGTGTTGGTGTACAGAGTGTGTGACCGTTAAGCTCGACTATATATCTATATATATAATATATATATATATATATTGCATACGTTGCGTGCACGTCATCGTACACGAGCTCAAACGTATACGTTTCGAGCTTTCTCGCGCCTCGGACTATTCCCTCGTCTCGCTGGCCTAGACAAGCGCGCAACTTTTCAACGTAAGTGGGATCTTGATCCGTCTCGTACGTTTAAATTGAATTTCGTTGGTTAATTTAACGGAAATTCGATTTGCCGAAATAGAAAAATATGTAAGCGGTGTTTCGTACGGGATGTTTTTTTGTTTTTTGTTTTTATAGAGTAATTTATTATCGTCGTTGCGACAGCGTGGCCATTATCGCGTTATTTTCAATTAATATTCGAAACGAAAGCTATTAGGTTCGTTTATTATCGTACGCGATGGATACGACGATACGTTTAAACGGGTTTTACGAGAGGTTTACGGCGTACGCCCACGCGCGACCGCGGCAAAAGACGAGACTTTTTTCATACGCGATTAGGGGGTTTTTTTATTTATTTTTTTTTTATTCGCGGCACACGCGACGACTACGTAGCGTATACGATCTCCGGCACGACGTAGAGTCGCGAGGTTCGTCGCGGGGTTAAGTAGTCGAGCCACGCGCCAGTCTGACGAACGGCTCGTGCCCGGATCGCCGACGAACCTCTGATTCGGTCAAACTGGCTCTCGGACAATTATCTCCAATTATTGAGAAGGGGATAATCTCGCGAATTATGTTTCGATAAGTGGATTGGTGATACGTATATGTTGAGAACGTGCTCGATAGGCAGTGCGAGAGGGAGTTAGCGAGAGAGCGAGCGAGAGAGAGCGAGAGAGAGAGAGAGAGAGAGAGAGAGAACGAGAGGCTGTGGAAGGACTCTTGGAGGGCTCTGCTGGGATCGCACGAGGGGCTGTGAGAATATTCCAGCGGCAGTTCGTCCTCGATGGTGGCCGCTTTCGTTACTCGGTCAAAGCTCATTACCCTCGAGCATTACCTATTCCTCGCCTCGAATCAAAAGTGTCGAAAATTTTTAATCCGTCGATTAATTCGTCGAACGATGAACTTTGGCGATCGATATTTTTCACATATCGGCGCTACGTCATTTTTAATCGACGGTGAGTGAAAGGTCGGACGCAACGATTATCGGACGGAAAGGACCAATCGCGTTACGAGTCGAATTATATAGAAAAACCGGCCGTCCTCTCGCCAATTTCGCAACCCCATTTACAATTCTTTCGTTTTTATAAAGTGTTGTAATCGTTGCTTTTTTTTTGTTGTTTTTTTTTTAAATTGCACGTCAGAACGAGGATGAAAATAGAACTTTGGAAAAGATTCTTTTTGTTTTTCGTACGACCTAAATACGTTCGCGTATCCTTTTCTCTCCCCCTCCGAATCTCTTTAACACCGTCGTCCATCAGGGCTGAATAAACCACCTCGACAAGCTCGAAACCGCGTCGTTTGCCCGCGGACTTTACACTCGACAAATAACTCGTGCTACCCGAGCGTTCCGTCTATAGTCTTATTCCCAGCCTCTTGTTATTCAAAAGTCACGCGAAAACAACGTCTACTTTAACTCCCCTCGAGCAATTTCTTTCGTCGAGAGAGAGAGAGAGAGAGAGAGAGAGAGAGAGAGAGAGAGAGAAGACGACTGGTCGGTACACATATTGAAAGCAACGAGGTCAGGAGGTCTCCGTCAAAAGAAGATACGAAAGACGTTATAGTTCGTCAGTGGACGATTTCGCCATGCGCGATGACTATAATGACCCAAGTATCGCTTTCGTATATACTGGATTTTAGAACGAGGAAGACAATGACAAGAGGGAAAAGTCGGAATGAAAGAACGGACGAATATAAAAGAGTGCTGTAGGGTCTATGCTTCTCGTTCGAGTACTCTCTTTCACGTACGTTGTGTACATAGGACGAGACGTTTTAAAAAACAAATCAGTTTCAATTTGAAATAAAAAAAAACATATTTATTTATTACGATGATAATTATTATTTATTCGTAATAAAGTGGTTTAGATTTTTTTTTCTTTACGAATTCGTTATCGTTCGAGTAAATGTGACTCGGGTCAACGACTCTACCTCGTCCTCGGAAATGTGCCAAGAAATAACTTCGTTTCCCAACCACGAACAAATTTTCGATGCAACACGTTGTTTCAAGACGGGTGCAACAAACTGATATCTCTTTACTTTTTCTTTATACGACGCGTATGTATATACATACGGGTCGTATAAAAAGCGTTCTCTCTCGGTTCTTTGGAATTTATATGCCTCTCCCGGTCTAGCAGGGCGAATTGTGCCAGATCGTCGAGCGAGCTATAGCGAACACGTCTCGAGAGAATTGGGGAATATCCCTGAACATCCCCTCCGCCTTGTACGTGCTCTTCTCGATAGGATTGTACGATGTGACGAGAGTAAAAGGAAATGAGAGCTAACGAATATCGGGTCGCGCGTTACATCGATAATTCGTTAATAAGGAAAAAATATAGCGTCATAAAGTGAAAAAAATAATAATATATTATGAAATGAAAATTCACGAATAATTTTGCAAAAGATAAAGAGAATTTTGTTTTTAATGATCTTGAAAATGTTTTTTGTTTTAGACGATATTCGGAAGTCGAGGGACAAATGAATATAATCCTCAAGACGGAAATCTCGCGAAGGTGAGCTTCGTTCGTAATTTGCGAGAGGTCGTCGTCGTCGTCGTAACGGCGAACAAAGAATAAATATAGAAAGCAATTTGTCCGTACGACGGTGAGACTCGAGAAAACTCGATAATGAGAATGTGGAAAAGGCTCGTAGGAACGATTGATAATCGGAAGCGAACGGCCGAGGTCGGTGCAAGAAGCGATCGTATGAGGGAGGACGTAAGATTCGGCAAATCGTCGAGGACGAAGCATCGACGAAGTATCGACGAAATGAGAAATATCGAGAATTCGTCGAAACTCGCGTAGCAGAAAACTAGAAAACAATTTATATAAATTGCAATCGCGATTTACACGACCGTGAAATTTGAAGGCGAGAAATTATCACGAGGGAGAAAGAACGCGCGGTTTAATTTTGACGCAAGAAGATTAAGAATTCGCGAGTGAGGTTGTTATTTCGCGGGATAAATAATCGAACACTGCTGCGGATCACGAATGATTGTCGAGGTCGCGGATCGAGACGCAAGCGAGAGTTCATCGTTTTCGCGGCAATGTAAAGTGGCCGAGTCGCGAGTGGTGACAGGGAGGAAGTTGATGCGATGACGGTTATGCCTACGGCTTCCGATGTCGCGGACAAAGCTGTTTCGACGGAGGATGCCTCGAGCGGCGCGCCGGAAGTCGTCCGTCTCGAGGCGGTTCTCGCGGCTCTCGTCGAGACCAAGGTAGAAGCCATGAAGGCCTCGTCGGCCTTAAATACGAACAAGAGGCCCGGAAGTGCCCCACCTAGTCCTCGAAGACCGAGGCTGACCTCATCCTCGACCGCCTCTTCCTCGCAAAATTATCATCATCGTCATCATCATCAACATCGCGATGGCGATCGCAACGATCATCGTCATTATTATAACCATAATCGTCGCGACGACAATCGTCATGGTCACGACGCGAAGAAACGCGACGCTCATCGACATCGTCGACACGATTCCGCACCATGCGCCGAATACATCGAAGATCCGACCACTCGGGACCATCATAAACAACGTTCCGGTAATCATATATCTTTTACGTTTTACATACTTATCGTTAAGGGGTTATAGGTGGGTTTCGAAATAAAAAAAAGTATATTTTCCAGGTTTTTTTTCTTCATATTATATATTAACTGTTTTAATCAAAATTTTATCATCAAAGACTAATATTTCAACAGTATTTTATACAATTTTCATAAAAAAAACGTCTCTGTCAGATATTTAAAAAACAAATATTTTCTGTTAGGAGATAAGTATAGTTAGTGATTGAACGAGGGATTTAAAGAAAATATTGAAATTTGAATTTTTAGCAGAGGCGTGTGGAAAATAATACATTTTTTGGTACAATTTACACTACGTATAGCCTTATAAAATTAGTTGTGAGAAAATATAATAATCCTTCGTTCAATCTCACTAGTCAATGCTATTTCGAAGAAGTGTACAAAATTTTAATGAGATCGATGCATTGGTTTGTGAGAAATCGTGTCCATCGACTTGAAAAATAGTGTTTCGGGGAAAACGCGGCTTTAATTTTTAAAGGGTCTATCTTCTAGAGTTTCATTTCAATTGATTTACAAATTTGGGAGAATATTCTAGACATATTGTATGATAAAATAAAAAAATAAAATAAAAATTGATTTTTTTAAATTTCCAAACCCACCTAACCCCTTAAGAGCTAACGTCATTGTAGCGGCTTGGGGCAGTTATTGACCAAATATTTGAGTATATTAAACAAAAAAATTCCAGGAAAATATTACAAAATGGTGGCATTGCAGCAATTTTCTCGTGGCATATTGAATTTGTGGCACGGACTAGATCTCGTGCCAATTTAAATCTGGAAAAAAGAAAAAAAAATCTATGTAATCCACACGAGTGTAGCTAGTGAAGTACGTAGGGGATTTTAGAAATATTGATTTTTGTGCAATTGACGAGTGTTTGAATAAAATTATTCAATTTTCACCACAAAAAAGCACAGTCATTTATTAATAACTATTGTTTAAATTAACTAATCGAAAATCCTCTACGCACTTCACTAGCTACACTCGTGTACATTACATAGATTTTTTTCTTTTTTTCAGATTCAAATTACCACCAGTTTTAGTGCGTGCCAAAAATTCATCTCATGCCTCGGAAGAATTGCTGTAGTGCCGCCATTTTGTAATATTTTCCAACAATTTTTTTTTGTAATATACTTAAATATATGCTCAATAACAACCCCAAGTATTATTTCTCTATCACCTTTCCTTCCGCCAAAAAAAAAATGGTGAAAAAAGCACTTTTTCTAGTCCCCTATAGTGGTGTTTTAGCCCTTAATAATCGTAGTGTTCGAGTTGAAAATTTTATTTTTCGTTCCGACATACGTTCCTTGACGTTCCTCGACAATTATTTTCACGTTTATTAGTAGATATAACGCCGAGGGTAGGCGATGGTAGGGGATGAAATTCGATCGAGCTCGTATTCGCTAATTACAAGCTCGAACTCGTTTCCACATTTCACCATAGTCATATTACCCTACCTACGGAGCTCCGACATGTGGAAATTCCAAAACGTGATAAAGAGCTTGGACGCAATTTGCATGTGAATTGAAACTTAGCCTTCGCGTCTCGCTCGTTATTACGCGTGTGTTTGCCATCAAGGAGCCTCAAGGGTTAGAACGCTACTTTTTCCAACGAAAATAAAAATTTCCAAAAGCTCGAGGGTAAAAAATGATTCTCGATTCGTACTTCGAATTAATAAAGAAAATGATCTCTACCACCGTTTCTCGTTTATTAATTTAATGATCGTTCTTTGTCACGAGGCAGACAGGACACGTCGAAGAGCTTCCGAGATGCCCCGGAGTCCTCGTAAAAAACGTCGACACTCAAAGAGCCCGAACGTACTACACGGCGTAAACGTTGCTCTCGATTCGAGATTCGCTCTTCTCGATATAGACGGTGATCAGGATTACGCTTTGATAAACTACGAGAGAAGCCGCGACACCCTTGGCGAGCCATGCGACTATCCCGCCATTCGCCAAAGTGCCTGCTACTTTTCTCACAGCGCGGCACACCTGTGAGTACAAGCATACTCATAGAATATCCTATAAGCTCACATTATTGGAATATTATGCATCCAAGTTTCGACAAGCTTTTTTCATCTCGATTATCCGTTTTATCAAAATCCCTCATTTTATTTTCAATACTTACGATATAATATTCTCCAATCCCATAAAAACGGAAAATTAATTTAATCTCGATAAAAGAGAGAAAACAAATATTACAATTTTCTTCCATCGTTCCATCGAGATCGAACAAATATCGTAGTTACGTCCCGAATAAAATTAATTCGTAACGTCGTAGGTGTCGTGACTGTCGTTCGAGTCATTTTCACAATAAGAGGGCAGATGATAGATGCGCTTGGTATTGATTTCGATATCGTAGTATATATCGTTCGACCAGAAGGTGTCGTATGAAACGAGACCGTTGGACGAAGCAACGAACAAAGGTTTCATTCGCCACGAGCATCGAAGAAACAAAATGATAGCGTTGTTTCACGAAACATCGTAACGAGCAGTTTTAGCGACGACAGGGGGCGCAGACCGCGGGACGGACGCCTCATGTGGGTCAACCCTTCTATAGATTCTCGTTACATTGTCGTTGAGCTAACAACCCCGAGAATAATTTGTACTCGAGATTCGAGACTCTACTTTGTACTCTCGCTGGGCCAAAAAAGCGTGATCTACGTGTTAAATATTTTTCAATTTGGACGAAAGGTTCGACGAAAGAAAAAAGAAGCGGCGATCGCGACGTAATGTACAACGTTAGACGATGATTCTGTTCCAGTAAAATTCATTACGACCAGGACGATTACGTCGCCCTGAATCTCGATGACGAATTCGAGGAGGAGGAGGAGGTCGAGTCGCTGAACGATCGTGATAAGCGCGACGAAAAGCACGAGCGTTATCATCGTCCTCGAAGAAAGCGAAAACGAAGACGAAGAATCGTCGAGCCGGATGTTCCGGAGGAGGAGTACGTCGATCCGGAGGAATTGCCTCCACGTGCCAGATGGACGATCGTCGCGACTGCTTGTTTACTTCTGATGATGTCGTTGCTTCTCGTCGGCGTTACGTTGCGAATGGCACCGATAATCGACGACATGGGTGAGTCCTCGACACATTCTTATCACTATCGTCGCCTCGTCGTTTCTATCGCAACGAAAAATTGCACTATCGTCGTAAAAATTAATTAATCAACGATCCTTCCTGAGAGTTCGACGAGAGTTTGAGGAAATTTACGGTTTATCGATCGTTAATATTTCACAAATTTGCGACGCGCTCTCGCGAGTAACGTTGAGAGTCCATCGAGAAGAACTCGGTTAAAATACGACACGAGAAAATAATACAGGCAATTGCGTTACTCGTCGTTCTAGCGATCGCGGTTTTCCCCGAGTTTATTACTTTTTAACTCGTTATCGCGTTTCCTCCTGAATTTTCGTTCGAATTAATCGACGATTTGGCTCGTTGAAAAACAAGCGAGAAGAATTTCGAGCGTAATTCCACCGATGTGCCGGATCGTTTATCGGAATTCATCCGACTCGAGGAATATCGACGAGTCGATGCGTTTTATAAACACGAGGATAAAATATCGATGAAGAATTTTTTTCCATTTCGTCGCAAGCCGAAGAGTCACGAAGCTTTTGTTTCCCGGCAATCTCATTTCTAGCCACTCTATATAGGTAGGCGTATATCCTTGGAAAAACACGATGGGAAAAGGAAAGAAGTTGATGGAAAGTCAACACGACGAACCCTACGACGGAACTTTATCTCGAAATAGAGTATAGGTGTACGTAGTACTTTTATTCAACGTTGGCAGGGTTAAAATTCTCTCACCATGGAGGGGTAAAAGAAGATTCTGCTGGCATCTGGTGTCGCGAAAAAGCATCTTCGTAATATAAGCCCAAGAATGTAAAATTCAGCTTGTCGGTATTGACGTAAAGCCAGGGTTGAAAAGCACCCGTGGAAACGAAAAGGAAAAAAGCACGAAACGAAACGTGAAACAGCGTGAGTAGAGAAGTGGTGGGTAGGTACGAGGGGGATGAAGAGATCTCTGTGGGACGAGAGATCTCGCGAGGTCGGAAGCTCGGCTTTGGCCAATTACCGCAAACCCTCTCGTTCTTCGTTTCTTCCGTTCTCTCTCGGTCCTTCTCCCTATATACATATACATATATATATATATACATATACATATACATATATATGTATGTAGGTATACACATGTTGCTGGCCTCGCCGTCTACTTCTCGATTTTGGTCGGCATATTATTACGTGCACACGAACGCGAACAAGTCACACCACCTTCGTTCTCGAACGAGAAAACTTCACGTTCATCATCCATCCTTTTCGTAATAATATTTCTATATATAGTCATTTGACATACAGTCACGTATAAAAAGTCACGGTTTGAGCTGAATTCTGTGTATGTGTTTGTGTGTGTGTGAGTTGCATGGTTATATAGATATATATGTGGAAAAGCTCGCGCCAAGAGCGAGGTCGAGGGCGCTCCGCGCCTCTAAATTAAAGGCGCACGTCTGTGAATCTCCAGTCAGCCGCCAGATTTCCGTGGCACATCAGCTACACCGTTCCCGCGGTTTTCACGCTTTTTATTCCACGACCCATATATTTCACCGACTTTTTTCGCCTTCGTCTTCTTCCGTCTACGTCCGCTCGTTCAACGTTTAACGCGGGCTTAAAAAAGAATTCATTTTCAAGATGGAGTTGCCCATCCGTCGGAGGGAAAAGTGACAGTGCGGTTTTAACAGGAAGGCGAATCTCCTTTTTTTGTTTGTTTGTTTTTTTCTTTAAGTTTCCTCCTCGTTTTAATTTCGCGAAATAATGGCGAGAGTGTTTTTGAAATAATTGAAATCGAGAGGCGATATCCCCGTAGGGGAATAATTATAGATCGGCGTCGACGCGAGACCCGTTCGACGATCGAGAAAGCTTCGATATTTAGTCGATACTTCGTTAATATTAATTGGTGATAAAGCGCGATGAGCGATTCTTCGTGTCTCGTATCGATCGCTATGTCGAGAATAGAGGTAGAGATCGTTAGAAGAATCGTACGCTAAATCATTCAGGAATGCAAAAAAGGGTGCTCGCTGTTTTTGTTCGCGTCGTTCACGCGCCTTTCACGGTACGAAACAATATTTTACTATATATATAAATATGTATATCTGCATTTTCGAAGATTTTCACAATTTTTTCACAACGTTTATCCCCCGTCGAGTCTATTTTATGCCGTAGAATCGTAGTTTCGAGCCTGGCGAGTGATATGATCGATATATAAAAGAGGTAGGAGACATCGTCGGTTCTCTCTTCTTGATGCTAAGAGGGACCAAGATGGTCACGAGTGCGATAGAAAGAGGGGGTGGCAACTTCCGAGACTTCATCCTGATACCATAATCTTCTCGTCCACGATCGAGGCTTAGAGCCTTTGACGTTTTCAAAGACATCCGTCCCGGCCCCGCATCTCTCCTCTTTTCGCTCCTTTCTTTTTTTGCGTTCGTCTCGCAGTACTTAATCGGACGTCCTCATTCGCTAAAGACCCTCTCTAAAGATGGGGAAGTGAAAGAGCTCCGGGGGTAGAGAACCTTTGCCTCTCGATCTCCTGCTCGCTCTCTCTCTCTCTCTCTCTCTCTCTTTCTCTCTCGCTCTCTCTCTTCCTCTCTAGCTTCCTCTCTGACTCAGAGTTTCATCTTGGTGATCGCCGAATATTTTCTTTTATTCCCTCATACTCGTCTTCTTCATCCATTACTCGGGCCATCTGACGCTTAATCGTTTTACACTGCTGGCACAATCGTACGTTGCACCAAGAGCTTTTTAATATTTCACGACCAGCGGCGAGAGAGAGAGAGAGAGAGAGAGAATTAAGTTTGCAGATGTGGAAGTCGGAGACTTCTCGTCTCTCGCAAATAAAAGTTTATAATTAGAAAAGAGAGGAGAGAGAGAGAGAGAGAGAGAGAGAAAGAGTCGAGACGGTAGGAGTAGCGGCCGAAAAAAAACTCGTTCTTTAAATTTTCATGCATTCGTCGTTGCGATTCAATTCACGTCGATCATCTTTCTCTCTTACTTCTTCTTCGCTTAACGATGACGTGCGTAAACCCATTAGGCCGCGTAAGAAGGGCGCGAGGTTGGCCTCGATGCAAAAAAAAATGTATTTTTTGAAACATCCGATTGCCTGCCAGAAGATATACAACAGTGGTTTCGCCATACAACAGTCCGCCAGAAAGAAAGAAAGAGAGAGAGAGAGAGAGAGAGAGAGAGAGTGAGAACGGCTGGTCTTGTTATTGGTTTTCAAGCTGGGCTATGCGTACTAAAAGTAGCCGGATTGTGATATACGTATACACGGTTTATACATGGGCTGGAGACTCGTAGAGTACTCTCCTGCGATATATGAATAAGTATTAGCGGTTCAAGAGGAAAGGGGGTTGGAGGAGGGCAGTAAGAAAAAGATTGGCGAACGAGCCAGAGCCACGCTTTTTCTCTCTTTGCATCGCTGACTGCGACGGATCTGTTTGCTCTCGACAACGAATTAATTTTTTGTTCTTCTTTTTCTTTTTTTTTTTTCAAGCCCTACCTACCGCGACAGTTACCTCACCGAGATTGTCGACGCCACCGGCCTGGAATGGCACAATTCCCAGAGCTGAATAGCTCCGGTAAAATAAATGAAAAGAAAAGAAAAAAAAAACAACAACGGTTGGAATAAAAAAAAATAAACCGTGTGGCACAATTCGAGCGTTAAATATATACGGCCTATATTACGACATCGGCCGATCGACGCGGGTTTTTGTTTCTTTTATTTCATACGCTCCGATTTCCCATCGTCCAATGGCCGTTCTCGTTTCTCACGAAATCGATATAACTCGCGTTTCGATGATCTCTCGCTATAAGCGCGATAATCATCATACGGGCTATCGAAGTGGGGTTTTTCGGGGACAAAACAAAAAGAAAACAAATTTTAATCGCCCTCGCTCGTTAACCCTTCGTATAGATGGGAACCGCGCGTGTTTATATTACGCTCGGTAAAGCCCAATTTTCCGATACGGCCGATTTTGCACCCCGGCCATCCTCGATTCGCTTCATAAAGATCGATACTTACGCGTCGACCAAACTATCGATGTTTGTGTACAATAGAGAATGAGAGTATTTTACTACGACGGTACAAGCGCGTAGATGGACGATTGGACACTCACACTACGAAGAGCGAAAAGTTTTAACGATAGAGTAAGAGAGAGATAGAGAGAGAGAGCGAGAGATAGAGAGAGAGAGAGAGAGAGAGAGAGAGAGAGAGAGAGAGAGAGAGAGAGAGAGAGAGAGAGAGAGAGAGAGAGAGAGAGAGAGAGAGAGAGAGAGAGAGAGAGAGAGAGAGAGAGAGAGAGAGAGAGAGAGAGAGAGAGAGAGAGAGAGAGAGAGAGAGAGAGAGAGAGAGCACGCATAGCACGAACAATTTGTCACTCACTACAGAGTCGACGGGACGAATAATCTCTCTACTCTACCGTTTCGCTGCTGTCCCAGCTCCCACTTTTATCCTCTTTTCCTCTCTCGCTCCAATATTCTCTCTCGCTTTTGCGCCACTCGAGCTTTTTCATAGCCTTTTTTCCCAATCGAACGTCATTCATTTGCAGCACTGACCTTCCGTAAGCGTAAAGCCGCGCACGTTTGTTTCTTCAACGTGTAATTTTCAAGAGCTTTGTGAATTCCTGAAAGCTCGAGCGAACAATATTATCTTTCACACGTTTTTTTTTCTTTCACTTTATTCAGCAGTTGTTTTACTTTTTATTTTCCTCTTGAAATAATCTAAATTTTGTCAATTACCGAAAAATCGTTTGACAATTCATGAAAAAAAAAAAAAAACTGATATTTTTATAATATTGTACGAAAAACATTATTGTTTTTATCCTCGCACGTAACGTAGCTGCGATACCACACGATCGTCCTAAGTGTGAGTTACAAAGGAAAGTATCGAGCGTCACGTCGGTGTCGTAATTTAAATCGATGTAAACGTCAGAGAAGCCTTGTACACACATTTATATATATATATATATATATATATATATATATATATATATATATATATATGCTTGGCTAGCATTGTATTCTTAACCAATGAACCATTGCGAGTAACGTGTACAGGTGGTCAGGACATTGCTATATCTATGAATATGTCGAGGGCACATACGTACACGTGGTGTCTAGCTATGGTGCAAGACTGTTCCACGACCCGAGTGCCAGTCTGCCGTATTTTACGTTATATCGGTGCGCCGACACCATTTTCCATTTCCCAACCCCCTATTACGCTATATATATATATATATATATAGACAAGGACGTGTACTCTGAAATACGAAGCATTGTGCGAATGTCAAGCCATACGTTGGGAAATGGAATGGGAGCCAGAGAGAGAGAGAGAGAGAGAAAGAGAGAGAGAGAGAGCATAAACGATGTTGTGTCTTTCGTAACGAAGGATTCGAGTGGTTCGCGTCGCACGAGCATCGTTAACTAATATCGACGATGCGTTCTTCGCATTTCGCAACGTGAGAATATAGCCAGCAGCGAACAATGTGCGATACGCGATGAGACAGTCGAGGGTTCTATCTGCTTTGGGGAAAAGCCGCGAGAACTACTCGATTAAAATAATTAAGCGAACGGATCAAAGACGATAACGTTTTATTCTCTGAGAAACGAAAGCTCGACGCATTACCGTACGATCCTCGACACTGAACGACTCGCTTCGAAGAGCTTCGCGCTACTTTGGAAATACCGATTGAGTGAAAAAGTACAAGCCACTTGCTTTTTCGCAAAGCTGTTTTGCATTAAGCCGAGGGGTGGTTGGAACAGCAGCGAAGAGAGAATCACGAGTTTCTATTCGAGATCATTCGCGGAGACTGTTTAACGAGATTTACTACCGGAAAAGCTTCTTGAAACGAGACTACATTTGGGTTAAAACGACATTCTGGTTGTGTATTATTCTCGATTTCTCTCTCTCTCTCTCTCTCTCTCTCTCTCTCTCTCTCTATTTCGCTTGTCGCTGAGTTTGTTATCACAGTTAGGGACGAGTCATGATTATTGTCGAACCGTGAAATGTACGAGAGGCAAATTGGCGATTGCACGATATCTGGAATAATTCGAGTAGAATAATATCGTGTCGAGATTACGAAAAGTTCACTGTTATTGGTGGCTGAATGGAGGAACCGTGGGTATATACGTGGTGATGAAATGGGTCGCGCAAAAGCCGTCCTGTTTCGCGAACCATATTGCGAGGAGGGCGGCGAATCAATTAGGAGAATCTTCCTCTTATTTCCGGTTTCCGAACTCCTTGCAGGACTGGCATTTATCCAAGGATGTGGACAAGTGCCAATGGGGTCAATGGTCCGGTCGTTCAACCACACATATTAAAAAGATCCGAGCACGTTCCCTTTCTACCAGATGGCGGTTTCTCGAATGTACGACCGCCCCCCGTACGACGGTAAATCGTCCGGGGTGTAAAAGCGCGATGAGGCGTGTGGCGAGAAGTTATGAAGTTCTTCAATGGCTTACACGATCTTAGCACCCTCTATATATCATTTCCGAAGATATATTGCACAGGATGCAATATGAGCGCAACCCTCTACCTCGCTTCTCCCCTTTCCCCTTGTTTTTCTTCTCATAGTTATAAACGATGTATTTCACGCGCGTTTCTGCATTTAACGTATCTTCAGTGAATAAAAAGCATCGATAACAAAAATTGAAGGTTTTTTATTTTGTTTATTAAAATTACTCGATGCGTCGATAATCGTATTATTTCCATTCGTCCAAATGGTTCATCGTCGGCAAAGTTTTATTCGGTTAAAACTGACGTGATATGAATTTCTTCAATGGCTTATACGATCTTAGCACCCTCTATATATCATTTCCGAAGATATATTGCACAGGATGCAATATGAGCGCAACCCTCTACCTCGCTTCGCCCCTTTCCCCTTGTTTTTCTTCTCGTAGCTATAAACGATGTATTTCACGCGCGTTTCTGCATTTAACGTATCTTCAGTGAATAAAAAGCATCGATAACAAAAATTGAAGGTTTTTTATTTTGTTTTTCAAAATTACTCGATGCGTCGATAATCGTATTATTTCCATTCGTCCAAATGGTTCATCGTCGGCAAAGCTTTATTCGGTTAAAACTGACGTGATATGAATTTTTTCAATGGCTTACACGATCTTAGCACCCTCTATATATCATTTCCGAAGATATATTGCACAGGATGCAATATGAGCGCAACCCTCTACCTCGCTTCTCCCCTTTCCCCTTGTTTTTCTTCTCATAGCTATAAACTAGGTATTTCACGCGCGTTTCTGCATTTAACGTATCTTCAGTGAATAAAAAGCATCGATAACAAAAATTGAAGGTTTTTTTATTTTGTTTTTCAAAATTACTCGATGCGTCGATAATCGTATTATTTCCATTCGTCCAAATGCTTCATCGTCGGCGAAGCTTTATTCGGTTAAAACGAACGTGCTTCGTATGAAATTCATAACGATATGAAATTAATGGGGCTTTTTTTATTCATCTCGATGATACCAGGAAATTTAGTGGGTTTGCCGATACGAGAAAAGGCTCATAAATATCGAATTACCGAGGGAACGGTATATCAATGTAGTCACTGAGATTATTTAATCCGTCATTCCGTAAATCACGTTTAGTATAGGATTCTATTGGTATTTATACGATACGGGGATACACAATGCGATGAAGGTGTTTTTTCGCCTATCCTGGACGTTTTGGCTATACGCGGTCCGGCCACGTCGATGAACCAATTCGTTGGCCAGAGCACGAGGAGACGTTTCCGTCTAAATATTTGGACGGGTATATTTATCGACAGGATGGATGCGATGAGGCGAGAGAGAGAGAGAGAGAGAGAGAGAAAGCGAGAGGGAGTGATTTAAGAAGGATGGCTTGATGATGGATAAAGAGGGGAAATACCGTAGGAAGGAGAGTCGTGACGACAGGGCGTGATCGCACGTGTGTCTGTGTGTCTAGATTCGCTCTCGTTAATACACGAACCACACGTGTCCGAGGGAGAAAAGTGTGGGATACGAGAGACGTCGTGTACGTTTTGCTCGAGGCAGGTTGTGGGACGATAGATGAGGCACGAATATAGTACATACCTACCGAGAGTATCGCGTTTGCTCTGGCCTAGTATTAGAATCGTAGCTAAAAATATACCACACCCAATAAAGTCCAAGGGTAGCCTCTTAATAAATACGTTCGTTACTTCATTCTTTCACTTCGTCCCCTCCGATCGACATTATCTTCCAACGATCGATCGTTTCCTTGTCTATCAGCGATGACGAATAAAAACACGATTTTTGACGTCTCGACGAACGATTCAAGGTATTTTTAATTCTCATTTTTATTTTACGTTATTTGTTTTAATCAAGGATGTTTCGTCGTTTCGAGGAAATTGCTACGATCAAATTGATCCTGCGGCGAAAACGAGGAGAGCAGCGAAATGGTTTCGTTGTAACACACACGTGTACGAGTTTGTATGCGCGAGGGGGCGCAACGCTCGTCACGCCAACGCGTTGAATTTACGGCTGTTGTATGCCCTGAACAACGATCTTGTCTTTCGCGAACGTCTGTTATATATACAGGGTGGTTCGTTTATCTTGAGACACTTAATTATTACAGAAACCAGCGGGAAGGTTAAAAATGGTTTATATAAAATATTTTTCATACGAAGGAGCACATTTAATATTTTTTTATTTTATATAATTAATCTACATCGAAAAATAACAATGTTTTCTACAAAATATTTTGTCCTGTCGTCCACGGTTTTATTAAACAAATTACGCTAAATATCCCAATATTCGTAATGACAAACGATACTGACTTTCATCCGAAGTCATAAAAATCTAGCAGCGGGTTCGACCTGAAGTCATCGAGATATTCCCACAACCCATAAAAACAAAGCATACCATTATGCAACATTTATCACGGTATCGTTAAAAAATCGTAAGTTGAAGACAAAAAATGTTTTATACGAACCATTATTATTTTTCGATGTATAATAAGATTATAATATACAAAATATGAGTTTCCATTTGAAAAACATGAAGTCTGACCCCTAAAGAGCCATTATGGAAAAATGTGCAAAACGTCATTAAATGCGTCCTTTCGTACGAAGAATATTTTATATAAATCATTTTTAAATATTCCTGCTGGTTTCCGTAATAATTGAGAACCTCGAGATAAATGGACCACCCTGTATATGTACATATCTTTCTACTTACGGCGTATATACGTACAACCGCGTTGGTATATTACACCGCGGCCACGCGTATCGAAGTTTACGCTCTCGCGTACTTCATTGTATAACGATGAGCCATTATCTTTATGAGTTTTCTGGCTGGCACACAACGTTTCGCCACGTTCCAATCAAATTTTATTTATTTATCGGTGTCCCGAGAATTCGAAAGAAAAAGCTCTGGGCGTGATTGGTCGCTCGAGCTTTTTACGTATAATGCGTTCGTGCGAACGACTCGATTGTCGGACAGAAGACGATGCAAATATCGACACAAATTTATTTATTTTCCGTTCCGTACGAGAGCCGAGACCTCGGCTTTTCCATGAACGAGAAACGATTACGATCGAGAGGTATTGCGCACGAGATTTTGGACACGTGAGGCTGTCGCGCGAATGGATACGTACCAGCTGGTACCGCGAAATATTATTTCGGTCGTAACTCGTTATATCGCGAGCCCTCTCTCGCGGCTAAATCGAACAATTTTCTCTCCATCGTGAATTTCGTTACGAGCAAAACGAAATGATCGAGGAATATAATGAAAAGGGTGGGATCGATCGCCGTATCAATTAAAATCTAGAAAAGGGTGTGAACGATGGATTTGCTTCCTTTTGTATGTGTGTGTATTTTTCGACGAGGAGAAAACGGAGAAAGAATATAGGGATGGATGTTGATCGACGCTTTTGTTCTCGCAGCCTCGGGCCCGAGTTCGCGAGGCTGTGCGATTATATGCATAGAGTCGAGATTGTGAAGAAAAAAGAAAACCGAAGAGACAAAAAAGAAGAAGGACGAAGCGAGTGAGATAAAGGTTTCGACAGTGGACAACTGAGAGAAGAGAGAGAAGAGAGAGAAGAGAGAGGAGAGAGAGGAGAGTTTTCATTACTGTCTTGGAGCGGAAATTTTCGATTAAAGAAGCGAACGAGCATTGAGAGGAAAGAAAGGATAGAAAGAAAAGAAATAAGAAGAAGAAGAAGAAGAAAGAAAGATGGACCCGTCTGGTTACGGGCGAGGCCTCGGTCGAAGAATCTCCGGTTCGTCGTCCGAGAGAATCGTTTTTTACGTCGACGAGGCGATCGGTGATTCCTATCCGGAAGTTCCGAGCTTCGATCGTCAAGTCGACGCGGCAATGCGAAAGCATCTCGCCTGTCCTGGCCTCTATCCGCCGGGACATCGCGCCGACCTCCCGACACGATCTCATTCCATTTGTTCGCAATCTAACGAACGTCCGAGACGTTCGAGGCCGACCTCGGACTCGGAACACTCGGGAAGCAGACGAGCGAGCGTTCACTCGAGTCGCTCGAGAACCGATAGTTACAGCAGGCCGACACCGCTCGGTAAGTTCGAGCGTCGTTAAAAGCTTTTGTTTTTATTTTGTTCACTGAAATCAAATACGATTCGATTATTTCGATCGAAGATCGTTGTAATCGTTTCTTTCGTTTTTTCGATTTATTCGTTCAAATTCGATTCGACTCCGTTCGTTGAACGAAGAATCGTCGTATCGTTCGTATAATTGTATTGTTTCGCGAGCTAGGAATCATTTGGATAAAATCGAGTAGAATACAAAGGAAACAATAAAACAAGAAAAAATGAATGCGTCGATTATTCAGGTGACGGTAGAAGAGCCAGTGTGTCGAGAAAGGGTCAGGGGAGACGCGCGAGTACCGCAGTTTGCGCGGGTGGAACTGGCCCAAGGAGGAAGGATTCGGTACGTCCGACCGCGAGAATCGAGATTAAAGAATCAACGGGTAAAATCGTCGTCAGGAGTCCTTTGGAGTTGGAACAAGCGAGAAGACATCGTCGAATCGCGATGATCGTCATCGGGACGTTTGTCTTCTTGCTGATGGCCTCGATTCTCGTCGTCGTTGTCACCCTCACTCACAGCTCGTTTCACACACCGCCGATCGGCTCGAAAGAACTCGCCGAGCATCGGGCTAATCACAATTATCATCTCAACGTCAATGAGACTCGTAGGGAGCATCAGATCGAAAGCATGCTTTTTCATAATACCCTGTAACTTTTAATCACGTGTTGATTCGAGCCCGATTAATTATCTCTTTAGATATGTTTTTTTTTAATTTTAAAACCAAATTTTTTTTTAAGACGAAACCTGACGAGCTCGATAATAAACGATATATTTGCTTGCAATAACGTTCGTTTTTGGCTAAATAAATTTAATTGCTCGACTGAGATAATTTTTATCCGCGGTTCGATTAACCGCGAACGACGAGTATAATTTAATTAATATTGAATCGCTTGTTTCTCTTTGATGTTCGCAGTTCGCAAGGAGAACGAGGAGTTGCTGAATTCACTGAATCGGGACAATTCGGTGCCCGAGAATACGACGGGACCGCCGTAAACATTAAATTTTAAGATTCGTACAGGAAAAATGTTTGAATAATTTTGACGAGCGAGAAGCTCGAATATATAGCGATCTCGTGATGGATTGCTAATAAGCACGCGGATCAAAGTCAAATCGTACAAGGCCGAGTATATTTGTATACTAAAAAAGAAAAAGAAAAAACATACAAAAACTAAAACAAAGCGTGACGAGATTTGTCACGGGGACGTCGGCTCAATTTTTAGTAGGTTTTTACCTCGGACAATTAACGCGACGCGACTCGGGTGGAATATTGTACAAATGTAATCTCGATTGCCTCGCGAAATACGGTGAAAAAACGTGAATCGCTTAAACGTTAAAAAAAAAGAAAACAAAAAAAAAGAAAAATAACGAATTGATTCGAACGATCGAGATAAGTGATTCGAATAATATTGGGGCAGAGTAGTGCTCGATGATCAACGAAATTCGATGAAAAAAACTGAGAGAATAAAAATAAACGATTGGATCAAAAGTTATCAAATTTTCGACAGAAATAAATTGCGTGCGGATTCTATACATATATATATATATGTAGTATATATAATACGTTTATGTATAGCATCGGGGTAAAAACAGAGTTCGACGTGAATATTTCGATTGAGTCAGCGACAACGAATCGAGTCTCCGGGCGGTCTCCCGAGCGCGAGCCAAAATTAGTATTAAAGGGAAAAATAAAAACGAGATTCGCGCTCGAAGCCACGGAGATGGAGAACACAAAAATAAGATACAGCCGCGAAAGCGCAAAAAGAGAAAAAATGAAACTACGATACAAGTATTATAGTGCAAGAGTCAAGAGTCGAAGGCTTAAATATAAATATATATATATATATATGTATATATATATATATTTAGCGATTATGATAATGTAGACTTACCGGGACGTCAGCGAACAGCCGATCAATCAAAAATCATCCACCGAGGATATTGTAAACAAATTAAAAAAAAAAAACATACGTTATGTATTATACGATAATGGACAGGGTGCATAAAAAATGTTGTTCTCGATCGGGTCAATTGTTAACGCGATACCAATAATTATATATGTATAGAATAACATATATACTAATGTCACTATTTTCGATTACGTAAGAAACAAAATTGACATCGCTCTCGAAGATTGTACGTAAAACAAACAGAATTGTTAATCTGGGAAATTATGAAAGAAAATTGGCTCGTCAATTTCGACGAAGGTAAATTAATAAAAATGCCTTGATCGATCGAATCGATAATCGAAAATTACGAGAGGCTCGTATAATTTCGAGACGCGACGGTGCTGAAGTAAATTAAAGCGCGGGTAAAAGATGACCGTTAAAGAAATGGCTGTAATCGATTTACGCAGCGTGGTATCCCATCTCGCTACGATTTTACAGGGCTGTTAACGAGCACGAGCCAAAGCTCGGTCAAGCTCGTGTTTATGTTCCTGTTGGAAAATAGTCGAAGCCCAAGAGATTTAGGACCCGAGAATATTATATCGAACTAACGAGAGATCGTGAATTAGCCGAAGAGCCATCGATCGAAAATAAAAACATATAAAAAAAGAAAACATTTATATTCGACCTTTGTGCAAACCTCACTGATTATTATATACGCAAAGAAAAAATCGAATGAAATATTTTAATCGGTGTTGGTGGCGTACGACCAAATGGAACCGTCCTATGTACGACGTATCGTTCCAATCGGCATCCCAATTTTATCCTTTAATTTTGTAGAGTACGAGTACAAACGAATAACAACAACAACAACAAAAAAAAAGATATATATAAACGGAGCTGTAATCGTAGAACGAAATATACATTTCATGCAAAACTGAATTTAATCGAGCCCGGCACCGATAGAGCAAGATAATTGCACGAGTTTGTAATATTAGTAATTCGCTCGGGACGCGACGGAAATTTTGAATTGTAATATCTCGGTAAACGTGACAATTTAATCGCCAAGGTTGGAAAAATATGTCTTATCGTCGTCAGACTCGTTCACCTAAGGGGTCATACGTGATAAAGAATATATCGTTGGTGGAAAGACACAGATGTCGGAAGTTTATTTTCTACTCCAAAATTTTGCCTATTGTAGATAAGAATTATTTTAGTCATAATAGTAATTTGAACAAACAAAAAAAAAAATTGTCAGGCCTAATTGTCGTTTATTTAATTTTAATTCGTTCGTTTTGTCTCTCCGTGAGTCGTTTTTCCCGCAATCAGTGGACTTACACGAAGGGGAGGGGGGGCTGAGACGAGAATGACGGAGTTGCAAAATCCTCAGCGCCGAGAATTATGGAATGGCGAAAGTTATAATTGAAAATGTTGCGAGTCGGATGTCGAGCTAGAATAATCAATCGCTCGAAACAAAACACGTTGAGAAAGAAAGTTTTTGAGAAACTCTTCCGACAATCATACCCGAGTCAGAGTGCGAGGCGTACGTACGAGAATTATGTACGTGTGTGCCTAATGTTATTGAGTGCGAAGAAACAAAAAAAAGAAGCAGAAGCGAAACAATAAATTTACGATAAAGTTAACGTTTATGCAATACAAAATATGAATATCATTTATCGAGACGTAAGACCACCGAATTGAGAGGGAGAGAAACAGGGAGAGAGAGAGAGAGAGAGAGAGAAAATCAATATTTAGAGCGTTAGATCATATTCATAGGATCGTACCTAAATAAAATTAGGAGCTCGAGTGCTGTGTACTCGAACCCAAATGGCATCTACGAGCTATACTACGAGCAGTATAAAGGCTCGGAAAAACTCGCGAAGCGAATATACTACTCAGTCGGCTGGATCCTCATGAGAGAGAGAGAGAGAGAGAGAGAGAGAGAGAGTTGTATAATATACTACGAGATATATATATAGTATAAACATTATAAATAATAATATCACGACTGTAATTGTAAAAGTGTTGTAAGATGTTGATGGATGAGAATATTAAGATTTATGTTTGTATATTGTAATAACAATTTATGTATAATGGTTATTAATAATGGAAGAAAAATATATACATACTTATAGTTGTCCATCTCTCGTATCGATCATTGAAACGTCGGCGTCTTCTCGTACGTAGTTGACTCTCGTCGAGAATTCGTCATGAAAAATTGACGAAGAGATAAGGAATTTTCCAGAAGCAGGAGTCAAACACGTGCGAACGTGCATACATCGACGTAAATTTATAACACCGGATTAACTCCGATATAGCGATAAGAGACAAATCAAACACTCGTTTTTTTTTTTTTCATTTTTTTTATCATCGAACATTTTAATTACAGAATTTCGTTCTTAAACAGTATTGCAGACTTCTACACGGTAGAAATCTGGTACGAAATATTGATCACGTTGTATTCGTGCGTATATTGTCTCGAACCCTGCCTAAAAGGGCACATGTAGAGAGTCTTGCAATTGTAAATCATAAATCTATACGCATTTTTTCGTATACATCAAACGTGGTATTACAGTCTAATATTATTGTAATATTAGGGCCAGTTTTATTTTTATTTTTTGGTTTTCCTGTAAAATATACGCTAACTTATGCATTATAACGTCAAAATATTTCACCCTGCCTAAAAGGGAAACGAATAAGTTAGTCATGCTGCGATGCTCGCCTAAAATCTCTTGTTGCAACGGGGCCGCATACACCGAGCGTAAGCCTCACTCTTGATCAACTTTCTTACCTAGCTTATATATCTATCTATCTCTCTCTCTCTCTATGTATATATATGTAGAGAGAGAGAGAGATATATATGGACAGATAAAAAGCTCGATGGAAATTTCGAGAATAAGTGTAGAGGCTTACCCCGGTCTCTCTGATCGACAACGTAATAATCGTAATCGCTAAAGTCGTTAATCAGTCATTGATTTGCACCCTGCCTCAAAGGGAAATATCAATATCGATGTTTTTAGTCGCCGCGACAGGTATGACCAAGTGTTTGGCCGCGTAGATTCGATGAATTCGTATTCACGAAATCTCAACGGTCGTCTACCAGCGCGACGAATAAATACTTTTACGATTCATATAAATATCAGTCTCAATCGTATTATTTTTCTTTTTTTTTTTTCTTTTTTTTTTACACCCTGCTTAAAAGGGAAGTGAAGATGGTCATGCGAAATTGCTCTGCACTTCGTTTCTTTTATCTTGGCCCTTGCTGACACTCGCGGGAATAAGCGGTAATTGCGGTACAGCAATATATTTGCGGTTTTTCATTGGCAAAACCGAAAACTTTTCGTAATCTTGTTTCGTTTTTTTTTTGTTTATGTTTTTTTTTTTCGTATTTTCTGGCCGTTTGTAAATAACTAAAATCTTACTGGGTATTAAAAAAAGTAAACAAAAAATTGCCTTACATGGCGGGGTGTTTTTTTGCGGGACCGCCCGTTCCCATCGGAGATTGGTTCGCGTCGTCTCTCGTGCCGGGAGTGGTGGGTCTAATTACAATATTTTTTTTCTCATCTATTCAAACTCCATCGAAATTATTCATGACGTATCTTCGAATAATGTGTGTGAATAATATTTGGCGAGTCTCTTGTTAATCGCGAACGAGTCGTAGAACGGCGTATCGTTTCGACCTAATAAACCGATTGGCGTCAATTAATTCCAGGGACAGAAGGCGGAGCTTGCGCCCGTAAGAGCCAGAAAGATCGCGATTAAAATTGCGCGTTTACGTTCACGAATCGAAATTCTTCAAAGTTCCCACCAACATCCACGTATTCAAGTTTTTCGCGTTATTCGTTATCGTTAACACCGTCTACGACAAATATACCGATTGTAGAATTTTCAAAAATATGTTTTTCGGCACGTGGGACGAGCGAACTCGGATAATCTCGAAGATTCTACGTTTATCGAAATAACGAGGATCTCTCTTTACGTTTCGTATCTTGAATTAATTTCTACTTGCATGGATAATATTGAAACTCGTATTCGACCTATCGATTCTCTATGATCCTTTCCTCGAATAAGCAAGATCAAATAATTCATTCGATTTCAACGAGATAAAAATTGAATCGTCAAATTTATCGGTCCATATCGCGAATGGTTCGATAGATCGATAAATTTAACGGGATTCAACTATCGTAATCTATTGAAATCGAATAAATTCGTTAATCTCGATATTTCGTTTCGTTCTTGTTGTTGTTGTTTTTGTTTTTTAACAAATAGTGCTCACGTACGTTTCCTTGCTCTCCTCCTGTTTGCTCTTCCGATTCTTACGAGGACAGTTGAGCTCCTCCTGAATCTCCATGAGTGATTTCCCATTGGTCTCCGGTACGATGAAGAATATGAATACGATACCGAAGAAACAGGTCGACGCGAACCATCCGAAGGACGCGTAAATTCCGGAAGTATCGGTGATTACCTGATGCATTTTGGAGACGATGAAAGCGAGAAGAGAGGCCCAAATGTTGGCCAAAGAAACGGCGACGCCCTTGACATTGGTCGGAAATAATTCACCCAGTATCATGTAAGACAATGGATTGAGACCGAGAGCTATGATCAGCATATAGAGCATGATCGAAGCATCGAGGATCCATCCGAGACCGTCCATCGAGAAGCCGAATCGTTGTTTGAGAAGATAGAAAATACCACTCGCGGTGAGTGCGAGACCAGCGAGAAAAGTGGTCGCGAGAAGAAGAGGCCTACGGCCGATTCGATCGACGAGAGCGGCAGCGCCGACACCGGCCGCCAGTTGCAGGACACTCAGAATGATGACGGCTATTCCAGCCGAAAGACCCGAGTCGCTCTCCTCGATGATCTCCTGCGTGTACGATTCGATCGCGCATATACCGCTGAATTGAAGAATGAGCTGAAGCCCGAAACTGATGACGACCGCTCGTCGATTGCCCGGCGTATCGAACAGATCCCAAAAATGTCCGCGATCGGCTAAATCCCGAATCACCGATTTTCCCATCTGGTCCATGTCCTCCTGAAGATCGTCGGGATTTGTGTAGCGTTTTAGACGTCTCAGGCTCTTGTTCGCGCCGGTATGATCGTTCTTCATCAGAAGATAATACGGGGATTCCGGCATCCAGACGAATGACGCGAAGAATAAGATCGGTATGATGGCGCAATAATAAGCCAGCCATTGATACGGTACGAAGGGACCGATCGCGTGCGCGTAAAGTTCACCGAAGGTCACCATGAGCTTCATGAATGAACCGAGCGAGCCTCGAATATTTTTATCGGCAATCTCGCCGATATACATGGGGCAAACGACGTAAACGACGCCCTGGCCGAGGCCGCTGATGAAACGCGCGGCGTAAAGAAAGTACGGATTCCAAGCGACGATTATGAGAATCCAGCCGAGGAACAGGGGTATGCCGGCGAGAATGAGGCTGCTCTTGCGACCGAAACGATCTACCATGAATGCCGCTAACAAATTACCGGGGATGGAACCGAGAAGGTAGAACGAGGCTATCCAGGACGCCTCGTTCGACGTCAGCGCTAGAGAATCTTCTTTCTTCAGCAATGGCAAACTCGGCGATGTCCATCCTATGTGACAGCCTGTGATCGCTAGCGATAGCGTCGCTGATTGTGAGAACAAAATCGAGAATACGATCGGTATTATCATTCGGCGATGTTCGTCGGAAATTTTTCAAGCGTATCGTTTTATTGGAAAATTACCTGTCAACGCCGCGATATACTGTGGCCATTGTTTCGTGCGTCCTTTTTCCATACTCTCGCGAATAATTCCCAATGTCAAACTGTTTGTGAATGAAATTACGAAATGAAGGGAAAGCTTAATAGAATGTGGCGAAGAAAGGAGTCATCGACGAGATTCCGATTAGTACAAGAGAGAAAATACGTCAACTCACGGAGATATGCGGAGCGATGGAAAAGCCTGGGCGATCGTTTCGGGCGAGGTGTCGAGCGGTATTGGGCCACGATAGGCCGTTTAGCCAAGTGATATTTATAATAGTCGTCCAGACGCGAACTACGTTTTATAAGACAGTGTTTTATCAGTCGCGATCATCGGTATCAGCAATACGTAATCGTTATCGCGCGGAGAACCCTCTCGTTCGTCGCGCCCAATGAAATCCCGCTTTTTCTTCTTCTTCGAAAATAATCCCCCAACTATTCTCCAATCGGAATCGCGAGATACGAAAAATTATTCTCAGATCGTTCGATCAAATATTCAAGTATGTATTACGCGTCCAAAAATACGAAACACCTATTTCACGTAATAATAATTCATTTATATTTCCGCGTTTACGCGAGAAAGCAACGACCCAATGATGCAAAACGACGACAACTGAGTCAATCTTACGCCAGAATAAAATTCACCTGTGTGGATTCAACGACAATAGCTCGCAATTATAATTAGCGTGTGATCAGACGTCCGGTTTAATAATATGTAGATAGAAGGGGGTTGAACGAAGTAAAAAAGAAGAAAAGAAAAAAACGCTGATACCCGTGTGCGAAGCTCGTGATAGTTCGCGTCTTTCGACGAAGCTTTTTGTACTGGACGTATCGTTCGCGATTCTCTCTACAATATGTTATAGTTATAACTCCGACTACCCTATTTATGCCACTGCGAATTCTCTCGTAATTTTGTTCGATGCGTTTCTTCGACCGACTCCTCGACTCTCCATTTTAAACGAATTCAATTTGTCAAAATGTCTTCGTCTCTCTCGCTCTTCCGCCAACAGACGGACTTCGCAGACTTTGCAACGACGCTCTCATTGTCTCTCGTTAGGATATTACCCGTGGCGTCTCGTTGTCGTCGTTCTTCTTTTGGGCCTGTCGCCGCGGCTATAAGTTCGACGTCTTCGAAGACCTCGGAGAGAGTCGATTCTCGGCATAAACCTCTAATTTTATTTCACCGCGAAATTCGTCTCGATCGAACGATTCTTATTTTCTCGATCTACCAACGTCACGAAACAACGTCGTATATGTTAATTAGGGTTTACTCGCTCGTGGATTCTCCGATAAGCGACTCGTTGGCGCGTTAATAAGACATAGGGCCTTGACAACTATCACGTGGGAAATTTGTTTCTAATTGCGCCAAATGTGCGTCTTCATTTATGCGATATCATCGGATACGCAGACTCTTTGCCGAGCGACACGATTGGCGTACCTGATCGAAACTCGCGTATTTATAAATTCCTACTGGTTCATAGATAGCTCGTGCGTAATTAAAGTAAGAACGTTCCAAGGGACAAAAGTTTATATCGTTTTGAAATATGTATTTTAGATTCTGTTTGTCGGGTCTTTTCTCAAAAAATAAATGTATACATAGTTATATTGAGAAAATGAGAAAGGTCCGATGTAAATATGGCGGTTTGGATGATATCTTTACGGATGACGATGCTGTTCGACAAACTAGAAAAACGATCTTCCGCGATGTACAATAATGTAAGCGTCGTCATAAATCTCTCGTTGCACGAGACCTTTGAGCGAATGCGTTTGTAGACAGAGTTAGTGACGAGAGATAAGGATCTTGGTAGTTATTTTGGAACGAATCATTGCCATGCGAATAAAACGATACGTCAATAAAAATTATATATCGATATTGGCAATTCGTCTAAACTCTCACCCTCTCTTTCTCTTTGTCGTACAATAAACCGCGTTTCTGTTATATCGACGGGGTGAGATACTAATAATAAGGTCGGAATGGAAGGTCTCGCGCTAGAATTTAAAAAATGCTTCCGATAACTGCCGCTGCATAGAGTCTGTCGCTGCTGGCAGCGAGGTAGCTTGGTTCGTTCGAGATATCGATCTCCAGCGACAGACAGCCGCGGCTCGTCTGCTGAAGAGTCAGTACGCGCACCTCCGCGCACGCGTGTGTGTATGTCTGTGTGTGTTTTTTTTCACCTTTTGTCAGAGACAGGGAGATATCACGCGTCTCCATGAAGTAATTATACCGCGAGACATAATCAGAGTGATCTGTTTCGTTTGAACATTCGTTGATTACACAAACTCGTGACAATCCCGGAAGGATATCGTGACGTGAGAAACCTTCGACGATTCGCGTTCACGGTGCTCGCTGTTACAATCGAGGTCGAACGCAACGGGCTTTCGGAACGGTTGTGCTGTTAACGGTTTGCTCGTCGTGCGTCAAAATCATCGCGAGCATCGGCCGAGTATCCAAATTAAATCGCACAACGCGAATAAATCTCGAGGAGCAAAGTCGAATTGATCGAGGTCGAAGATGTGCGGTGGTTTTACGTGCTCGAAAAATGCTTTGACAGCATTGAACATACTATACATCGTAAGTGAACCGTGCGCGGTTGTGAAATATTATTTCGGTCCACGACGGCTTGACGCTGTTGCTCGTTATTCCATTAAGGGGATGTATGATTAGGTGGGGAGTGGGGGACGAATAATTTCAACCAAATAATGTGAACGTGTTCACGATTTTCAGGTCGTCGCCTTCATTCTGATAGGCGTCGCTGTGTACGGAAGAGCCTCTGCGCGGGTTACAAATCTACCGATTATCGGTGGAATATTAGCATGCGGCGTCATACTGATTCTAATATCGATACTCGGCCTGATCGGAGCTGTCAAGCATCATCAAGTTCTTCTATTTTTCGTATCCTTTTTTCACTCGATCGCATACTCTTTTGCCTTCCTAACATCCGAATTTAGTCTCGCTGTATTACCGACGGAGAATCGAGAATGAGCTCTCTGCCGATAAAACGGTCGAACTCTCGAGAATTCTGTTTTTTCGCGATTAACTCCGAATACTTTCGTCTTTACATCGAAAACATATTTGTTCCCTTAACGATTTCGACAATTTCAGTACATGCTCATTCTCTTCCTGTTGTTCCTCGTTCAATTCAGCATCGCCTGCGCCTGTTTGGCTGTCAATCCCGAGCAACAGGAGACACTCGCGGAACAGGGATGGAAGGGCGTCGAGATGCCTTTGAAGGAGGAAGTTCAGAAGACTTTTCACTGTTGCGGCTTTAACAGCACAGTCGACGAGACCGATCCGGCTCTGAAACATCCGAGTTGCGACAAGGTCCTTGTAAGTTTCTCGCCTTCGTCGATTCCGTTTCCATCGTTAAATCTCTCGGCGAATTAATTAATTCGTATCGTTATTTCAGGAACTTTGCTGTAAACCCGGTACGCGTCCGGACTGCACATGTCCACCGTGCATGAAGGAACTTCAGTCTACCATTGATTATGCATTCAAGCTGTGCGGCGGAATAGGATTGTTCTTCAGTTTTACCGAGGTGAGAGAGGATTATTTCCTTGCGCGCGTTTTCTACGACTTCCTCGATTGGCATTAGCGCGATCATTTATTAACTCTTTTTTCACCCATACACATACACACACGCAGACACGTCGATACGATCGAATTTACGAAAAAGAAAAAAAAACATCATTCGTTGTTGTTATATTATCGTTCATGAACTAACGTGCGTGTACCGTTTACAGTTTGTTGGTGTTTGGTTGACGGTGCGCTACAGGAACCAGAAAGATCCACGCGCTAATCCCAGTGCTTTTCTCTAGTCTAACACCATCGCCATGTCCCCCGTTTCCTCGCACGACACTCTAAATAGATGGTGGGTGGTTTCGTAACATTTTGTCTGTGGCTCGTTATCGTTATTCCATTATTGGATACAATATTTATCATCATTAATTACTTTGAGATAAAAAGATAATTGTGGACACAAGTTCGTTGCGTACGTCACAGAGACAAAGATCAATTGGGTCGAATTAATCTTTCACGGTCGATACTAATAATTGGATAATCAATGGTTGTATAATGCATGTGGACTCGTTCTTGCAGATATTTGTCTTCTTTTTTAATTTTCATTCACTGTAAACAGTTAACTACGACCGCCGAAACATTTTACAGGTGATTGCTGCTTTCTTGGCGCGACGCTACAGAAATCAATTGGATCCAGAGGAAAAAGCTGCGAGAGCCATATTTCCCCGGCAAAATTATCTCTACTAATAAGAAAAGAAAAAAAACCCCACCTTTAAGCCAAACAAAAAAAAAATGGTAAAGTCTCACCGTCGACTCGACAGTCACACCTGCTTGGTTTTTGCGGCACCGCTAAAAACGTGAGCGTTTACACAATACTCGAAATTGTAAATAAAAAAAAGACAACAAAACGAGAAAAAACTCGAAGGATCGATAGTCCCTTCATCCTCAACTCTATATTTCAATCATAGATATGTACATTTCTCGAATGATTCAAAGCCAATGAACAAATTTTATCCATTTAGATGATCCGTTAAAGCAGAGATTTTTGTGTGTTCAAGAAAGAAAAAAACAAACGACATTTTATCCATTAGTCCCGTTCACTTTTTCGTTGTTTTTTTAGGCGTTGATCGATTTTTAGAGTGAGTTGAAGGAGTATAATAGCTAAAAGTGTGTGCTCTAGTCAGCCACGAACAACACTCATACCAAGCCTCAATGCGCCTTGTAGTCTCTAGTGTGTTGAACGGATCGTCGTCATCTCACCTTGAACGTACGCGAGAATGTTTTTGTTTATCCCTTATTTTTCTTATTTTCAACTAACTACGTAAAACCAACCGATTATAATGGTATTTCGTTTTTGAAAACGTCGACGATTACGAGTGATCAAATGCAGTATCGATACGAGTACAAGTGAGAAATGCGTAAGCAATCGGATATGATGAAAGATCGTGAAAAACAAAGATGAGCCTCTGCATTCCCGAGACCGATCAGATAATATTATAATTTTCGTTCTCTCGTTACTCGATCCCTGCTCGAATTGATACTCTTACGCTTTTCTCATTACGTCGGGTAAAAAGTGCCGTAGCTAATCTATAATATATGCAAAGTGTATATCGAGAAGAGTCAAGATACTCGCACATTTCGTTTCTCTTTTGCCGTTCTATAGATTGATCAAATATGAGAATAGAATTTGTCACGTATGCTTTCTATGATTTCGTAATATAATTATGCATTTATTAATTTTTTTTACATAAAAATGTATGAAAAATAAACAAACTAGAAAAAATTGTACATTAATTCAAAGTCTCGAACGAATCTGATGTATAATTACGACGAAATTCTCACGATAAACGGACTAAGTATATTCACGATTGGTAAATAATGTTCGTTAGGTAGATTATATAACGAGAAATAAAAATGCGTATATTCATTTATAAATCGTGCGACACGAGTCTGAGATGATAACACCGTCCGTCGCTCAATCCGATGATCATATGTATATTAATTTGTTTCGTCTATTTCGCCTAAAACCTCGCGTATCTTTTTTTATCGATACGTTTTTTTTTAATTATCCACTGACTAACATTGTTTAATCTCCATAATATCGATTTAACGAGAAAGTTCCATCTCACGCGCTCGACACCGAGATAATTATGTATAGCGGATGCTAATTTATAGTACAATAGTATGTTTAGAAACAGAAAAATACGTAATAAAGAATAAAAATAAATATGCCGGTGACATTGGCATTACTGGTAATACGTTATTATCGTGTATATTCGCCGAGAAAATAAATTTAATTTCATTTGCCAATTACGATAATTCCACAAGATCGACGACGCTGTAATCAGGAAAATGTCCACGTTAAACTATTTCCCTTGTAAAAGAATTTCTTTGCGCAAAATGGCCGATTTTTCTTAGTTTCGAAACTACACGAAATACTGAAATTTCTTATGGAGTTAGAGTCACTTGTAACGCCCGAAAAAACACTTTTTTGAGATTTTATTTTCAAGACTGGTTTTATTATTTTTTAATAAATTTTTTACCATTAACTAATACATATAGAATAAAAATTTTGGATTTTTATTCTATAGGAAGGATTAATAAAAATTTTGATTTTTGACAAAATGGCGGATGTTCAAAGGCACTTTGTATTTTCGACCACAATTTCACCCATATATTCGACTATAAAAAAAAAAAACTACCGCAAATAAAAATCCTTCGTTCAAGCACAGTAAAATTATGTTTAGAATAAGTGGTCAAAATTTCAAAGCGATCCGTCGAGCCGTTCCGGAGTTACAGTGATCACCGACTTTGAAAACGTGCTTTCGAGAAAAACGCGTTTAAAGTTTGCGTCGAGCGTGCAGCTACCAACCACCTACCTACTTGTACCCACTCGACGGAGCTGCGCTCAAAGTTGCATGTCTTCATAAAAAATCCCCCGACCTATCTAAAATTGCCAGGAAACACTTTTGAAATGTTGTACTTTTAGAAAATGCAAACGAAAAAATCTATTTTCTGAAAATACCGAGTAACTCTGACCCCTTGAATGAAAATAGATTCCGATTTTGTTCATTATTTTTGTCCAGAAATAAGGAAGAGATAATTAATGGAAAAGAATGATTCGAAGCCAAGTTCCTTTACGCAACTAGTTACATCTATAAGTGAGCCAGCCGGAAGGAAGAATAGCGACGTGTATCGCGCGGGCGTATATGGGATTTCGTGGCGGTGAAGTGTGGCCAGAAGGTACACAGGTGGGTTTACAGGTACGGCGTAATGTTCACTCCAGTGCATCGGCGTGGTCGAGCAAGGGAGACTGGCGTCAGGTGGGGAATGAGAGAGGAGCGAGGAAACGAAGCGAGAGTGAGTGCGTTCAACTCCACGAGACCGATCAGAGTGGTTGCTCGCGCGCACGGGTCTTGTACCACGTTTTACAGGTAGACTAGCAAATATACTCGGACGTTACTGGTACCTGTCCGTCTTATTCTCTAAGCATAGCTCGATTAACCCGTGGCACAGAAGAAAGAGAACGACGCCACTTTTTTCTTCGTTTTCTTTTGTTCAACCCACGATCCATCTCTACCAAATTCTCGATCATTCCCCGATAGAAAGAAAAGTGTTGTGTTTGAAAAATTGGGCCACTCTCTTCGCTATGTTTACACGGAATAATCGAAGATCGTGAGGGATACGGACGAATTAGGACGAAAAAGCGTTTTCTCGTGGAACGAAAAGAAAAATTGTGAGTGTTATTTTTAAATTATATTTAGCGCAATAAAAATAGATGGTTGTATGTAGCGTGACGAATCTATTTTATATTTGATTATCAGAGTCCTGAAGACATAACGACGAGCGTGAACCGAGCTTTCTCGAATCCTGTCGCGAGTTTACCGCTCGCTTATATAGGTAGAGTTGTAACGCGCGACGCTGTTTTACCGTGGAATACGATATATCCTCGAGCCAAGTTACTTTAT
This sequence comes from Netelia virgata, assembly GCA_951802705.1. NCBI lineage: Eukaryota > Metazoa > Arthropoda > Insecta > Hymenoptera > Ichneumonidae > Netelia > Netelia virgata. The sequence goes on along the minus strand of OX637866.1, from coordinate 37,338,258 downwards.
ATCCCGAAAATTCATCGAACTCGATCGCGCTAAATTATTCGCGAAAACTTGACAAATACGCGATTTGAATTCAAGGTCACGGGAATCCCGACGACCGTAAAACAAACTACGACAGGGAAAGGGAGTACGTAGTATGTAGATCGCTTTCTTTTAAGTTTCTTGCAGGCGAATCAGGTTCGCCCTCGAATTTTCAAACAGTCGACCGGATAATTTGCCATTCGAAGACCCGACGCGTTTCAGGGAGACTCGCATATAAATAAATTTACATTCGCCCCTATGTGTTCTCGCGTGTTCCATTATAAGGAAACCCCTCCTTCTCGAGCAGCTCTCTTCTCGCATCGCGGAGCGAGAGAAGAGAAGCGCGCGCGCGTGTGCCGAAGAGACCGTAACGCGTTCGATGCAACTCGGTGGAAAACGCATCGAAAACGTTTGTGTCTGTGCGAACGAGACTCGAATTGAAATCATTCGCTCTCTCGGTACTACGTTATCGCTGCTGAGGATCGCTCGGTACCGCGGAGCTCACCATGGGCTAAATACACGATTACGAAAAAACAAAAAAACAAAACAAAACAAATTTCGTTACAGACAACCCGGCCACTTTCACGAATGGCCAAACTCCGAGTTTGCTCGAGATCGGGGACTACCAAGGTTTTAGTCAAACCGAGAGATATACAACGGTCCGAGACGTCGAGAAATACTATCATTAGAATGGAGAAAAAAAAAACAAGAAATATATACATAGAGCTAACTACAATATTTCACAACTCTTCGTAATACGTTATGGTGTAAACGTTGCTGTAAAAAACGTTGGAGCGAGAGACCGACCGCGTCGCGCCGTCGTCGTGGTAAGAGTAATAATAAAATTTTATTCGACAAATAATAAATTACCGGATAATTATATTGATTTTCGTATCGATACGCGGGTTACTCATCGATGCGAAAATTTTCTACTTTCGCGGTACGAATTCAAGCCAGAAAAACGGCTGCCGACAATTTGCATACCACGGCGCGGTTAGCATAATAATAGAGAAATATGCATCGACAGGTGAGACGTCGGGGGGGAATTGTTACTTAAATCGGGTTTCCTTTCTCCGCGATGATAAAAATGTTGCCCTCTCACCAGCGCGTTTCTCGCGCTGTATCGACGTTTAAACGAGATAATGTCCAATGATCGATCGTCTCGTCGAAATAAGTTGTCGAATTAAAAAGTGAGCAAGAAATTTGACAAACTGAGAAAATAGAAGGGAGCCGTTTCCTCCCAAGGAGTAATAATATATCGGTCGCGATAGCGGATGCATGAAATCGCGGCAATATCTCGTTTAACTGGTTGACTATGGCCGGTAAAGTCGTCGCGCACTCGTGGTTCGATTTTATGCGCATAAATAATGACGAGAGTCGAGAGGGCGCTACCGACTAACAGAATACTCGCTAGCTCCGACTATCTCAAACTTCTGGACCATTCACTTTGAAAGGACACGGTTCTCTCGTACGGCATATACTTCGCGCCAATGAATAATAGTAACACAAAATAGATCGAAGCAGACATTCGTGGTATGGCCCGCACGGACGAGACGCTATGTATAAATATGTATAGAGCGAAAGTCGATGTTCCCTAGGATCTCGTTCCCTCCTTCTTCTTTCTTTAGCCTCGGTGCCACACATTTTTCAACGTACACACTCGATCGAGCATAAATACATCCCGATATTATTTATCTTTCTATACGATGTTTTACATATATTTTACATTTGATAGAAACTATTTTCTCTTTTATTTTGTCTGGTATCCGGCTCTCGGGCCAGATAAACTCTCGACCCAGGGACCAAATGTTTCACGACAGTGTTTTTCTCGCGGACTCTCTAACGTTGTACGTTATCGTTATGACCCAAACACCGGTGTAGAATGAGAAACAGTGAGAGAGAGAGAGAGCGAAAGAGGGGAGGAGGAGGAGGAGGAGGTGGATAGAACCCACAAGCATCAACTGGTAAAAGTACGAGGTTTGCCAAACGACTTCCTCGAAACTGCCTTTTCTTACCGTCGCCCCTTCCTCTCTCCCCTCTGTCTCCATCTTGCTGTGGTACAAGACCAGACGACTGTGCGGAGAGGCTGGATTAGAGAGTTTTTGGTCTATCGAATTGGAAAATTTATGGTATTGCGCGTTACAAATATTTTGATACTCGGAAATACGAATCCGAGCAGAAAATTAATCGAGTCGACTGACGTTTTTTTTATGGCCAGATCAGAGCATCGATAAGGTATTTAGAAGGCAGTCTAGTTTTGACGTTTTAAAAACATCAAAAACATGTTAATCGGTCGAAGCGAAGCCGGGTTTAAAAATTGTTCGATTTTGACGATTTCAAACGAGACACGCCTGATACCAACCTGTTTTCAGCTTAATCAAATTTCTGCTCGGGAATGCATTTCGTAAGAAATAAAAGTCGATGTGGATTGAGAAATAGCGATGAAATTTATTTTAATTAATTCGTTAAAGTAATTTTAATTCGTAAATATATCCATGACCGTCGCGGGTTTTCGATTGCCAATGGGTTATATATTATTTTGTTTCGTTTCGTTGGACGGGTGCTTGGGATAGAAGAACTGAAAAAAAAACAAAAACAAAAAGGTTTGGCCGCCGCGGATCGCCCGTTGCGTTCCATTTATCGCTAAACGATCGTGGAAACTCGTCATGAAACTTCTCGAGACTTTTACTGCATGAATCTTTCTGTATACATAGTTTAACCTATATCGTGGAATGTTTCCCAACATCCGTGTATATCTGTAGCGAACGAGGTGGGTATTACCTCGATCGAACAGAAATAATAATTTAAACCAACACCTTATCGATCGGGAGAATATCGATCCGCTTCCGCGCTTCATCGATCTTCGTTTATCAATCATCGACCACGCGATGTTTCAATCTACGCTGGTGTTCAAGTCGAATCATTCGGATCGAATTTAGAAAAGAAATAAAAAATACGTCGAGGGAAAACTCGGTAATTCCATCGTTCGACGGGAAAATCTTTCGAATCGTTTGATTTTTCATCGCGCGAACGCAACTTTTCCTCAACGAGGAAGCGAAAAGCGAGACGATAATAACAAAGTCGAGATGATTTACTCGCTGGAGTAATTGGCCGAATAATTTTACCTTCGAAGTGAAGCAGCAACTCGTTGAGTACCGACGAGAGGCATATTATTCTCCCACCGTTGCCTCCATCGTCGATCTCTTTCGCTCTCGCGAACGAATGCGCTCCCGTTATCGTTCACGCCCGAGCGTAGGCAGAGGCCCACAGGCTAAAAGCATTAAACCGAAGCGAGACGAGCGAGCTAAATATTAAGTTTTTATTCGAGCATCAAGTTTCCCCGACTTTCGAGATGCGCCTTTTCTTTGCACGCGCTCGCCGACTTCGCTTCGGAACAGTTTCGGCCGAAGCACAAGTGTATCAATTCTACTTCGTTTCTTTACCATAAGAAAATCCCAATAAAATCATATTTTCACACTCGACGAATATCAAACTTTATACACAAAATCGGATCGTTTCTCGTAATTTCGGAAATTTAACGATTCGTAAGAAACAAAACAAAAAAACCCTGAGAACGAAAGTGACTCGAATATACGAACTATTTTACGAGATTCGTTCCAATAAAAATTAAATATAAAATCGGTTAGTTTTTGTTTTGTTTTCCATGAAAAATATCGTCCATTATCGAGATTCTCGTTGAGGTAAAAATATAACTGGGACTTGGCGACAGGTGAGAATTGGGACACGATGAGACGTGAAATTAACCGTTTGAAAAACTGGGGACAAACTAGACCCCGGAGGAAGCGAAAGGATTGCCCGTTTAATCGAGATCGTCCCGCTCGCGTATACATTTTTTTCCTCCCAAGTGTCTCGTGTCGGCGTAACTGGCTCTTTCGCATGCCTCTGATGACCTATACTTGCGCATACGGAGCACGTCGGACAGAAACCCGTCTGGTCACTCTGTGAGTTAGATAGTAATATGCTCGTGGGCTGCAACGGCACGAGAACGTTTGGGCACGAGCGAACGAGCCGCGTTATACCTATCGTTATAGTTATGTTTGCACTGGTGTAATATCCCGTTTATCCATCGCACGATATGTGCGTACATAAATATAATCGAGGTTCTTGAACTGTTGAAAAAAAAAAACTTGGTCGTTCCGCCGTATATCGCAACGATATCCTTCGAATCCTTTATCCTTGAATTTCTTAGCCAGACATCATAGCGCGATATTCTCGAAAGAGAGAACGAGATAAAGAGAGAGAGAGAGATGGAGAAAGGAGCCAAGACTCATTAGGAAAACAATGCTACGAACAAAAGAATGAAAGTTTCCAACTCGCGCGTACGAGAGGGAGAGACGAATGCAGAGAACGAAAATGAGACAACAGAATTGAACTTGAACACCTCCACTTTTTGATCTTGGTCAGCAATTTGCAGATAACGGCTTGGTGCCGCATGCGAGAATTCGCAATGAAAAATCTACACGCCGAGATCCGAGTCTCGAAGAAAATCGCTGTCTTTGGTTCGCGGAAAGAAGAAAATAGCGCGATGAATGGGACGAGACACGCGACGAACACGAAGAGTTTTCGCACGTCGGAGACCTCGTCGGGTCATCGGCACGCTCGGTCGCCTTGATCTTCATTCTCGCGGTTTCATCTCGCGTTACGCCGCGCGAGTCTCGTATAACGCGCCGCCTACGCCGCTTCCACGGAATTACCCCGGGAATTCTCTTGTTTCGTCTCTCACTCGTAGATTTATAACGGAATCGTCACGTGCTCCGAGTTTTCGGCCCGAACGACGACCTACGTCAATATCACGAAGAGAACGCGATAATCGTATCGACGAGAACGTTCGAAAGGCCGCTAGCGCCGCGAGACAATACGCGAAAATTGCATAAATATGCGCAAATGTAAATTTCAATAACGTAATCGAGAGTCTGTACTTGCAACGAACACCGACCGACCTATCAAGGACGCTCTACCTCCCGACGATTTCACTATTATCGCTATTCGACTTTCCATTGCGCGATTTTTCTTTTTCTTTCTTAACGCTTACACGATTCGTGCGCGCGTAATCGTGCGCAGGCTCGCGAATCGATGGATATCGCGGCTACTCGACGACGAGTTAACCCCTTTAAAATACCAGTTATTGTTCCAAGCTCTATCATTGCGACTTGAAAACGAGTACCGACCGGCTGTTTTCTTAAAAATATATTCGTCCATTTCTTGAAAAAAATAAATCAAAAAAACAAAAACTGATCTACCGGTTTGTCGTAACGGTAAATCCGCGTTTCTTAAATCCGGTATTTCCTCAACGATAACCAAAATTACGATCGACGACAATTCGTCGCGTAATCGAGCGATCGATCAACGATCGTGCGTAATCGACGGTGGCTTGCAACTACGAAATTTATCGCCGACATCGAGAGAGATTTATTTTTAAGCGAACGATCGCTCGAGCCAGGAACCGAGAGACTTTCGTGGCTTCTACTATGCTCGGTATGAGAAAAAAAAATCGTCCCTACAGTCATAAAAGATACGTTTATCTCGATGGCTCGTTCGTTCCCCTTCGATAATATTTTCCGTCATTTATTCCAAGAGAATTTTCTTCACGGCGCGAGGGCCCGGGGCGAGACATTCTAAAACTTAAACACTGTATTAAGAGCATATTATACTCTCGAGCGATCGTCGATTTTATAACGTCCGGGAGGAGACTCGTCGGTGGGTGAAACACTTGTCTCTGTATAAACGAGTGTGTCCCAGTCACGCTCGTAATATAAAAGACAATGGCTCTCGATCGTCGCGTAAAATAATTAACGGAGGTGAACGAAAATACCGCTAACTAATAATCGCGTTACCGCGTTTCTCGTATAGAAAACAAAAACAACGAAAATCAAATAAATAAATATAAAAAGTAAATAATCGATGAAAGTCTCTATAAAAACCTATCGACAAATTCATGGGGTAGGTAATTATACAATTTATACTTTTAACGACTGTTCGCTGTCTATCTATATAAAAAATTGTGTACGAAAGTGTCGGAGTTTAACGAACCCTCGATCGCGATTTCCCGTGAAATTGATTCCTTCACTTTTCTCCGCTCGGCTAAACATACAGAAGCGCAAAAGGTAAATGTAATATCACGATATCGAAGAGTTTAGCACGAACGAGAAGCGATTCGTCGCCGAGCTTCCGTTCGAAGCGTTTCGTTCGAGCGAACACGCGAGTCTGTCGAAGAGGACGATATCGACGTAGATAGAGATTCGGAATAATCCGATCGGTCGAATTCAACGATGATAATCCAGTGATAATCCAGGGTTCCAGGCCGTTATCTTACTCCGTTCGTTTCGTCACACCCAACGTACGTATCTCCCTTCTATACGTCGTCTTTTCATACCGAAAATCCATTGTCCTCCGCCTCTGTACAAATATGTGGTTTAGATGTCTACACGATTCGAGATTCTATCCGAATCGTATCGCATCTTTACCGTACATACGAGAATGGACATAAGCGATATAATCCAGGTCCGTTGTATCACCCAGCAAGGAGGCGAACCTCGAACGTCGGAGCCAAAAGAGCAAAACCTCGGTTCTCGTACTCATCGCAGCCGGTTACAGCCTCGTTGATAGTTTTCTCTCGCCTCTCGTCCCCTCGTATCGTTTCCCGAAACTTTCGAGAGTCGTCAAAAGCGAAGAATCGCCGTTTTCTATCTAGCTTTTTCCACTCCCAGTCATCCCACACCCTCGCGTCGTTATTTTCCTTACTCGTATAGCTTTTGCCAACCCGCCTAGGATCGTTCTCTTCGCGGTCTCGCTCGTTCTCACCGAGAACCCGGTCTTTATTCGCAAAACGTGGGGATTCTCCGGGACCGATAGGAAAAGCGAATAGCTTGAAAATGGCCGGTATGGTTTTTCTCTCGTGTGTGCGTGAATTTTATCATCGTCTTGGTCGGCGATAGTCGCGGTGTAGATTTAAGGAGAAAGAAAGAAAGAGAGAGAGAGAGAGAGAGAGAGAGAGAGAATGTAGCCGTCGCCGACGCCACGGTATATAACGGTCCGCATACGGCTGAGACAGATCAATGCTGGCTGGCGCCCCCCAATCTCGATCGAGAGTGAAAACGTCCGTTCTCTTTGAGCGCTACCATCGCTCCTGAGAATCGTCGATGAAAGTGAGAGACGAAATTCTCGAAGAATTTCGGTACGAACGTCTCTCGGAAAGATTATGCAGCGTCCATAGATTTTATTCGTCGAGGAGATGGGATAATCACCGTTTGACCTATGCGTTAATTAGTTAGAGTCGCGATCCGGGAAGTCGAAATTGTACCGACGCGCAACTTTCCCGTTATATTCGTTCGCTCGCTGATGATAGTCCCTGACACATTTATTTATGTATAAATATAAATTGTGGTTGGTATGTCAGTCTTGAGTTAAATTATGATCGTAGAGTGAGAGTAATACGATGGGGGAATTGCGCGAGTAATTGAGGCGCGAGGAGAGTTTTGAAAATTTTCTGACGACCGAGTCGAGAAAGAGAGAGAGAGAGAGAGATTGTCCGTTGGTTGGGTTTCTCTTGACACAACGGTCATTTCGGATGGGATCAACTGGACACGATCAAGTCAGTCGGATTAGTAGACGGACATACCGAGTGTGTTTGTACGCGGGACGCTCCGAAAGATCGCGTGACACACTCGCTCTGTTCCGGAAGAAAGCGAAAAGGCTCGCCACGTTTCGGTAGCTTTCGTGCCTCACGATTCTCTTCACCGATCTTTTCCTGATTTCGTCGCTTCTTCCTTCATCGTCTCTCTTCCCTCTTTAACCTCACGAAACACAAACTCTTTTTTCCCCTCGTTTCGAATATTCGATTTTCATTCAATCGTAAATTAGATAAAAAAATTGATGAACATTTGGCCCAAGTAGGTCATAATTATTTTAATCTCTCGGTTCGATCCCCGACGAGTCGCGACTCTCTCGCGAATCGATCGAATTGGCGAATGGATTTTCTAGTGAACGGGACGAGTATCTAGTCTCGCGAAGCACGTTGCGATTTATATAGTTCAGGGCAATAGGCGTGGGGGACAGGTCGAGAGCCAGAAAGAGGAGTGTGTGTTACGATGAATCGGCTACCGGCAAGGTGTACACCGCGTAGCCGTTCGGGCGCGATGTCAGTCACTCGTGAAACGTGAAACTGGTCGAAAGTTTTTCTAGCCTTCTCGTCTCGTTCGAGAAGCCTAGGAGCTCTCATTTTCTCGCGGCGAGCCTCGAACGAACGTTACCCGCGTCTCGATACGGACAGGTAGTGATCATCAGGATCGCGACGGGATTCCGTCTTTTCTCGATCGCGGAAGTCATCGACGCTTGGATTATCCTCACGAAGCATTTGCGCCAAGAATCGACCTCCTCGTTGCAAACCGATCAAAGTTCACCGTTTCGAGATTGTAAACTTGTTGCTGACTCGTCGTCGTGAACCGGAAGAGAATGATCGTTTCTACGTATTGAAGATACGAAAAAGAAAAGGTTTCGACTTTATCCGAGGAAATAAAATATCCTCCGATTTTTCATTTCTTCTCTTCGACCGATAACTTTCCCTCAAAACGTGACGATTTTCAATGAAATCTCTCACGTTTCACCGACTCGTCCTCGAAGCCTTTACCGCGCGAGTAAACTTATCGAAGGTTATATACTGTCTTACTTCGCGCGTATCTCATGGTATTCGTACGTAACATCTGTCACGTGTTGATTTTCGAGCAAACGAACGTCGTCCTTGATCCTTGACCGTCCACCCTCCCAGGCTTCGAATCCTAGTCACGGCTACCAGCAATTCCCTTTCGTCTTCTTTTCAACTTCCGCTTTTACGTACAATGGAACAAAATTGTAAAGGGTTCCTTTTTCTCGAAATCTCGTGTCCTTGATCTTCCCACTTTCGTCCTTATTCCAAGCGACATTATGCACACATTTCGTCGCTTCTAGAGCGCGCCAGCTGCTCGAAAATATCATGTACGAAGAGGTACTCATGTAAATCTGCGTCTCGATCGATGCTAAATTGAAAACCCATCCCCGTCTCCCAGTTGTGTTATCCGTGTGCTTTCGTGTGGGATTTTCGCGCGTCATTTTGTCCTTGCAAGCTGCTTCGAGGATATCCACGTAAACGCGTATACGCGAAGGAAGGAAATCGCGGCAATGTGATATATGGGAATAGATACCCTTGGGAAAATACTGAAAATTTAAGGTCACCGATTCCGCTTTCTAGGAATCCTCTTCGATGTGGAGAAAAGGAATCACGTGAAAGCGCAAATCAAAGGGTGGAAGGAGAATAAATCGTCATTAACCGAACAACCATGAGACTGGGGACCAATCATCCCGAGAAAAACAAAATGTCGACCTCGCGATCGAAGTTTGGGAATTATTCGACCCTGAGGATCTTTCTCTTCCTGCTCGTCGTGATCGATTTCCGGTCTAATTACGCAACAGGTAAGTTTCGTAGATATATATGTGTCGTGTATTATTTTTGATAAATAACGAGGCAATAATGTAAAGAGCGGCGGGAATCCGTTGAAAGAGGGCAGGTGTGGGTAGGGGTAGTGGCAGGAATGGAAGGAGGGAAAAGAGGTTGAGCGTAGAGCGTCGACTGCAGATGCTACTAGCAGGCGTGTTTGTATCGGTTCGCTTCCCATTCACAGCATCGTTAGCATTTAGGATCGTGAGATCTGGGTCTCTCTCTCTCTCTCTCTCTCTCTCTCTCTCTCTCTCTGGTTTCGCCTGTATATATGTTATCGTTTTAGCAGCACGTGGACTTACTATAACGCAATATAACTCAAGAGCATAGATTCTCTCAATATTCATTTCCGTCCGTGCCACAGCTGTTTCAAACTCGCACACGTCGTCGCGATATTGAATCATTGTTCTCGCTACCATCGAGCTAATTACCATAATGCACTCGTGAGTCTTTTCGGTCCTGGTTAATAGAATTTTACGCGCGGTTTATAACGCCGCAAAAATGGAGTAGACGAAAAGTTGTTAAAGGCAGTCTGGGGCTTTTCCTATGAATATCAATATAATTATATACATATATATATATATATATATATATATATATATAGAGAGAGAGAGAGAGAGAGAAGGTAAACTCCAGTCGTTTTCGTTATTCAATTCACAAGTCGAAGAGTCGCCGGACAGCGAATATTTCACCGGATGTGCAAACGTCGGATTCCTTTTCTCGTATATAAGTATAGAAGGATATACGTAGTTTATATATATGACATTACTTTGGATATATAACAATGCCAATAGGATAGATACAACGGCGACGACAAGATCGCCGGTTTTCTCGGGTATTCCAAAGGCGCGCAGAGTTTTCGAGTCATGGCAATGAGAGGAAGCGGGCGAGAGACACGAGGAAGCTGTGAGAGGAGTGAGTGAGATAAAGAGAGTCTGGGTAAATCGCAGCAAGACACGTTCGACAATGCATTCGTGGATTTTATGCGCGATCCAGCCGACTCTGCTGTGCTATTCCTTCGTACAAACTGAACAACACGAGACAAGAGATATCGCACGCGCATGTATATATGCAAATAGAGAAAGAGAATGCAGAGAGGAATCAGCGTAAAAGAGGCAAAGAGTGAGAAAGAGAGAGAGAGAAAGAGAGAGAGAGAGAGAGGGAGGCAGCACGTTCGGCCTTGGCCCACTTTCCGGGAAAGCTCTTTCCCTCTTTCTCTCTGTCTCACTCTCGTCCGCAAAGCTCGCTCGAGTAAATATCGGGATGGCATACGTTAACGCGTATGCTCGTCGAGAGCCAGCGGAGAACCACCTAATATACAGGGGGATGTATATAATCGAGCGCTTTTATATAGAAGCAGGAGCACCGAAACCGTCGAGCTTTCGACCCACGTTCTTTCCTCCGACTCACTACCGGCATATGCCAGAAAAAAGGTTAAAATCCAAAGGGACTTTTTTCGACCAGCGCCCCGGGTCGCTTAACGGCCGACTTAATTAAAGGTAATCCCTGGGATTAAAACGCGCGCGCGCGCGGTCATTTTCGAAAATCTTTTTAATGTGAAAAAAACAATTATCGCGAGAGTACGTTCGATGTAATTTTAAATAATATTATTTTACTATGAAACGAAATTCATCATCGAGTCGAACGAATTCCTCATTAATTGCAAATACCGTATTTTATTCGAATCCCGAATATATATTTTTTTACTCGTTTCCATTAAACTCTGTTTCGATCGAATGGATCGTATCTTATCAAGCAGCGAGAGCGCACAAACGATAGACGAACCGAAAGGAGATAAATTCTCTGATTTAACGGGCGTGTTTCGAGAGGCGAAATGAAAATTGGTGCTGGAAAAATTTCGCTGAAAGGATATGAGCGGCTTTCACCACTCGGCTCTCGACGAGTCAGCTTTGAAAACATTATTTTCAAACTATCGAGTTATTCGGGTTTTCTCGACTATCGAACGTTCAATTAGATACCAGTCGACCGTATCGAGCGTAACGTTACCTAATAACATTTTTTTTATTTATTTTTTATAATATCCCGATCGTCGAAAATGTTGTCGAACGAGATTATCGATCATCCAGTTTTCGAGACAAGTCGCCATAGTGGGCGAGATGAAATACTATTTTTAATCAACTTTTGTACAAAAATAGAGACGAAAAAAATAGAGAGAAAGAAACAGGAACTGTCTACGAAAAAGTCGCGGGTGGCTGAACGCGAGATGGCGTTGCGGGGGTTGAACGGATTTATTTTCCTTGGTTCATGGAGGGGGATCAGTGCTCGAATAAATTCTTTCGATACGATCGCACCAGAAACTTGACTGGTGCAATGCTTTACTTTTCTCTCCGAAAAGTTTGTATAATGAAATCAGTAAAAAACGCTACTCGATCCCCGAATCTCCGTATTATTTTTCTCCCGTTTTAACTTTGCCACGCGCAATTTACTTCTCTCTCTCTCTCTCTCTCTCTCTCTCGTTCATGACCGGGTAATTCTCGAATCGTAGTAATACCGTTTTCATACTTTTTCCGACAATTTTATTCGCGTCCTGTCGTTAACTGTAAACGCGATCAAAGATCGGACGAAATTTTATTTATATTTTATTGTAAAATTTAATAGCAATTCGATAATTGTAATTATTGTTTTAATGAATTATCTTCCGTTAAATTGTAGCATGCCAGTTTTATCCGGTCGGAGAATATCTCAAGTTCGTGAGGGTTCCGGAGGACTTTGCGGTAGGCGATCAAGTTCTCATGCTGGAAGTTCATCCGAGGAGTCACTTGACGATAATGCCCGTCGATAAGGTCCGTTCGATAATCGATATCGTGATAAAACAAGGATTTATTTTCAATTAAATCAACATTTTTATCGTCCAATCGACACAATATTTCAGGAGGAGGATGCTCGTTACTTCACGCACAAGGACGTGAACGAGACCCACGTTGCGGTAATTTTGGCTCAATCGCTCGAGGACCTCGTCGACTCCGAGACACCGAGAAATTTATTGAAATTTCGTTTCGTCTGCGACTATTCCGCCGGTGCCGATACCCTGGTAATTCGATCGATCGTTTCTTTCCTACGATTTTCATTATTCGCTAATCAATAATCGACTTTTTCATTCGTTATTTTATCTACTTGAAAAAAAAAAATTATAAAACATATCGAAGGCATTACCGATACAACAATACTTTAACGCCGCACGAACGAACGGACACGCTTGGACAGAACGAGACAAAAATCCGACAGGACGATATTCAGTGAGTACGAAAAAAAAACAAAGAAAAAAAAGCATTTAATACGATTCGGGGGATAAACTTTCGAGAATTTTTTTAAATTTTTTTTCATGAAACAAGAGTGATAGCGGGTCGTTGCCGGGACGGGGATACGGGACGAAACGTTCGTCGCTATTGATTCACTACCCTATCGGGATAGAGCCAGAGCTAAAGAGTTTTTGGCTCTCGCGCAATTAATTCTCAAATTCAATTAGAATATTTAACAAAGTTCCTGCATCATCAATTTCATTGCGACACAAATAATGAATGTTTCCATATTTTTTCCTTCTCTTCCGGGGAGTAAAAAAAATGCCGAATCTTCCACTCGCTCGAATCGCGCCAAATTTGGCAAAAATAATGAATGCTTGTCCAACCCCTTGGTGGGGGAAAAAAACAAAAAATTGATTTACAGGACCAAAAGAAAGAATAAATTTGCATTACGAGGAAGATTTGCAGAAACGCTCGCGTTGCACCAGAGGCAAACGTCGTTCCAGGGATGTGCGCACTTTTCTCTTATTTACTTTCCGCCCGTGTGTAAGCAACGAGATAGGAGAGTATTAGATACTTTCCAACGAAAGCACGAACGTGACGGCCTGGTATTATGATCGGCATAGAACGTTAAGAAAAAAAAGGTTTCCTCTCTTTCCGAGAGCGTGACCGTCCCGAGGCTGGTTGGCTCTATCTATACCGCAAAAGGAACGAGAATTCTAGCCACCGAGTCGCGGGTAGGAAGATCGCGTGTGCTTCGCAATTCTTTGCCCCGAGCGACCCGAGTCCCCCATTTTTCTTTGTTTTTTTCTTCTTTCGATCGATTCTCGACCACGGTTTTTATCATATCGGTTATCATTAGCCCCTTTATTTTCCTGCGAAGAGAGCGAGAAAATCTCACCCGCTTCTCGGCGAAACTTCGTCCACTTTTGATGATAATAATTAAATACGACCGCGCGATCCAACATGGATTATAAAAAATAATTCTCAATGATTATTATTATTTTTTTTCATACGTTCGAACATCAGGTATCGTCTCATCTCTCGGTAACGGTCTACGTCGAGGATGTTAATGATCACGCCCCCGAATTCGTCGGTGCTCCGTACCATGTAACGGTCGACGAATTCACTCCAACCGGTGAGTAAAAGTTTTTCCTCTTCGTACTCGATCCCACGATTAATATATTTATGGCTCGTACTTTGTGTACTTTCACGGGAGAATTAAGTATATAGAAAGGGGGAGGAGAATATACGTGTAGTATATTATATATATATATATATATGTGTGATGCATAAACACGCAACTATATAGCTCCAGCTGACCAACTACCGACGAATAGCTTCCTGAAACAGTTGGCTCGAAGCTCTATCGAACTAAACTTTATACCTCGCGTACCGAATAACGCGTATACCTATATATAGGTATATATATGCGTATACATATAACTTTATATATTATTCAACGTTGGTGGAAATAATATTGCAGGTCTGACGATATTTCGTGGCATTCATGCCTTCGACGGTGACAAGCCGAACACACCGAACAGCGATGTCCATTACGCGATAGTGAAAGGTAACGAGGATGGCAAATTTTCCCTCGAATCCGGTCATAGAACGGCGTTGATTCTGCGCAAGCCGCTCGACTACGACACCGGAGATCGCAAATTTTCTCTCGTTGTGACGGCTACGGTGAGTCGATTATTTGTTTATTTATTTATTTATTTATTCTCTCGTCGATCACATCTACGAATTATTCCCGGAGTAATGCGCAACGATAGGCGATTAGAGCGTGAAATTAATAAAAAACAAAAAACAACAACAAATCGATTTGACGCAGATGTCGTAAAATGTAACGAATCAATTAGACGTCAAATTGATTTTCCGAAGTCACGAGTTTAGAGCCCAAGCTCTTTTCGTATATACGACGAAACGTGAGTCAGTTTGATAGCAATCTTCAGCGATAGCTGTATCATCTATATATATATATAAGTAATATACGCTGCGAGTAAAATATATATATATATATAGAATACGAAAGATAGGGCGTTGTAGTTTCTGCACAATTTCCGAGCTTAGCTCACGAGCTCCACCGTCGATGGCTGAGTTGCAGGAGGGTGAGTGGGACGGGGGGAGAGAGAGAGCTTACGAATTTCCGATGCAGTCTTCATCCGTCCGTGAAAGTGCAGTACAGAGCCTCGATAGTCTCTCTCTCTCTCCCTCTCCCTCTCACTTTTCTCCCTATTGCATCGGTATATATGTACACAGACATGCCGCGCTTGCTCGATAGATCTTGAAAGCGATCGATGTCCTCGGCACTTTCGGCGACCCTGCCGAGGATATACACTTTCCCAAAGTGATTTCGAGTCTCTGCTCGTACGATCGTCACTGTCAAGATCGCGGGAACGCGGGAATTGCTCGGCGGGGGCGGAGTGGGAGGAGGGGGGGGGGGCGAGGAGACCCATAAACGAACGCGGGACGTTCTTGGGTCGAGCGCACAACTTGTCGCTCCCCCCGCCACGTGTCTCTCGATTATTTTCCACGAGGAAAGAATTTCAATTCGGTTCGTAAAAAGTCTTGGGGAAAAGTAATCGCGAGAGTCGTGGAGGAGTAAAGATTCGAAATTCCGTAGGTCATAATGGAGCCCACCTACGTATAATATATAGTAACTCGATCTTTTCGTTTCCAATTTTGTTTTGTTTATATCGGACCTTGACTAACCCAGGCGAGAGTCGCGGGGGAGTAAATTTTCCAAATTCCGTATCTCGTAGCGACATAATGGAAGATCGCCTACGTAATATATAGTAACTCGATATTTTCGTTTTGTAATTTTTTTTGTTTTTGTTTTATTTTTATGTCGAACCGTGGATTAGGACCGTGGAACGCCCGCTAGAACGACCAGCACTACGGTCACCGTCGATGTCGTTGACAACGACGATCTTGGTCCAAAGTTCACCCAGGATGTTTATAGAACGACGATTTACGAATCGTATCCGATATCGGTAAGATTTTTCTTTGATCATCGTTTGATTTTGTTCGAAAACGAATTTTTGGATTTATCGTTCGATTAATTTTTATTTCGAAGAAAAAACCTATTCGCAAAGAGATCTATATGGACACACCGATTCACGCGGCTGATCAAGATCGCGACATAAACGCGGCGATCAAATACGAGATAATCACGGGCAACGATCGTGGCCTTTTCCACATCGATCGTGAAAACGGCACCCTCTTTCTCGAGCAAGACGTCGATCTCGACGCCGAGAAAAATTTGCCGAACAATACATTCGTACTGCAGATTCGCGCGTCTCAGATCGACAATCCACTTAAATTCGCCACGGCCAGAGTCGAGATCGTAGTTTACGATCTGAACGATAATTTGCCGGAATTCGAGGTGGATTTTTATAATATAAGCATAGTGGAAAACTTGCCAAACGGTTTTAGTGTTTTACAAGTCGTCGCGCGTGATATCGATCAAAACGAGAATGCCGAATTCACGTACGATCTCGATGATCCATCGGGCGCATTTTCGGTCGATCCCAAAGCCGGCTGGTTGACCGTCCTCGACGAGACGATTCTCGATCGCGAGAAAACCGCATTTTTACGTATGCGCGTCATAGCCGTGGAAAAAACACCGAGCGTCATTTCCGTTGGTAAAAACGCAAGTTCCACGGTCGAGGTCGAGGTTACGTTGCTCGACGCTAACGACAATAATCCGACATTCGTGCCGAGCAACGTTTACGAATTCGTGACGCAAAGTGACGCGAAGGTCGGCAGCGTCCTCGGACAGGTACACGCGCTCGACAGCGATCAGGGTAGAAACGGGATTGTCAAGTATGGAATTCAGCGTACCGGAAATTCGTCCGGACGCGTACCGTTCGCGGTGGATCAGCACAGTGGAGTGATAATCATCGCGGCCAGTCCGATTATCGAGGGAAGACACGCGATATTCATCGAGGCTACGGATCAACCGGTCAATCCTAGTGAAAGGCGTTTTTCTCTCGCCGTCGTCACGGTCGACGTCTTCCGGTCTGACGGTACGGTGGCTCTTACTTGATATAATAATAATAATAATGACGATGATGATAATAATGCAAATAATAATAATAATAACGATTCATGACGATATTGATCCAATGGAATAGTTCGATGCACGCTTCTCTCGCTTATCGCACTTATCCACTTCCGGTTATCGGTATAATCGGTTTACGTATCATATTATACGTTTTCCGGAATTTCGCAGACAGTCAAGTTTACGTGCCGGATTTCATCGGTTCCCCGTACGAGTTCTGGGTCGGTGCGAACGTACCTATCGGCACGAGCGTCGGCCAAATGCGATTAAACGACGCGGCGATCAAGAGGAATAATTTGATTTACGATCTTCTTCACAGTTATCACGAAGGGGGTGAGTCGAATTCAATGAAATTGCTCGTATCGACATTAATTTTTGTGTCCGACATTTTTGTGTGTATTATATAAATTAATTAGGTGGGAAGCTGTCATCGAAATTATGATTTTAGAGGATAAAACGAATGATTTCAGTTCCGTTCGCGGTCGAGGAAAAATCTGGCACGATAACCGTCGTGGACGAGATCGAGCGTTACGATCGTTCGAGCTACGATTTCGAGGCAGTCGTCACCGACGAGAGAGAATTGACTCTCGTCACGAACGTTTCGATACACGTCGTCGATCCTAACGACCAGAGAGACCTATTCACCAAGTAAGTGAAACTCGGAAAATTAGCGTCTCGCGGTAGCTTTTAGCGTATAATCCTCGAGTGTAACGACAACGACGACGGCGCTTATGACATATTTAACTATCGTCTACCGCCACGCTTCGGGAATACGGAAAGTGAAATTCTTTCTGGACGCGAAATCCTTCTTCCGCGGTTACATACGGCTGCGAGGAAGAGCCGTAATACGTACGGGACGCACTACACTCGATAATCAACGATTTTCCCGAATTAATCAAGCTCGACCTAATTTCGATTATGTCGAACGACGTCAGAATCCCGAGTCAACGAATAAAACGTTTCATTTTATTCGTTATAGAGGAACAACGAGAGCTCCCTCGATCTTCCACGTTCGCGAGAACGTAGCCGGCGCCCTGATCGGTCAAGTTATACCGCGAAATGGGACAAACGGAATGAGAAATATCCGTTTTCTTATCGCTAATCAACGCGACGTATCGGACATATCGGTGACGGACGAAGGTGCTTTATACACGCTTCGAGGTCTCGATCGCGAGACGAGACAAAATTATAGCATCACCGTCATAGCCGAGACGTCGAGGGGTCTCGGAGTTTTTCAAGTGAGTTCGACATACGCGAAACAGTTCATTGTTTTTGTTTTGTTTTTTTGTGTTTTTTTTTTAATTTTCGAAAACCGTTCGATCGGTCTCGTTTGGTCAAGGTGACGATCGTCGTGGACGACGAGAACGACAATTCACCGAGTTTCGACGCGTCCTCGTACGATGGTCGGGTAAAGGAGAACAGTCCGTCGGGAACGGAAGTGATTCTCACGAATCGTATTTCGACTCATGACCCGGACGAGGAGAACAATGCTGGCAAGTACAATCTCACCCTCGAGGGTACTGGAAGCGAATGTTTCAGCGTCGAGTCGGCCACCGGTCGCGTCTACGTCGACATGAGAAACGGGTGCGCGAGTCTGGACCGAGAGGAAAAATCTCTCTACGATTTGCGGCTAATTGTCAACGATGGTGGTAAGTGAAAGTCTGACTTTTTTTTATACACATATACACACACATATGTATACAATAGTGCACAATTTTCTCGTGCTCGAAGCAATATACATGTATATAGAGAGAGAGATTTAACGACGGATATTCCCGCGGTCTCGCTCACGGTTATGAACAAAAAATCACGTCTCGTTTATGTTACCTTTTTTTTCGTTCTCTCCTCGGTTCACATTTCTCTTTCTCTCTCCCGTGTTCTAACGGCTCCAACGACTCAATCGCCCGATAGTTACGTGATTTCACGACTCGAAGCCGTTCACCCGACTGGACAAACGTTACGCCTGACTCACCGCGCGAGTCCCGAGCCGGACAAATGCTCATAGCCAAATTCCAGTTTTGCGCTCGATTCTCGATTTCGCACAAGTGACCGAGATTCGAGTGGAAAGTCGTACGAAATAAATGTAACATACGAAAATTCTGATGATTGTTATTATTATTATTTGTTTCGGTCATCGATATTTATTTCATCATAAAATTACAATATAAAGTTTGGCTCGAAACACTACTCCCTCGAGCGGAGATCCAGGCATTTTTTCTCCCCTCTATCAAACCCATTAAACTCTCTTTTCGACCCTCTCTCCGTTCACTCCCCAACCACTAGAGAATAATACAAGTACACGATTTGTTATTTCTTGTTTTCTGTCTTATCTCGGCTCGAGCAGTAAACCCACGAAATCAAGTTCCTATCTTGATAAGAATCGCGGACGTGAACGACAATTCACCGACGTTCACGCAGATGATCGTACTTCCGGATCATGGTATATACGTGACGAAGGGGGAGAGTGGCCTGAAGAGTCGGGAAAATTGGTCGGGCGTTGATTCATTGAGAGGCGAAGGTTCGACTCAGCATATCGGAAAGGAACGCGATGACGGCAGCGACGATACCAGGAACGATAATCGTTCGCCTTTGGTATTCGTGCCGGAAAACGTCACGGTAGGCACGGTGATAATTCGTTTGCTGGCACAGGACAAGGACGAGATCGCGGCGAGCGAGGCCGAGAATACAGGGCCAGCAGCAACCAGTAGCGCGATAACGTACGGCATCTCGACGGACGAGAGGTCTATCTACGGGAACGACGGGACAAATCCCCCGTCCACCAAGCGTGGGACGGTTCGATCGAATTCCGATTCCAAGCCCTACTTCGTCATTGGCTCAAGGTCGGGCGAGATATCGGTGGCTCGTGGACTACCGGCAGGTCGTGAAATACATCTCGATGTCACGGCCACGGATCCGGGTAACCTTACCGATCGTCTCTCGATGAGAATAATCGTCGAGGATCTCAACGATCATGCCCCGATTTTCCAAAAATCTTGGTACGCTTTCGACGTACCAGAGGGAATTTACGATTCCCGAGAGATCGGTAAGATCGAAGCGATCGATGCCGATCTTGGTAGAAACGCTAACGTCAGTTACGAGCTCGATTCTAAAAACGAACCAAATTCCTCGATACTGCGATTCGAGATCGGTAAGTACGATGGACTGTTGACCGTGACCGGTAGCCTCGATCGCGAGACTCGTGATATTTATCGATTGTGCGTCGTCGCGAGTGACAACGGTCTCGAGTCCATGAGCTCTAGAGTCGATCTCGAGATCAACGTTCTCGATGTTAATGACAACGCCCCGAAATTCCACGGGTATTCGGAGATCGGTATGATCAAAGAGAATCCAGAAAATAACGAAGTTCGAGCTCTAGGGCCGATTTATTATGCCTCACTGCCCGAAGATAGTCCAGTTGGGAGTGTGGTGACCAAGGTTTACGCGAACGATACCGATTTCATTGGGAACGGCAATGGTCTCATACTCTTCGATCTTCCACACGCGATCGGCGATAAGCAATACTTCACGATCGATGGAAAGGACGGTCTTGTCACGATCATAGCCGATCTCGATTACGAGACGCAGTCGTTGTACAATTTGACGATAACCGCGAGAGATTTGGGATCTCCCAGTTTGACGTCCAGCGCGATGTTGTACGTTCGCGTTCTCGATGTCGAAGAGACTATCACCGATGTACCGATTGAGAACGAGGAGAAGCCCGTTTTTCAGCATCGTTATTACGAGATCGAGGTGGAAGAAAATTCTGTCGTGCCGGTGAAACTTCTTCGACTGAACGTCTCCGAGAGATATAACAGCGACAGAATTCGCTATGGGATCGTCAGTAACGATATCGATACTCAAGATCGTTTTAGTATCGATCCGGTCGACGGAACTCTCTATCTACTGAAGAGCGTCGATCGCGAGATCGAGGATCAATATGAGATCAGGGTCAAGGTCGACAGGATCGACAAAACCGGAAGAGGAATGTCACCGGTAATGATTTATCCCGTACCCAACGAGAGATTGGGTGGACTGGCTCACAACGAGGCCAAGATCGTCGTACGGATTAAAGACACCAACGACAATGCGCCCCGATTCAGGAGCAAAGGTCGACCTCTACTCGCAGCTATACCCACTTCGGTGCCTTATGGCTACGAGATCATCAAGGTCGAGGTCAGTACCGCGTTCCCTATTTTTACGAGATTTTCGCACTATCGATCGGTGCGGAAAGCACCGAATTTCACATTTCTTTTTTTTTTTCTTTTCTTTTTTTTTTCACGATCGAGACAATTTCAACCGAATTATATAAAATTCGATAACACGTTATCAGTTTATCAGAGACGAATGCCATTTTCTTTCGTTATTTTATTCGAAACAATTTGATTAATTCTTCGAAT
Organism: Netelia virgata; assembly: GCA_951802705.1. Taxonomy (NCBI): domain Eukaryota; kingdom Metazoa; phylum Arthropoda; class Insecta; order Hymenoptera; family Ichneumonidae; genus Netelia; species Netelia virgata. The sequence continues at coordinate 37,317,024 of OX637866.1, read as the reverse complement.
ACATTTTCCTATTGCGAATAATCTCGGTCTTCGTAGAAGCAGGGAAGGCGGAGCTTGCGAGCTTTTATCCGATTATACGAGCATTTCTCGGATGAAAATGCAGCAAGATATAATAGATAATATATACATGGATTATATAATGTAATAATAAGATTTGACGAAGGACGAGCGATCGGGCTATCAAAAATGACCTAATAGAGTATAGTTTCCTTCTTTTTTGTTTGTTTAACCGTATTGTACCATGGATCGCAGGCCGAGGATCCTGACGAAGGAATAAACGGGGAGATACGCTACCAGATTCTTGGCCGGGAAGATGCGCCGCGTTTCGCCATTGACCCACTTAGTGGTCAAGTGCGATCCGTCGGTAGTTTTTCGAGGGACGCCGGTCGAGTTTTCGGCTTCGATGTCAAGGCCACCGACAGAAGGGGCGCGGAGAACGGTCGCAGCAGCATTGCCAACGTTTTTGTGAGTTTTTAAACTTTATGTATTACCAGATACAAACGAATCTTGGCTTGGGCTCTTTCTTCTTCGTGCGATAGATACGAATTGGGAGATGGAATACTCGATCTTTGCGAGGATTAATTTTTTAGAATTGAAATTTCAATCCCTTTTTCATTTTTTGTTTTATTTCAATTCTCCATAGGTTTACGTTCTCGATGACCACAAGCAAGTCGTCATGGTCATGGGAAAAAAACCGACGGATGTCGAGACCGAGATCGAGGAAATAACCAAGTGGGTAATGAGAAAAATAGAATTAAGCCGAAAAATGAGAATTGTTTTTATATCGTTGGCAATTGTTTTTTTTTTGCAGAGCTCTGCAAAATGTCACCGGACTCGACATACGCGTGAGAAAACTCGAGCCTCATATAGAGAAAAATCTTATCGACGCTGAATCGTGAGTATGCGTGTTTTTGTTTTTTGTTTTTTTTTCATATTCATAATATTCTTTGGATTTTCGTTGTTTATGATTTTGTTTTTTACGCGTAGTACCGATATGTATCTGTACGCCGTGGACCCCAATCTCAACGTCATGATAGATATGGAAACTTTGCACAAGTGAGTACAGCTTTTTTTTTTGTTTTTTTTTTTAATCTCAAGGCGCAATGCCCGATTTTGCCTCTCTCGATGAATTTCCAAGACGTTGGAGAATACGATACAGCGTATCTCTCGTGGACGATAAGAGAACGACAAAAGTACTACATCGTCTCGATGCGTTTTCCATGTTACGCAAGCTCGTTCTCGTTTATTTTTTTGTTATTTTTTTTATTTTTACTGGTTTTTTTTTGCTTTGTTCTTTCCGTATAATACCGCAGTCAAGTATATATTTCGCAACGAAAATTTCAGTGTATTCCGTAAAAAGAAATCGGAGATAAAGGACGAATTGGAGAGATACCGAATGCTCGAGATTGCTAGCAGTACACCGAGACGCGCCAACAATCGTTATTTACTCTCCACTCTGGAAGTCGGTGTGGTCGTGCTTGGATGCGTCGTTTTTGTCGGGGCACTCGTAACTGCTCTATGCGTCACCTGCGTACGTCGAAATAAACGGTAAGATCGTTTTCCCCCCGATTAACCCTTTCAAGACGGTTTTCTTAATTTTCTTCACAAATTTAGCCCTTTAACCCTTTCGAGGATTCACGAATTTTCGTGCGCGACATCCCGAGCTTTGTCGTCACGGACGAGCGGACGAACGAAAGATAGCAAAAAAGTGAATTTAAACAAAAAATCATAACATTAACGAAGAAGAACGGGATATATATATTTTTCTCCATTTGGCTTTCTTTGTTTCGCTTTTATATTTCGTTCTCGCTCGTTCCAAGTCTCATTTCCCTTTGGACAAGCTTTAAACAAATCTGCAGTATTATTTTCTCGCACACTCTTTTTTATGTATATTCAACGTGTTATATTCGCCCCCCTTCTCTTTTTCTTTTTTCTTTTACGCATATAATTTTACACTTTTATGTTTCTCGACGTTTTTCGCTATTTTTCATAAGTATACTTCTTTCTCTGACGAAACGCCTTGAATTTGTAGGGGGAACGGTAACATCACATCTATACCTCGCGCAAGATGACCCCCCCCCCCCCCCCCCCCCCCCGCCTGTCCGGAAGAACTCGCGTGTCTTCGCCTAATCTTAGACAAAGATCGAAAAATCGATTTTTAGTGCTTTCTTTTTTGTTAATATCCCATTCTTGACGACGCGGTGTGATATTTTCGATAATCACTATACACTAACACCACTCAAAACGGAGGGCCTCGGATTCTCATGAATTTTAATGATTTAGACGGGATAATGAAATTATTATTTTTTTTTCTTCATTAACAATAATTGTGAAAAATTAAATGACTGGTACGTTGTAACGCACGAGTCAATTAACACTAATTGGTAGAGCCGCCAATAAAACATCCCTGGCTCTGTAATTCTACGGATGTCCGCAAATATTTCCTCTCTCCGTTCGTCTTTCTCTCTCATTAATCCACACGAATAACATAAATCGATAGCGAAGAAAAAGAAGGTGACTCAAATTTTCATCTTTTACATTTCTGATTAATATTTAAAAAATAATAATAATAATAACGTCACGTCGTTCGCGAGGGCGAGAGAAAAACGAGCTTTGAAATATTGTGTCCGCTCGTTAGGCGTCATCGACTGCGACGTACCGGTTTATACGGCACGGGTGGACCGATTGGTTTCGCACTTACCGAATCGGGCTCGACGCTTCGCAAGGGTCCACCAATGTTTCCGACCTTCGTCGATGGTCTACGTTACGATCCTGAGCCATTCGCGAACGAGATGACAACGCGAAGACTGAGCCACTTCGAGCACGAGCCGAGCTGCGTTCGCCATCACCATCGCGGGTACGTAAACCGATATTTAATCGGCGCGTATTATTTTCTCAACGTATTTAACACGGATATTCTCACGTCGGTATAGGGCAAGTCCGGGGTCGATGGCCATAGTTTTTTCAAAATTGTGTCAAAGGAAAAATAAAAACAGTTTCTAAACTTCTTTTAACGTATAATCAAACTTTAAACATTCGTTTTTAAGATAATTAACAAAAATGTGGCAAATTATTGCGAGATCGACCTTAAAACTACGTTTAAAAAAACCCATATGAGTAAAAAGGCCACACTTTACTTCTATCTTTGGTTTTCTCTTTTGGTCTATGCGTTCTTTTGCAATGGCCTTTTATTCGTCCGATCACATTTACAACACATACAATCAAATTCAGTACAATTTTCGTGTACCCAGAGCTAACTTACGATACATTGAAACCAGCCTTCGATACGACTGGTCATTTAATAATTTTCTCCACAACTAACGCAGTTCTCGTCTTTGGTCACATCCTCATCCGATAAATCACACAATACAATTTCTCCGTCTTCACTACTCAAGATGGCCGTCTCTCCTAATCTTCGGTGTGAGATGGCCACGCATAAAAAACAAATAAATAAATACAGAGTACGTAAAGTTTTGAGGTTATAAAAAAGCTGTCTTCGTGCACCGTTGAAAAATGCAAAAAAAGATTTGTTTTCTTCAAAATTGTATCACCGCGCCCTCAAGAAAATATTACCAGTAGACAAAGCAATTGGTTAATTATTTTAGTTACTTTTTCATTTGTTTTCGGTGGACTTTTTGACGAACATTCGCACTTACAAACAGCGCGAAACAAACTAAGCCAAAACAACCCGTATTTATCGAGTATTCTTTAAAATATTGTAATTGATCATCTCTCCCGTATGGCCTCCAGGACTTACCCTACCTACATTAGTCACTGATACAGCGACGCTGTGCATGGCTTTCTACTCCAGTCTCGAGTTTCGTTAGTTCTCAACGTAATCGTGCGGGGCCTGCAATCGTGTTTTATTTTTATTATTTGCAACTATTCTCACCTGTATATATATATATATATATATATGTATATATGTACATATATATATATATCTCATGTGTGTAATTGTATACGAACGTCGAACGACGCGCATTGTGCAGAACGCGTTGCTGCAGCGCCGTCGGAAGTGGAAAACGCGCGGCGAGAACTGGTGGTGGGACTACTACTGCCGTTGGAGGATGTCTGGAGGCATCAGCAACTTCGTTACATTCGAGCGGACAAGATTCCGGAATAGTCGCACGCGCCTGTCACTGCAGTCACTCCTCGAGTCCTTCCAGTGGCGACAGTAGCAAGTGCGTACTTGGCCTTGATACAAAAGCAGACATACACACGAGAGGAATTACGAAAGGGGGAAAAAACGAGTCGTCGAGTCGATCTCGGTTACGATGATGGTGGTGGTGGTGGTGGTGATGATGGTGGTGGTGGTAATAGTGTAACGATGACGACGGTGGGGATGTGGATCGAGACATAACCGTGGCTTTCCCTCGTGAAGCGTTCATTTTGTAGCATAATCGTGGCCCTCTGTGTGTACGCTTCGTGCAACTCAGGTGGAACGTTCCGAAACGCTCGTCTCTTTACGTTTCAGCGGTTACGAGGACTCGCTAAAGTCGCTTCACCGTAGCAACGAGCTCTCACGGGGCCACGAGCTTCTCGCTGCCGGCAACGATCAGCATCAACTAACGAGCATCACCCCTGGCACCACCAACACCGTTGGTCGACGACAACGTTTGCACTCCTTTTCCAATCTCGAAGGGAGCCTTTATGCTCGCGACGCGAGCCTTCAACGCGAGACGAGATATCGCAACAACACCGAGAAGAAAATTCGTCCAACCACGGCTAGCAATACTTCCTTGGGCTACGAGAGAAGCTTGCCCGAGGGCATCAACGTGAGCCGAACGATGATTCGCGAGAGGGCTAATACCGTCGCCGAAGCTCCTACCGACGGGGACAATCCGAATACTTTGCACGGTGAGATTGAGAATTTACTTGTTTTTACACAAATATTTTAAAACTATCGTGGAATATTTTAACGTTTTTCTTTTTCTTTCTGATATCGTTTTTGTATTCGATGACATTTTTAAGGCTCTGGCTCGAGTCACACTCTTTACTGGTGATACAGGTCGAGGCAATTCCCGATAAATCGTTGGAGGTGCTCCAGATCGAATTCCGGTTAATAGTGCGATGCCGGCACAGAGATGGAAGCAACGTTTGACGCTTGATACCGTATACCACGTATACTTGTACAAAGGATCGAAGAGATCGATAGATAGATAGATAGAGAGAGAGAGAGAGAGATGATTATCATGGAGCTGTCGCGAGAGAAGAAATCCCACAATTCCATTCCTTCTTCTCGCAACCCTTTTCACGATGACCTTTCTGCGCTCGCGTTACCTTGAAACATTACCATCGTTGAAAAACGAATTTCTCATAATTATTACATCGTCATGTACACAAATCTTCCTGTATTTATCATTGTAAAAACGAAAACAAACAAAATGTATGTAAATTATGTATCTAATTATCATGAAAATAATTTATCATATTAATATATAATACGTGTATGTAAATGTTATAAATAAAACGTATAGAACTACATATACTTTTTCGTTGGCACATTTATATATACGTCTGTGTGTGTCTGCAGGCGCGTTTGTTTCAAGAAGAAGAAATTTATTTCCAGGTGATGAAATTACCAGCACTATGTATAATTGTGAGATTAAAAGTTGCGGTCAGCGGAGGGGCGAGGAAAGAGGCAACTGTCCCTGACACCGCGAGGAACGAAGAGTCTGTAGGTAACGAGGCCGGACGATCGTGGGGTGAGGAGGGTCGGACGAAAAAAAAAAGGAAGAAGAAGAAGAAAACCGCTCATGTAGGACTGTAGGACCAATTGCAATTGGAGCGAGCGGACCATTTAGGGATGATTCATTTGGTCTGTGACCGTGTGCCGAGGTATTAAACGCCGTCTGCCTCTCCATCGGGCTCGCGCGTTACCACACTTTCTTCGTGTGTGCTGCGCTCGTAGAACCGTTAACTTCAAACGATTTCGTAATCTTCAAGCCCCGTCCCTTCATGCCCTCCGGCTTTCGCATTATATAGGCCTAATAGCCCTGACCAGGACACCCTCTCCCCACTTCCTTTATTCCACATTCGCCACTTTGAACTCTGGCGCTTTTCCTTTCATTCTATGATTTCAACTCTCTCTCTCTCTCTCTCTCTCTCTCTCTCTCTCTCTCTCGCTCGTTCGCGTGTCCTTGCTCTCGCTCTTGCTCCAATTCCCACTTTTGTCCAATCCGGCCCACCCCTACCCTTCGCTCTTCATCCCTCGGAGGCGAAACGCCGAATCGGGCTCAGGCCTTTGCTCGCTCGACACTTCTCCTCCCTCCCTCTTTCTCCCCCAACTCACTCTCGCACTCACACGCGTCTGATTGCCTGACTCTCAAGGTTTTCACCCCTAAAATCTACCCCCTCTTTCGAAAATGTCTCAATCGTACCGGTCTATAGGAGAACGAGAGAGAGAGAGAGAGAGAGAGAGAGCAAGATTGAGAACTTTCGACGCTATAAATTCTCGTGATAACGAGAAACGACCCTTGAATGAAAAACGATCGAAAACACTTATCCGACGATGCAATCGACATTTTTTCCAATTAGGAGATTAATCAGCGTAACGTATTTCGCATAGTTCGAAAAATGAAATCAGCGTCCCGCATGGGACGAGGGTCAATCGGCGATCGAGGTCGAACGCTGTTCCGTTCCCGTGAATAGCGGGCCGATTTTTCAAGGTCGTACCCAACCCCTTCACCCTTCGACGCGCTCGAGGCATACTACCCGTATGGAAGTGACGCGATTTGGCATTAAATGAGGAAAATTTGACGCGGGCTAACCTTGACCGCTGACCTTGACGGATGATATGAACGCGAGAGCTTGATTGCCGTTATCGTAATGCGTACCGTCTCGCGCGTAAGCGACATCAGCAACCGGGGATTGGTTGGTGCATGATTACCGAACCAAGACTTCTCTATTCCTGTCGCTTTAGCCGCGCTTGTCTCGTCTCTCCGATGTGTAATGCAACGTAAAAGCTTACATCGCGCGACAATCCCCGTATCCCACTTTTCAGCCCATCCTGCAATTAAACAGACGTCACCATCGCAAAAAAAAATAATAATTCGAATCAACGAACGTTTATTTCCAATAAATTTCCCGTTTCGTTTCCTCCCACGATAAACAAAAAAATGCAAACAATTTGCCGAATCGTTTATTCTCATCGCGGTTTACACCGAGGGTGTAGAACGATCAATTTTTCATAACGTCTCTACGTGAACTTGGCCGTATATAATACACAATACGCATCCGCGGTCTCTCCTCCCCTCGCCTTTCTCCTCACGAATGACGCTTCACCCTTCTTCTTGGCTTTGCAACTTTTTATCACCGTTTCTCCGCTCACCAGCGCGACAAAGATCGAGCGAACTTTCGCACGTACAGTAGCCTTCTAGCTCTATATATTCTCTTCTACTGTGTGTGTGGGTGTGGGTTTTTTATTTTTTATTTTCGCCGTGACCCACGCGAGAAAGCGTCGTGACGGTCGATCACATTTTTCACGATTTTCCAATTCATATAATTTTTCAGACTCGTAACTCGTCGAAGGGCAAATTCTTTAACGATCCTCATCGCATACGAGGCTGCGAATATATTTTCACTAGGTAAAAAAGAAATTAATATATATATATATATATATATATATATATATATATATATGTATAGAGAGAGAGAGAGAGAGAAAAGAGCAGCGAGCTCTAATACGAGTCTGTCGCTCGACCGTAGAGTATGATTAATTAAGGACGGTCATTAATCAGGAAAGCACCTAAGCCAGAGTTTTCTCACTCTATCGCGGACGTGTCGGGTATCGAGTTCTCGCAAGAAATACAGGGCACTTGAGGTTTTACCCGCGACTCGAAGGTGAGAGAAACGGCGGGACGAGGCCGCCGTTTCAGGAAACGACCAAAACATCGACCACGACCACGACGACGACGACGACGACGACGACGACGACGACGACGACGACGACGAGCCGAGTTTGTATACGGATAGGTACTAGGTAGTTAGCTTTGCAGAAATAGGAAGAGAGAAGAAAAGAGGTCGACCTTGCTCTCGGCCGTCCTCTGTATCGGTCACACCGCAGGTACCTTCCTAGACACTTATATCGACTTTTATCGTATCGAGGTATCGAGATATCGAGACACTCGTTTCGTTCGCCTTTATTATTCTCTATCGCATTTTTCCGGTATTAACCCGGTATACACGACGCGCATATCGACACCGTACGTGCTTCGGTAACGTTGAAACCAAAAAACATCTAATAAATTGAACGAAGTAACGAAAAATGAAGGAAACCGATAACCCAGGTATCGATAAATCGGAAGCGCCATGGGGAATAGAATAAAATCGAAAGCCGAGAAGAAGAACAAAAAAATGGTGGAACCTCTTTTATTACATTGCCTAAAGTACCTTGCGATGAGATCTCTCGCGCTTCTTCTTCTTCTTCTTCTTCTTTTCCTTCATTTTTCGTAGTTTCCTCGAGAATAGCCCGTAGGAGGGGGGCGTGTGGAGGGCGCTGGCACGGAGCAGGGAAGGGCGATTAAACTGCAATTAGGATCAAACAAACGCGAACGAGAGCGCGGGAGGTCGAGTGAGGGAAAGAGAAAAGCTTTAATTGCCAGCCGAGGTGAGTTCAAGGTAAGTTATATATATATATATATATATATATATATAGTGAAAATTGGGGTGTGAGTTAAAACGAAAGAGAGAGAGAGAGAGAGAGAGAGAGCGAGAAGGCGAGGAGCGTTCGAAAGACTGGAAGAGTATCCAGCAGGAATGAAGAGCGATTGAATTCTTCGTCAAAGTCTTGACGCTCGCGGGCCAACTTGGGAGTGAAAAGATTGCGTTTCGGTACGAAACTTTTCATCTTTCGAGTTTTCTTTTTCTTTTCTTTTTTGATTTTTCTTTTTTCTTTTCACGAGCAAAATACGTTAGGCCACCTAGAACGTGCGATGGTCATCGACGGAGATCGTATCGATCGGGAAGATCGGCGAAGAAAGTTGGACGCATTCCTCCTTCACCCCGTGCTACCTCCTTTGCAATCGCTCCTGACTCTGTCAGGACACTTGTGTTACGTACAGTCTTACCACCTATCGTCTACCTTTGCAGCGTTTGAACGTTGAGGTAAACAAAAAATCACGGTCGCCGGAGGTGTGTGTAGAACACTCGACCGTTCGCGACGAGATTTATGGTCGTCGATACGAACTTTGTCGCAAACTGGAGAATAGCTACACACTCTCTCTCTCTCTCTCTCTCTCTTCTCTTGTCTTCCACTTGACTCGTTCTCTCCTATCGCGCTACCTTATCGCATCTTTTTCGCCTTCTAGCTCTCTCGTCCATTTTTCCTTTCCACACTCTTTTTTTTTTCTTTATCCTTTCCGGCTTGTTCCACCTTTTCGGCGAGTATGAAAAACTCTTCAACTATACGAGTCTCTCTCTTTCCTTCTTTATATGTATGTAGGTATATATATATGTGTGTGTATGAAATGTAATCCAGGAATATCTAGTGACGCTTCGTTAATTTTTAGTCGACCAGACCACCTCGCTTGAAGAACCGCGAAACGAGCTTAAAAAATCCTTCGGTTGGGTCGAGGAAGGAAAAAAAAACAGTTGGTCCCTAACGGTCACCAGTTCAATCGCGAAAGGGTATTCGACTACATTATTTCAAGATCTCGTCATGCGCCAAGACCAAAAGCCTCTTAACTGCCCCAGATATCAAGGATATATTTATATTTACTCGACGAGACGCGAACGACTCTCGCTATTGTGGATGATAAGGGTGGGACAAAAATATGTGTCCCGTCGTACGTTGTGTGCCTACAGACATCCAGACGTAGGAAACTTACGTATGCACAGAGTTCATGTCCGAAATGTAGGTATATCATCGATCCTACGAATTTGTTTCACGTGCGTCGAGCTTTTACCGCGAAAAGCATTTTAATCTGGACGATATTTTATCAACATTTTTTTTTCATATACGTAATAATATAACTTACTTAATAATTACTTAATAATTGATCACTTTATATACAATTCCATGGGATCTGAAGTGCAGACGAATAAAGTCGTATCGTCGATGATATTAATGACATAAAAGAAGAAAACTTTCAAGAATTGGAATCATAAATGCGCACGCAGATACAGATATGACATGGATCATGCGAGTTCCGAAAAATATTGACCATACTCACAAATTTTTTACGAGAAATCTAACGCGAACCCATCGTACCTGCATCATCGGCGTTTGTTTCTTTCATCCGTCTGTCGTGCTAAATCGTTCGATATTCAATAAATTCGAGGATGAAAAAAAGACGACGTCTGTCGACGAAATGAATAACGGGGAGGTGTACACGCGTCAGCGATCGCCACAGCCACAACGACACCGATCCTTCGATCGAAGTACGCTCGATATTTACGAACGACTATTTCTCGATGGATTCGCGACACCCAAAAAAGTCTCTTATAATGTGCCTCGATCCGAGAGAGCAAGAACAGAAGGATACTTTGAGCTTCTTCTCACGTTTTGGCCCGTATGGGGGATGTGTGTATGCAGCGTGGTGCAACAAACAGCCGCTGCAAGGGCGCCACAGAGGGCAGCACGTAGTCGACTATGGGCGTCGGTTGTTCAAGTTCACCGGTGGAGAACGAGGCTTGTCGATCGTTCCTCTGCTAAATCACCCGATATTAAACGATATTGCATCTCTCGCGAGTACACGATAAAATTAAAAATAAGTTACGTCGTAAGTATGATTTATTAATTAAATTTATTAACTTTGACATTATTATTACGTTTCAGAGATTATGAATAATCTCGCCAATAACAGAGTATCGATGTATATCCACGGGGTTGAATGATATTCCGTGGTATTCGATAGCATTGAAAATAGTAAGTGTTATTTATAAAGGTCCGAGTACGCTGCATAATATTATTTCGTAATAAAGTTGTTCGCGTTGTATCCGATGACTGGCTCGTAAAAAATAGTGCCTGTTTCGGCCACTAACTCGTTGTCGCGTGTATTTTCAGTTGGTTTTTCTCCCTCGACGAGATGTCTCGTTATAGCTCAGCTGTCTCGTGTCTACGTTGGTCACGTATATATATATTTAATACTGGTAAATTAGTTGGCGACTCAATTTTCAGAACTCTGGGCTATTCACGTGTAGAAGGAAGAAAATTCTCGTCCTCCGGATTCGTTTTTTTTTTTTTCAAATCGTGACTCCGAGCTTGCTTCGAACAGGCACGAGAGGAAGCACACTTTTCGAGTACAGTACATGGCCGACACTCGTAGGTAGCGCTTGGTGACGGCTGTGTACCTATATTGCACGTACATGCCTGTTATATGGTCGCTCGAGACGACGAACTTTTTTTCACTACGCCAACTTTGCTTCCTTCTCGGTTTTAACTCGACTTATTTTTCTCTTTTTTGCACGTGTGTTCGTTTTAACCGTTTTTTTTGTCTCGCTCCTAATTGTTCCGAATTCTATGGATTATCGATACCGACAGTCGGCTCATTTTTTTTCACGCTCCGTCGTATCTTTTGTCGAGTACAAAGTGCTATATCGATATATCTATACGTGGCTTTACGTACAAAACTAACTCAGCCATATCCTCGCTGCAATGCGGGCATTCTGCTCATGGATTTTTATATGTGTGCTGTTTTCTCGTCTTTGAAATCTTCATTCTCGGTATCAGCCTGTGACACGTGTCTCTCCTCGTCGTTTACTGTTCCCTCCATCGTGCGAACGACTCGAGATTTTACGGTCTTCCCTACGTCCCGGGGCCAAAAATGATAGTTCGTTCTTGGTTCGTATGATTACGAAAATTTTACAACGATGAAAAATTTGGTCAATATTTTCAGCTAAATATTAAATATAATCATAATAGTAGAAAGAAAAATACGTTTTTAGGAAAGCTGTTCAGCCTTCGAAAGAATAACCGGCGGATCTGCTCGGAAAGAATATAAGTACGTATACATTTTTCGTCCCAAAAGTTTACATTTTTCGTTAACTCGATATAATTCCTCGGATAAGTATCGTTAAAAAAAAACTCGCTCAAATCTGCAATTCGGAAGCCAATAAGGCCGAGCAAAGTGGAGATACCTGGTGGATTTGTGCGATAATAAAAACGAAACGAAGCGAAAAAAAAATAAAATATTGCAGAAATATGCGATCGAATGATACGATGGAATTTATCGATGAAAGGATAACAAGACCGTGTGCCGGATTGGCGTAGGAGGTGGAAACCGCGAAAACGAGGAAGTATGTACGGGGTTCTCGGGCGGTATAGCCTGAAAATACACGGTCCTATATTCGCGATGCATGTATGTCCTGGCTACATCATCCGAAAATTCATCGAATGAGTGCGGTGGCAATGGCTAAACTCATCGTGTTTGTATGTATACAGAGTGTGTGTTGTACATACAACGAGCTACAGGCCGGGCGACAAAATATATCCTCCATCGACATACATGGACATATATATGTTTATATGTATATATATATATATATACACACATATATATATATATATATATATATATATATATATATATATGTATATATGTATATAGATGCATATATGTATAGAGAATACAAGATTATTGTATATAAGGAGGTGCATGTGCCGTGCTCGGCGTGTGTGCGGTGGAAGTCGGGACGCCTGCGCAGTTCCGGGAGCTTTGCCAGACAGCTCGCCGCTTCACGGGCGCATCTCAAACAGTGCGCGGTCGTCTTCTAAAGCGGACTCATTAGTCCTGCAGCATCCGGGCGCGATAAAAGTTTTTCCGGATCTCGTATCGTCCGTCTGTCTCTTTTCCCCGCTTCGTTATTCTCTCCGCAAATTTCCCATTTTCGCGCTTTTCGATAATATTTTCATTCGTTCCTTTTTTTTTTTTCTTTTCTTTTTTCTTTAAACGTCGTTTCTTGTTTTGTTTTTTAAACGAACGATTAAGGAACGTCGATTCGTCGGGACGTCGCGAAAGTTTCGCGTTAATCGAATTTTTGTTCTTCGATCTCTTAAGGATTGTAAGGGAATTTTCGAGGCGTCGAGGAGACGGATCGCTTCGTGTTTTTATCGAGACGGAAGAGATAATCGATCGAATCGAATTATTTTAGAAATATTGATGTAATCGAGAGTGGCGAGGATATGCGTTCTCGTAGATGAGGCGACGGCGACGAAGATTTCCGCTACGACCACGTGAAGGTGCAACGTAAAGTTGGGTCGGCCCAGGTGACTCGTACCATATCACTCCGAGGCGTACATTCGCACGTCTCTCTCTCTCTCTCCCTCTCTATTTACTACATAAGCGCAAGCTCGAAACAAAGGAACAGAAAAAGTCAAGAAAGTAAAGAAAAGAAACTCTGAAGAAGAATATATCGTGCAGGATAAACGTGTTTGTTTGTCCTGAAAATTCGAGTGATATCCTGTCTCAAAAACAAAAAGAAGAAAAAAAAAAACAAAATAACGAAAAACTGCCTCTCTCTCCCTCTCACTCTCGATCGTCTCACCCTTATCGTATACTCGTGGGAGTATACGTTAAACAAATATCGAGGATACATAAAAAAGATCAGAGAAATGTCATATCGATATTGCTAAATGGTAGACCCGACGTTACGCGATTTCGCGCTGAAAATTCAGCCGATGCTCCAGCCACCCTCGGGACTGCTGGAGATGGCGTCCCTTCGATTACCGGACTCGGAGGAATTCGACATCGACACGCGTCGAAGAACGAGCGGAAACGTCGCCCTTACGACGATAAATCCGTCTTCCGGATCAATCGGTGGTGGGCACACAAATAATAACAACAACAACAACAACAACAACGTGTTCGTACAGACGAAAGACGATTTGCGAGAATATTTCAATAATTCACTGAGCGATCTCGTGACGGCGAGATCGACGATCGAGGAGCCGACCGGTTCGCTCTTCAACGCGAGCGAAAATGGGAATATTACGGTAGAACACGTGCCCGATCGTTTTTACAGGCACAGTATATCGATGACCGCCGTATATTGCATCGCTTACATGCTCGTATTCGTAATCGGTCTCATTGGCAACAGTTTCGTTATCGCCGTTGTCTATCGTTCACCGAGAATGCGCACCGTCACCAATTTCTTCATCGTCAACCTCGCCGTTGCCGATGTTCTCGTTATCGTATTCTGCCTACCGGCCACCCTCGTCGGCAACATTCTCGTTCGTAAGTAAATTTATAAAAATGTATTTCGGCCGATCGATCGTTCGTCACGATCGACATTCGTTTAATTCTTCGTTCGAATCAATTCCCATCGTTTCGATGAATCGATCGCGTGTGCTACCCTGGCAAATAAAAAATAAAAAAATCATCGACAATGGCTCAAGATCGATAAATATAATGTCCGATCGAAAGATGGTCGATCACAATGTGTACAAATGGTTTAAAAGAATCAGCCGGTCATTTTCAGGAAACACCTTACCGGCTTCGTCGGCCGATCGGAGCTTCGAACACGCCTCGAGAATTCGATTTACACCTTACATAAACATATATATGTATTCTATGTGCGTTCCATTACATTTTTTTTACGACTCTGCTTCGATACTCATCTCACCCGTGGATCGAACCAACTTTCTTCATCCATCACACAGGCTTTCACTCCTTTTCCTCTCTCGCTTTCGCGTCTCACCCCCCTCGAGCACGAGTGCTTCGAGAATCCATTCTCTTCCGGAACGTGACTCGCCCAGAACTCCTGGAATGTAGAATCAAAGGGTGAACGTGTGGGCTATACGCCGATATAACACACATATATATATATATATATATGTATATATGTATTGGTCTTCGTCTCTCTCAATTCTGTGGGCGGTATGTTTGGGGGTAGTGGGATACGGAGGTCCGTAGTTTACACAGATAGCGAGAATGCGCTACTAAAAGTAAGTCGGTGTCCCATAATGTCAGTGTGGCAACCATTACGTCTCGACAATGAGAAAAACCATATTGATACAATTGATTTAAATCTTTGTTTCGAAACGAATGAAAATTTGTGTTTTTGGCTAATTCGTCGATAAGAAATTTTGTATTAATTCGATCGAGGAAAAATGTCTTTAATTTACATAAATGTTGATCGATTCGAACGAGTCTCCCGAATTCGTATAAATTTTCGTTCGTTTCGAATAAAATTGCACGTAATTCGACCGAGATTCATTTACATAAAGTAAATTAGCCTACCTTCGAGACATAGGGGAAGGCCCATAGAACGCACATACCATTCCACGGAAGTCTGAACGACGGGCTCTACGAGAAACGTAGTAAAATTAGGAGCTTCCCGTCTCTGGCACGAGCGGTGGTATGACCGTTCTCCTTCGGTCGTGTGCAACCGACATAAGACATCCACCACTTTCTTCTTGCTCTCTCGTATCAACTATACACGCGTGTATACGTTTGTATCTACATAGAGCCGGAGGCATGATGCATATTCTCGTCGTCGTCTCCGTCGTCTTCGTCGTGAGAGTATCAACTCCGTTTTCTTCCATTCTCGCAAAGATCTTTAGACCGTGGAGACCATTTCACAAGAACTTTACATGCGTTTAATGCGTCTTTTTTATCTTTTGTCCATACACACCCCCATATATATATATATATAGTGTAAAGCAGCCATGTACACGCCTTAGCTCCGACCTTCGACTTTCTCCACTCACGGTTCATCTTTTTGCTTCTCATTCTACGTATTTATAGCCCGTGTAGCTTTTTCGCCCCTTCTTCATCAGCACAACCCCTTCGACAACACGCGGCGTGACCTACGAAAGCTCGGTCGTGAGTTTCAGCCGGGGGTGTTATAGCCAATCCCTACAAGAGTTTTCGCCTCCGAGCCATTGATAAAACGGTCCGGAAGTAGCCAGAGTAGAATGGCAAAAGCCTGTGCCTGTTCGGGTGTCCGCCCACGCTCTGTCGAAAATGTATTTGCCGTCAAAGTTTCGCCGAATTTTTTTCTTCGTTTCATCGTTGAGAAGACGCATTGGGAATTAAGATACTTTCTCACTTTTGCCTAATGTCTGCCAACTTTGCTCGCTCTTTCTCTTCCCCCTTCTTTTCTTTTGCATTTCCCTCTTGTTCTCTCTGTTTTTTTTTTTGGGTTGCACGTAATGTACACCAGGCGTCTGGCTCACCATCCGACCGCGAGGACAAACTTTAAGATCGGGACAACGAAGCTAGTTATTTTACTCCTTCCATAACGATATATACGTATACGTAGGTATACGATGCTCGGTACGTTTAACTTGAAAACGACGTCGACAGCGACGACGATGATCGCGCTACCGTGCGCGTTGTTCCAAACGGGACAATTGTCATTCAAAGTCACGAGGATGGCACGATACATTATCCCACACGATGTGCGCCACTTATCTCGCTTCTACTTCTTCTCATTATTCATATTATACACCGTTTCGAGTATGTACGGTGTAACAAGTGAGACAGAGAGAGCGAGAGAGAGCGAGAGAGAGAGAGAGAGAGAGAGGGATAGAATGGTATGTACGACCGTCAGCTTTTGCAAGAGAGCATGCAACATTAACGTTAAGGAGGTTATCTCGATTGAATTCGAATGCAAATTTATTTTTCCATCGTTACCTTCTTTTTTTCTTGCATTCAGCCTGGAATTTTTGTCGCGCGGATTTTTTTCATCGAGGAAAAAAATGGACGATGTCAGATACAATAAAATATTGTATATAATTGTAAATTAAAATATTTGAAATGAATTAAAATAAATATCGAGGCGAAGATTTACGTCGTTGTATATAAGAAACGTCTTAAGCTCTATCGCGCGTCATTTCATAGTCGGAAGCTTCGGTATTGGTGAAAACACGCGATGCGGGTGCCGTATTGTAGCCTCTCCCGTATATTTTACCGGGCGTTGTCTAACGAAAGCCCATCGCCGCCGGAGAAACGCTACTCTTTTCATTTCCGACACCTATTTATCCATACTCGTTGGTAAACGAGAGAAGGAAAGCCGAAGAAGAACCAAATGACACGAATTGTCAGAAAAGGGATCTCGCGCGTTTATCTCGCTTAGCGCATGAAAAGCAATATTTTCAAAGAAAGAACGATTAATCATCGATATCCTCGTGAATAAATAATATAAAAAACGTGAGATAAGTTTTGTCCTCGCGAGATAAATAAATTTTCCATAAAATGTTTTCAAAGGTCGTTTTAAAATTTGAAACGAGGGACATCCCATTGTTTCCTCTCGTCGTATCCGTCGTTCTACAAAAAAGGTGGATCATCCGACCAAGTGGCACAGAGAGAGGTTACCTTTATCGGAGGTTGGTAGGACGAGCCGATTCGTGGGAACGATCGGAGAGGACGTGAGCGGGAGAGCCCTCTATTGCATAATGCAAGGGCGTGCTCCTCGGCGAGTCGGGGTACGACGAACGCGGGCGTCCATCAATTTATTGGAGTGTTCTATGGAGAGGAAGATGTGAGAAGGTTTAAGGAGCGAGAGAGAGAGAACGTTAGTGGAAAGACGGCGCTCGTGCGAGGATGTATACCCATAGAGGGACAAACCCTTCTTTGGCTCAACTTGCTCGCTATTACAGCCCTTGGTCCATATATATAGATATATAGGCAGGAAGCTCGGGTAGGAAACGGTTTGAGAACAGGCTGGTACATCGATGCTCTCATCCCTGATCCTGATTCTGCGTAGTTTCAACTTTCGGTAGCCATCATCCGTGTGCGTCGGTCTGTCTGTCTGTGTGTGTGTGTGTGTCAGACATTTGCTCGGAGGCCACGCGGGAAGCTCTCGCATTGTACCGGGAGTGCCGGGAGGTAGAGTCAAAGGGTGAGAGAGAGAGAGATCGAGAGAGAGGGACAGAGTGCGAGTGGGGGCAGGGAGGTGGAGAGAGATCGAGGAAGGGTGGAAGAGGGTTGGCTCGGTTGAGTATCGAGTGCGCTCTGCCACGGGGTGAACGTCCTCCGGTGACCGCGTCCCGACTCCCTGCGCTGCACTCACTGTGCGTTCCTCCCGAGCTTCGCTTCTTTTTTCTTCGCCTTCCTTCCCATGTACACCGACCCTCCTCGTTATACGCCCTTTTCTCTCCAATTCTCGCGTAGCTTCGACTCGCTTCGACTCGACTCTTGGAAAACTAGGGCTTGGTCCGGCTCTTTCCTCGGTCCTTTTCTCTTCCCACACGTATCAAGCATTAATCTAACTACCGAGAAGTATATATATATATATATATATATATATATATATGTATATTATATTAATATATGTTGGATAACATTAATGTGTATGGTGGATAATACGTTTGGCTTTTACTCGATGGACGTATAACTCGCGGAACTGATCGCTCTGGTCCCTCCGGATTTCTCTTTCTCTCCATGTTTCTCACACTCACACACCCACAAACATCCCCGTTCGACCCCATTCCGGTACATATTCGATCCGTCGGATTCTGTTTGGGTGAGCCCTCGGCTCGGTTCACACGGGTCAAGCTTAAAGACATTGCGTTTATATATTTTTCGTTACATATCGAGCTTCCGGCTGTGGTAGGATTTACGAGTGTAATACACGGGAATTAATATCTCAGGATATTTCCCGGAAACGATTATGCTCTGGGGATTTCGGTACAACTATGGATGAGGGATAAGATGTTAAAAGCATCGGGTATTCAATCAACTATCGGTTGTATTGTATTGCCAACGTACGATCGATCGTATTTATTTCTCGTTTCATCATTTTTATAAAAAGATCCGAAACGATCGAGATTTATTCGTCGATCGATTCGAAATGTCGTGTCTCGAGACGATCTCTTGTCATTGACGTATCTCGATTTTCACAGCGACAGGAACGCTGCAGTCGTCGAGACGAAAACAAGAGACGTATCGAATGCGAAGACGAATGTGCGATGAGTTTCTTCAGGTGCAAATCGACGAGCGAGCGACGCGCTCTCGTGTATACACAACTGTTTGTGTATAATCATCTCGAGAGAGGGAGAGAGAGAGAGAGAGAGAGCCAGAGAAAATCGCGAGTACAAGTCCGTGCATGACTACGTTATATCACACAGACAGGTACAGATGAACGCGGGTCTTTGTCATTGGCGACGTCTTCGGTTGGCTGGAAATAACAGCCAGGGAAATAATTCGTTCGACGAGTGACGAAGCTTCCAATATGGATGACAAAAAAAACGCGAAACTGGGTAAAAAGAAAAAGAAAATCCCCGAGGCCAAGTCTCGAAGGATGTATACAGGCGGCGCGCGAGCGTGTATTTTTATCGTTATTCGACATTTTTACATGTTTCTTTCGCGTCGAGTCGAATCTCGGCATTCGGTTGTAGAATAATGGAGAGAAAACAAAAGAAAAAAACAGGAATGATCATACGAGAATAACCGAGAGTACGAGCAAGAGCTAAAAACATGCATCATCGTTCTCACGTCCTTCGAATCGGGGATGTGGCAATGTTTCGAATATATAACAACAACAACAAAACAAAAAACAAAAACTACGAGACGAATAAATTAGGACGCTATACGAATTAATTCTCAATGGCGTTCGAAACGGCATATATAAAAGCGAAATGCAACGCGAAGTCTCCTTACGTACTGTTGATCGTTATTGCAAGTTGGCATGAGCGTATTAACAGCGGTAGCAACAGCAGCGACGATATACCGATACAAAAGTCTGTGCATTTGTGATATAGACGAGGCGCGGTGGAGGTGAACTGTACCACCGGTCCCGGTGCGGGAGAGATAGAGAGAGAGAGAGAGAGAGAGGACGAGGAGGTGGAGGAGGTGGAGGAGAAGGACGAGGAGGACGAGGAGGACGAGGAGGAGGAAGAGGAAGAGAGCTAGATAACCTGCATTCGTGTCAAGGCGAGGCGAGGGGCCAACACTCTCGCCCGACCTACATCTGGTCTCGCGGTTCACACACCTACCAACCTAGCTTCACCGATAACCCACCCATCCACCTGGCCACCTACCCCTGGCGCGCCAGCATTGCCAGTTCTTCGGCTTGCAATTCTATATCGGTTGAACCGTTCGCAGACCACGTTCAGAATCCACCCTCTATTATATAAACATACATACATTAATGCATGTATTCCATTGTAACTCGCCGTGCCGATCCCATAGCCAGAGAATACCGGTACCGGGCCGTCGTTTCTCGACTAGACTGCCTCCTAGCTACCTCGTGCATACACACAACCAGCACCACCCCGCAACGGAGTAATATATCCCTTGCGTTTCACGAGTTTCGATCCATAGTCCCAGCCAGCCTGCCGCCAATAATCTGCAACGAGCTGTCGCGACCGGCTTTCGACGAATTATAAAATCATCCACGACCGTTCGAACCCACCTCCACCTTCTACCTCGTCGTACACTCCACTTCTGTCATTATCCTACCGGGCTTTATGGATTTGTTGGACTCTTGTTTCTCAGGAACAAGCATCGCGTCCGAACGGAGATGTCTATCGTCGAAGGTCTATATTTTCGATAATTATCGGCAACTGGTCTGTATTATTTCGATAAATAAATAGGAATGGAGCTTCTGGAGTATATCCTTGTTCGGTTGGGCAAGAGAGTTAGGGGTACGAGAAGGATTCTTCGATAAGCAATATCCCGAGGGTCAGGGAATGGCATGTGGCCACTAATAAAAGTCACACGGACCATTCGTACGGAAGGAATGGGAACGATAATGCGAGACGATGCTCTCCAATAATAATGGTCGACCCGGGCACACTGCTGACCCGTGAGATTACGATCGCTACCTCGTCACGTGCCAACAGGCGCATCGAAATACATCGAAATGATAGAGCTTTATAAACACTCCCGAGGGTGAGCGAAAGAGAGTTTTTCTTTCTGGGTGAAGAGGTTATCGAGAGGTAGGCCAGATAGGTAAATAAGTGAAGTGAAATCGAGCCGAGCCGATGGAAGGACATCGAGCACTTTTGCGGCTAGCGGGTATAACTGGGTCAGCGGCACAGTCGCAGGTTGCTCACCGGGATGCAAGGAAACCCTCGTGGCCTGCGATGCCACGCGGCTCACCCGAGGAACGACCGCTGAATGTAGCGCGTGGAAAGTTACTTTTTCCCACTCCCTTCTACACGATAACGATAATACAAAACAAAAAAAACCAGCAACTAACTTTATGCGATAATTATCGGTGGCTCAATTTTTCCAACAGTTGGCCCCGGGTCTTTAGGATTCCGTGGTGCACTCGGGTGAGAATCGTGACACGCTCGGCTACGGTACGCGTGTACCGTATAAGACAGATGGCTTATACGACTCGTGGCTGGGGTGATGGGCTTTATGAGAATTCCTGAAGCGCACGATACGGAATCAGGTGGTATTCGAGAAGACGAAGGAGGTTGCATGCATCGCGGTATCGGTAGTACAGACGATATAGGAATATAGATGTTGGTCGGAGTGGGGAAAGTAGTGTGTGATAATGGGGAATGGAATCGTTGGGGGCAAAGGGCTATATATATGTGTATACTAAATCAAGCCTCTTTCTAAGGTGCCAGGAAACCATTCTGATAAAAAGAGATAGAGATACGTCGAGGAGTGAGAATGTGACACGGAGTCAGGTAGAATCGAGTGTCGGAGCCAAAAGAGGTTGTCTGGAGGGGCCGTCCAGTATATAGTTATAAATGGTGCGATAGCCGTTTGTATATCGATATTCGTTGCCTGGCTGATAGGGGCTGGAAGGTAGTGTGTGTGTGTGCGAAAGAGAAAGAGAGAGGGAAAACGAGGAACAGGATATAACGAGAGGGTGTCCCGCGTTTGGTAGGCCGCTGCTGGTGTACCCCGCGTTCTTCCACCCTCATAGGCGCAGCAGACGGAGACATGGCCCAGTTTAGTCTTGGTCCGTACAAGGTCGAGCCTCGTGAGAAGATAATTATACGTATCTGGGTCACAGGCGGATTTCCGGTGCGTTCCAACCAGCGGCACAACCGGCTCTCGGTATGCACTCTCCCTTTCTCCCTCCATTCTGTCTGCATTTCGCCCCGCGAATTTTCAACATGCCCGATAACATTTTCGCCCCGATGGATCTTCCGACCATTGATTTATCCATGAACATGTCTCGAGCGATCCATCGACAACGATTTCCTGCTAAGGAGTGAAAGCGACTGGCGAAAGAAGCCAAAAGCTCGAGTCGATTGTGCTCGTTGATTGCGAAAGATGATTTTTAACGTACCCCGATAAATTTGGGTGGACGAAATGTTTTTGTTGTGCTCGTGCTCGGTTCCTTGGGACATGCGCGTTGTCATCGATGCGCTTGCGGACCGATTCTCGTATTTGGACTCGCGCGTTCCCTTGTTCCGTTATTGGTCAAGGCTAACTTCTCCGTATATATCGTGTGCAAATTTACGACCGCGACCACCGGGAAACGCCATAGCTCGTTGGTCAATGTCGAAAGCGATCAAAATCCGTGCTCGCGTGGGCCGCGTGCCCAACCACGTGGAGAAAGACAGTTCCTGGCGGCCGCAAATCCTACCACCACCTCTCGCTCCTCTCGTACGACTCTATACGATACTTCTCCCGATTACTAGAACAAGCTCATAGGAATGGTCCAGTACAGGATCCAGATTTATTATAGACGAATTGATGGGAACGCGCTCGTATACGCATCTTCAGCGAAAATTCGCTTTGAGGTTTACGGTAGACACAGAAATCCCTCGTATCAAAGCCATCGATATCGGCCACGTCTCTCTAGCTAGGTCGACAGAAGCGCCCGGACGCGTTCGTGGTGTATTTGTCGTCCGCGACCTTTCCCGTTTGGATTATTCGTCCCGTCGAGCACACACGCATCGCGGTGTCCTAGTTTGGACTTTGATTGGACCGAATGAAAAGCCATCACCGCCGGCAGGGTCATCGTTTCCCCGAAGGATATTTTTGCGATTTGGAATATACTTTCGCACTTTGCTCTCTCTCGCACGACACATGTTGCTTCCTCGCAATTTTCTTCACCCTCTCGATAGTCCTTGAAGATTTTCCGTCGACCTTTACAGATTGTGAAGAATCCACGAATTACTTGACCCGGTATTTTTGCAATCATACAAAGTCATGGTATGTACCAGACGGGGATGCTGCGCATCCTGGCATACGAAGGTCACACACATCCCCTTCCAGCTACCGCTGCTGCTGCTGCTGCTGTAGGTGACACGGTACTATTACGAGTATATAGTTTTGCCCGTATAGACGGGGGTGCCGTAGGGGTAGAGGGCAGTGGGACACCTGTACAGCAGAGTGGTATTCAGGTCATGCATCTCGGCCACATCGGCCGCACTAGGTCACTACCTCTCGGGTATACGAGCCCCCGTCACCTTTCCGTACACATCCAGAGAGAGGAGAGAGAGAGAGATAGCGAGATAGCGAGGGAGGGAACGAGGGGCAGAGGGAGCAGGAGTAGGAACGGTACATGTGTATAAGCCAGTGCCTGTAGGTAGTACCAAAGCCTGAAGACATCTAGTTCACCCAACCGCGGATGGAGTACCTAAACGTCGACCTACCAACCGTGCACAACCCCCTCCGTCTGCGATCTCTCTTTCTCTCTTTCACTCCTCGCGACCTTGTCAACTCCCGCCAAAACAAAGGTCGCGCTACTGAAATATAGGGCTAACACGACGATTCGCATCCCACGACATCTACGCTTCCGATGCTTTCGCCCATTCCTCATGATCAAACAAGTTCTCCGTCTCCGAAGATCGATTCGAACTTTTCTCTCTCTCTCTCTCTCACTCTTTCTCATCATTAATGATTCATTAATACATTTCGTGCAAAAATAGTCATTTCATATTCATTAAGAGGAACGGCGGGAGGCTGTGGAAATGCGACTCGGCCTCTGGTGCTGTACCGCGAGTGACAGCAGAACTCTTGACGGTCCTGTTACGCAAGAAACTTTGAGATGGGGAAGAAGTTTAGTTAAAAATTAATGGCACATGGTGCATCTGGCACGCCTGGCATATGGCTAATCCTTGCGACCTGCTCCCTCTCTCTCTCGGTTTCTCTGGGTTGTTGAGAGTTACCACGGCGAAGGAAAGATCGGTGTCGTTTTGTCGCCTGGAGGTTAAATAGCCTACTGCGTATACATATGTGTATTCCTGTGTGTTTGCACGTTCAAGAGAGGAGAGAGAGAGAGAGAGGGAGAGAGAAAGAGAAAACCCAAATAATATAGTGCACGGTGGTAGATGTACAGAGAGTTAGGCAGTGCTATAACGGAATATAAGGGCGGGAGGTAAAGGTGGAAAATGTCGACAGGGGGGTTGACGTTACGTATAGTCGGCGAAGCACGGAAACCTTGAAGGTATTTGAAACCGGAGCAGTGTCCCCGAAGAGGGGTCTCGCGCAGGCGCAATTTCGAGGAGGGTGCCTCTCTCCCTCTCGTCCGCGCACCGGTGCGGCCAAGCCGGGGTATATACGGTGGTGCTCGTATAGGCGCGAGCCGGGGGCTCGGGGTTTGCCCTACATTGGGCCAATCTACCACCACCGACCGAACGTTCCCTCACGGTGAGTAAGACGATGAGGGATATGCGGGGCAAGGAGGAGGAGAGAGAGAGAGAGCGAGCCCGCGTTTCCAAGCGCGAATGTAGAACGAGTGCGGCAACCATCACAGCCATACTCCGTATTCTAACCCACTTGCTTTTGCTCGATGACTTTCACACTCTGGATGTACATTTATATTGATGGTCATATACCATCGACCCTTCAAGAATTTTCCATCTTCTGTTCAGGCCATTTTTTTAACCCTTGTCTCCTATCGAAAAGAAACGATCGTGGCCAACCGCGATCAATAATCTTGATCGCTCGCCCGATGCGAATATGCACGAGCATACACCGTGATGCAGCCACTGTGGATCGATGCATATCGATAATATCAAATTTAGGTGGGAGATCATCGGCCTCTCGTTCAACTATTTGGTAGATAATCTTGGATTGGATGAAAAGTAATGGTATTTTCGTCGTCGATAGATACTTGGCCGACTTCATATTTAACCAAATAATTATTTCCAATGAGACTGCGCGTGTTGTTGCGATAGTGGACAATAATACCTATATTATTGTAGATGAATTTCGCCATGGTTAGTTTCATCGCGCACCCAATTACGCGGAGCTACCCCTATGTTGGAAGTTTCCGGGAGTTGTCGCGAGTGCCCCCACCTCGTTGCACGGTGCTCCAATCAAATAGTGCGATAGGATACGTGGTATCGCGTACTGTTTTTGTCCTACTGGGTGAGAGGGTCTCCGCGTACGAAGACAATCCAAGCCACCCTTATATACACGAGACATGCAATAGAGTGCTCGGATTTCGTCTTCACGGCTATTGTATAATGCATATTTCTATATGTATATGTGGTTGCACGCGCGCGTGTGTGTGTATGCGCTTGCATACGAAACAGTTGCAAGTCTAATCATTTCTCTTAAAGCGCCTGCGGAGTTGCGGAGAAAGACGGGTCTCAAAATCGATTCCTCTTGCTTGCTTTTCAAGACATCTTGGTTGCGATCTTATATTCGTCTTTCCTCTGTGCTCTCTATCGACTCGCCGGTGTACATACGAACTGTGTGCACGTCCGTCTTAACCAACACCCTGCAAACCTCGTATATACTTCATCCCTGGCCCTCGCGACTTTATGACTCGTTAAATATTTACGCCCTCGTTATATTCCCTCGATAAATAATCTCTCCTCCTTCTCTTTCTCCTCTCTCGCTCTCCCTCTCTCTCACACCCTCTAGGTCTCCAGGACCCACCGAGGAGGATCATGCCGATGAATATCCTATCACTGTAGCTCTCTTTTAACCTCTTATGCCCTCTGGTGATGCACGAGAAGGCTTTGTTTTAGCAGGGAAAATTGATCGTTTATGTACTGTTATACCTGGGTCAATCGCGATAGAGCGCTCGTTCATTTACTCGTTTTATGTTACTTGGAAATAATCTACTTAGTCGAAGAAATAATTGACGGAGCGATTAGCGGCTTTACCAGAATGGATAATGATTTTATTGAACAAACGTTGATAGATTTGTGAAAATGCTATGTGACACTTTCATTAATTCTCCTGGTACAAAATCGGGGTGATTAAATTAATGAGTATTCAAATCATTAACATTGTTTTCGTCTCGTATCGATGAGATCGGTAAAAGAGGGAAACAAATGTCTGCGATTACTCAACATCGATTCGGGCCAACACATATTCTCCGAAGTTTTTCGGTCGTCGGTTGTCGAAGTGGAAACTTTGCGATCGCGAATAAGTGTCCGTCAGGTAAGAGCTGTCGACCTAACGCGATACTTGATCCTCCCTTTGGTCGTGCCTTGACAAAGTAACGGATACGTGACAAGAGCCATCGCGTTATCGCTCCCCGGAAATTGCTTCGAGGATTTCGCCCGGTCGATGTCCCGACGATGCCCGATTAAACACTCCGCCTTGACGACTCTGCTCTTAAAGGTGGCTGAAACGAATGCCATTATCCAGGAGGGCCGTTAACACTTTTCTTCATTCTCCTTTCTTGTTTCCTCGCAGCGGGTTACGAGGTTGCCCAAAACGAGGCTGAGAGCTTTCGAGAGATCCCTCTCACGTCGTAAACGAGTGCATTTGCCCCAATTTGCGAAAGTTCCTTGAGTCAATATACGTATATATATATATATATATATATATATTCGGTAGGCGATGGTGACTATTTCCTAACGGAAAACAGAATCGGCACCAATACTAATGAAAACCGAACCAAATTTTGTGTACGATCTAAGAATTCGTTTAACCGGGATATTTGTATATTAACATTAGATTTACCAGTTCTTTTTGAAGGCATCTCTGTTCCATTATACCAACAGTCATTTTGACGAGTGTGGTAAATCTAGTCTTAATTCGAATGACTTTGCTCGAAATTTTGAAGGCTCCTGTGGACGATTTATCATCGATCGGTAAAAGAGGGAAGGTAACAAAAATCGTCGCGTCAGCGTTGTCGGTCAGGCACCTCGAGGCAAAACTCTGCCTCTGCCTCTGTTTTGGCAAATAACCCTGAACTCTCGTATACTATACACGCCCATATGGTATAAATAGATATGTAAAGCTGCCAGAAGCTATTTTACTTTACGTGGGAGTTTCACTTGTCCGTATAATTCATCGGAGTCAAAGAGTAGACTCTGCGAGGATGAAGACCAAAGTGTGGTACGGCCGGGTCGTACGTTGCTCTCCTACACATGCATGTACACACGTGGAAACGTTGCAGAGGATGTTCTCGAGTGTCGTTTCTAAGTTTCGTACTCCAGCTAGTTATAACGTGTAGCCACTGTGTGCAGTTGGATAGAGAGGCTCGAGGGCCTGACTCCTGTCAAAGCTACACGAGTGGAAGCATCCACGTCCCCCTCTGAATTTGTAAATGAACTGCCGAAATATCCATCTCGTCTTTGAAACAACAAAGTTTCCCACGGAGAAATTTGATCAGGCTGAGATTTGGCTCGAATCAAGGGTGTATTCTGGGGACGGTCCTGATCCGGTACCTAACCTGGTCCTGATTTCTGCTGAATTAGGGCTGAGTATGAATTAGACAATGGCATTGGATTCATGGGGTTATCTTGAATGGATCTTTCGCGCAAGGAATTCGAAAATCGCGAGAATAAATGAATACAGGATTTAAGGTTCGATCATTTTTGGCCAATAATAAATAATGATCGTTATGGTCTGTAGGGGTCGAATTACCATTTCGCGATTCGCAGCAATTGGACACGCTCGTCGAGTCGAGCGTAAGCTCGCTTTTGCTTTAATCCACTACAGGGGATCTACTTTCAAGTGCTATAAGACCGTTCAACCTTGCTACAAACGACTACTATTTTTTACCAGTTTACTTCACCGCAAGCTTTCCAACCCGACATCCCACCATAGATATTCTTTCAACACTTTCCATCCTTCGTCCGCCCTCGGTTTGCGGCAACGAAGGTTGCCACGTACGGAGTCGGGCACGTCCCGGCTAAAAGCCACCTTGATTCACGGTCAAGCCCGTGTGATTTTTCCCATTGTCAAGGAAGAGCCGGATTCAAGGTCTGGGACACGAGCTATAAAGTAAAAAATCGTGACATCTTTACTACACTCCGAGTAGCTTGGCTCTCGCTGAATAGTTGGCTGCGTAATTCGAGAAACGAGAAGGTCGAAGTAAAAGACGAGCACACACGAGCTCGACGGATAGTCGCGTTCGTTTATCTGGTTCTCATTAAGCTTTGCGAAAGAACATACACACCTAGGAATTCGAAATTTTCCCAAGCATCACGGTGAAACAGAACGGAGATTTGAATGTTGGCTATTCCAGTTTCGAGACGCAATCACCGCCGTCATTGTCCTCTTTCGTATAATAGTTTTCCTCCGCTTTTATCGTTCTCTCGCTCTTCCTATCAGACGCTTAGTCACCTTTGTCCCTCTATCGTTTCGCTCGCGTGTTAATTCCATCCATCCGAGCCCGAATACACTCGTATATCACTTGTGGATTATACAGTAGTATAAGCGGGCTTACATCAGCCCTAAAACCTGTAGGGACAATCTCGCTGAAATCCAGCTGCTGAAAATCGTTAAATTTTCTACCGACAAGACATTTCATCCAAGATGTATCGTTGAAAGCGTCACGATAGACACTGATATATATATATCTTAACCTTGTTGCAGCCACAGTTAAATTCAGAGGTTTCTGTCCAGAAGCAGTTGCAGATATCTCTGCCATACTTGTAGTATGTGTAACCCGTACGTATAGTTTGAAGGATGCTGTACCAAGGAAACGATTGTGAGTGAGTGAGAGCGAGAGAGAGAGAGAAATGCAGGGAGGGAGGACAGAGTTTATTTAACTTGGAACATGAGAGTTCTCGTGAGAGAAGTTTGGTGACGGGAGAACGACCACGAAGCGTGAGCGGGCGCGCGATAGAGTAAGAGAGTGAGAAAGAGAGGGGGGTGGGGGATGGCAAACGTGGGAAAGACGCCTTTGGCGTGTGGTTCGAAGAACATGGAGCTTCCCTGGCGTCTCTACTGGTATTCTCTCGCTTTTCACTCCCTTCTATCGTTCTCACCCTCCCTCCCTCCCTCTCTCTCTTCCTCGTTTTATACACCTCATTTTCTCTCGCTTCACTCACTCTACGCGGATGGAATCCGTGCAGCCAAAATCCTACAGCCATCCGTGGCCCGCGTGAGTTTCCATTTAGTTATAGGCACCGACCTACCCCTTTATATGGGTGCTGACACGGTGAGGTGGGGTGCATCGGGCGCGTAAATATACTGAGTTACTTCCAGAGACAAGTTGAGGGTAGGGCGGGTGGCTATAGAATCTAGTGGGAGAGGGAAGTATAATGGCGATGGTGGTGGTGTGTGAACGTATAGAGTGTTCCTAGCATGTGGGGGACCAAGAAAGAGAGGGTATAAATAGTTTTCCCGGGGCGACGATGGTGAGGTGCTATGCTCCAGAGTCCTCTTCTTTCTTTCCTCCCTCTTTCTCTCACTCTCACCCTACCTCCTTCGAATCATTTCGGGCTAAGCCAGTTCTACGAGCGAAAACGATTTCGCCTCTCTCTTTCGACCCTTCTCTATCTCTTCTTCAATTCGATATTCCGATGAAACAGCTAGAAGATTTGGAAGGACCGGGCGAAAGGGGAACTGCTGATAAAGCTTCCAACGAAATCGACATCCCATGAAACTTTTCGTAATAGAATTCTTTGCCCCCGTCGTGTACGAAAGCTGCCCACTTGGCCCGTTCGAATGCATGCAAACGTCCATCCAACACATTTCCCTTTTGCACTGATCCGCGCCCCCTTGGAAAAACTATTATCGAGTTAGACTCCCGGCCCTATTTATCGCCAAGTTCAAGGAACGCGCTCACGGCCCATCGTTACCATTGGATCCAGCTCCTTATCGCTTCCGTAAACAGACTACTCAGTCATCGAGTTACTACGCGTCTTCATTAATTGGATTTCCGATCTGATTGATTTATCGCTGCCCCAGACGGTCGGACGTTCGGCGGTAAACGAGAACAGATGCTCGTTTATTTTCGAATAGTATTTCCTCTTCGGCTGGCGGTATAAGCAGGTTCGTTGAACCCACCGATTCAGTCGTAAGGCGCTTCGTGGAAACCACGAAGGTCGTCGCTATCGTCGAGGCTATCGCGAATTTAGCTGCGAAGATTTGTTGCCTTAGTCCACGCTCGATTTACCCTGAAACAAAAAAAAAGGTTTGGGAATGTTTTCGAAGGATCGCCGTAGTCGATCTGGAACGACTCGCTCGTGGTGAGCGAGTCGTCCCACCTTCTTGTTCAAGATCGCTGATTGCGGGATTTCGAATGGAAATTCATTTTTCGCGCGTTCATCCGCGCGAACGTTTTATATTTATCGGCAAATACTATATACCTACTCGAAAACTCGGAATGTGTACTTTATAGTCATCCCGGGGCTGAATATGCATCGGGCAATACCGTTAGATTGCTCTCTCGTGCCAGGTCCCCTTCCCGTATACACTCGCACTCTTTTCTTTCGCGTCAAAAGTACCTCGTGCTGCGCCTGCGATATTATTTCAACGACCCACTTTTTTACGATCGTGTAGAGAAAAGCTCACTCTCGGCCCCTTCTCCCGCACACGGTTTACTCTCACCCCGTTCGCTCTTGCAATTTCTCGTGCCTCACACTTAACCCCCGGAACTTTAGTATAGTTGGCCGAGCAACGACACGGCTGCCGGAGTCCGAGAAGCAAAAGACTCCCTTGGGGCATCGGCTGAACGGGGATTTTTCCAGTTTGCAATCCGTACAGCACGGGAAGTCAAGCGCGGACGGCGTTGAAACCAAAACCCGCACACGCGGACTCGGTCTTTTATGCCCGGTTTTCAGCTTCCGGTTGGTATTGAACCGGGAGGTGGTCGCCATTTTGTAATTAACCGTCGAGCTGGACGTTTCGAACACCCCTCGGATGTAAAAAAGTAAATTGATGGCTGAATTTCGCAGCTAAGGGATAATCGTGGTAAAAATGTCGATTCCGATTCTAGAGCGATAATTTTTTCTCCCGAATCATGCGGTTAGGGTGACGTTTTTTTTGTACTTTAACGAGGAAGCTCTGTTCCGAGCTCGTTTCGAATGTAAGTTTCGAGAGAGTAACGTAAGTACCGTGGTGCAGATCGATATGTTGTTAACCACCACATTCGCGTCGACCTCATCAAACGAGGGTGCAGGCAATCAGGTAGGCACATGTAGGTAATGAGCTTGGGGCTGCCGCTCCGGTAGCTTTACCATGCGATGCACCGTATTGTATGTACAAGCGTGTATATTACTCGTTTTCCAACCTATTACGACATTAGAAACCCGACTTTATCCCACTGATTATCTTTTTTATTTTCGTAATAATCGAAAATAAATATATTCGACTGGAACAAAAATAATTGTTTTCCCCGATTCGAACCGAGTCTCGCTTAACTTCGTTTAACGATGATACGACCTATTATCGTATTCGCATTGCTCGGATACGGAGACACACACGACCCACGCGAATTGTCACGAAGCGTTCGATCGAACGGCGAACAGACGGTGAAAGTTGAGCTCTCCCACATCTACCGGTATACACAAACGACAAGTGCATTGAACGTGCATATTATGCATATATAATATATACTACTGGTATTGTGTCTGGATAAGCAGGATTATTATTCGACAGGAGTACAGAAAATCGTGCCATCGAACGGTTAATCACTGAATCAACGAGACGCCGTATTGAGAGAGAGAGAGAGAGGACATTGAACGATCTGTTTGCATACACCTAGATATTTAGCCAAGTTATAAGTTCGATATGCGCAAATTTTTCCGTTCGGCTGGATTTTTAATCCCGCCGCGATGGAGGCGAGTTTATTCACTGCGTGATGTTCACCGTGACGTCTCTGTACGTTGTGCGCGATATAACGCGAAGCTTCTCGGTCCGACTTTACGATCTCGAATCATCTTACTCGTCTCTCTCATTCTCTGCTTTCATCATCTTTCTCTGTTGCACGGTGTATGTCCGACAGGAGGAATAGGACACTCGTATCTTGGCAATCCAGCTCCTCGTCCTGGTCGTTTTCTCCGACGATGGCCCGCGGTACGGCGTAATGGAGACACTCCAGGGGGAGAGAGAGAGAGAGAGAGAGAAGGAGAGAGGAAAAGAGACACGACGATAGGGAGCTACATAATCTGAAATAACGTTATTGTCAGAGAATTACTGCTCCTCGCTGTAAGGAACAGCGACACGATATCACATACCGATACTTGAACCGAATTGCCACGAGAGTCGAAACTCTCGTCTATCTTGGCTCTTGTCCCCGTGTCATAGACAGACAAAAATATACCCATGTATGCTTCGTTTCGTATAAACTTGACCAGCTTTAAGCGCCGATCGATACCGAAACACGTTTTTTCGTGTTTGACCAAGATCTGCGTGGATTGCAAAAAAGGATGATCGATCAGGGCAAAAAATGGAGAAATTTGTAAATAGCGGGGTTTATTTTGCATCGAATGGTGTTAAATCGCTTTTGACGCGTTATTTCCTATATATTCGATACAGCAAGCGGATATTATATTTCGTTATTGTACAGCCTATATAATATATAGTAGAATAGGTGGGAGTGCCGAACGGACGCTAGCCACCCAGACCGGCTTTGATGGAACGCCCGGGCTTTTTGGTTGAAAAAAATTTAATGACAATATCCATAAATATAGATAGAGAATTCGTAGTGGATGGGACGAGAGGAAAAGGGAAAGGTGGAAATATGAGTGTGGGAGAGGAAATTGTAAACACGAAGAGAGCGAGGTGGGAGAGAGGTATATGTGGACAGAGGAGATGCGAAGATAGATTGATAGAGGAGAGTGGGGGGAAATTTAATACTCCCCTCCTCCTGGTCCACTGTACGTTTGGTGCACCGAGTGTACATTGTGCACGTGACATAAAATCTTCGCGTGGTATGTTTCATGTACGTGAATCTGCCCACGTGCCCGGGAGAGCTATCGCCCTCGACCATTGCACAGCCCCGGGTTGGACGAAAGCGAATTACCCAATCTAAACCGGAGTTTCATTAATTAAGCCCGTCCGAACGCGTTACCTCGACACAAAGACAGGCCCTTCGATACGTCATCGTTCCCATCTTCCATCTCCGTCCCTCTTTCTCTCGAACGTAAGCAACCCGTCGAATATTTCTGGCAGTGACTTCGAATCGTCGAATGCGAATTTTCCAACAGCCCTGCAACTCGACTAATACAGTATAATTTTCATAAACGTCTGGACGACAACGTTATCATCGACACGACACATATATATCGTCAAACACTGATATTATTAATGATTATTTTTTGAAAACTTTTCGACAGTTATCGATGAGATTTTTGTTCATAGATGGAAAAAAATCAGTGATTATCTTACCATTTTCGCAGTTTCGGTCCTTGCTCGTATCGATCCGTGCGAGATATACGTATAATGAACGTATTTGGTTGTATAATGATTGCCATTTAACGCTCGATCTGACTGGCTCGTTTTACCTTTCTATGCAAGCAGCGAGTCTCTCTCTTGCCCTTCACTTTTGTGTACAATTACTTGGATATCTCGTACACAGCCACCGAGACCAAGCTGTAGCTGTCCTCGTCTCGTTGTCGTTCTCTTCGTTGTCTCGATATATATATGTATATATCGTTAGGTATAAAGGTATTCGCGTTGTTCGACTGGGTCTTGGACGTTGTATGTTACACAGCTAAGTATATGGAGAGACTCGGGCTCGTACGTTTAATTCTACCTTCGTATATTCCCCATGTTTCTCTCCCATATACGTGTGTATTGGAGCGAGAAAATATAAATGAGGGGGAAGGGCATATATGGATGATCGTTGACGAGAAATCAATTGATGTGTAAGATGATTGAACATGGACAGAGACACACACATACGCGCATAAGCATGGCATTTCCCACTGCGTTCCTCCGAACACCTTAATGCTTATTACCCTCGTTTTAATCCACATATACATATACATATATGTATATACGTGCACAAGTTATATTTGTGCCCGATCTTGACTTCAATGACTCTCAGTAATAATAGCAATGACGATAATACGATACATGCGATAGTGTTGCATGCATGCATTCCAGAACCAAGACCTCTATCGCAGTCGTGTAAACAGCGACGAAAGAAAATCGCATATATTATACATTTTTTTTTCGGAATAATGATTATCACGATAAGAAGAATAATTGTGCATATTCAAGTGGGCAGATAGATATTTGTACGTTAAAGTAAAGGATTGCATCATTACGTGTGTTCGCAGCTTGGATCTTGGGAAGATTTATGTGCAAGGCGGTGTCGTACATTCAAGGAGTATCGGTCGCCGCTTCGGTTTACAGTCTGGTAGCCGTTTCGTTGGACAGGTGAGTGCGATTCGTCAACGAATGCTTATAGTCATGAATTTAATAAAAGAAAAAGAAAAAAAATAATCCTATCCATCATTCGTTCGGTATAGAAAAATAATGATTTTATGTCAAAAACGCACGTTACTTTTTTATTATTACCCGCGCTCGGTTGCGAATTTCAATTACCACTTTATTATTCCAATTATACGTTTTTTGCGAATATTTCGTACGAACCTCGCGACGGACGAATGGCAATAAACGCAAGAACTACGAGACTGGCAAAGTGCCCTTCTTCGTTCCAGGACGGGACCGGAAATCCGGAAATCCTGCGTCGTCCCGTCGCTCTCCGGCTCCCGGTGTACGTTGCACTCTCTCTCTCTCTCTCTCGATGCAGAGTTTTATAAAGTAAAAGAGACGAAAAAAGAGGTGTCCGTTGGTGGTGGCGAGGCGTAGCGAATGCTATGATCCCATAAACTCTTATGTCCTCGGAACGATACGTACCTAGATATATAGCGACGGTGCGTCTTTTTGGCCTCGTAGGTGTGAAAAACCAATGTTCGCCGTGCTCGCAAACTTGTTCTCGTAAATGCGATCTCTATATGCGAACGCATTTCGAGGAAAGACGAGCGTTGAGTCCGTCATAAAAGTCAACTATAACGAATACGCGTATACTACATGGCATTTATATAAAAGTTATGGCCGGCGTAGATAAATATATATATATATACTCGTATTAGAAATAAATGTATAGATACGCGTTTTTTATATTTTGTATTACACACTTATATATATATATACATTTATTTCTGATAGGAGTATAAAATAATTGAAGAAAGAAAAAAATGTAACGTAGACTTTTAGCTCGTGTCGGTAGTGGCGGGTAAAAAACAATGGTAGAGAATAGAGAAGGAACCGATAGAGGTCGAAGATCGACAGCCCTCGATTGTAAAGCTTTTTATTATATTCTCGCTTATCGAGCCTCGCGAGCTTTGCCGTGAGAAAGAACCTATACGTACGTAGGATACTCCATTATATCTCGGGAGGGATGTTTTATCACTACGAAAGCTCCGAGCAACGTTCGATCACGGTAGATCCATTCCGATCTTTGTCATTCGATCGCTCGCCTTCGTTTATCAATTTTTTTTCCATTCCAGCGTGTGTCTCTCCCACCATGTTGGATTAATGAGATGACAGGATGAATAAAGACGAAAGGACGATGCGTTGCCGTAACACATCGAATCTTCGTCCCGCTCGCGATGAGAAATTTCTTTGGTATAACACCGGCATATATTTTCCGACCTGGTATTCGAAAACGTTTCGACAGAGGGTTGTCGAGGGTGGACGCATCGTTAGCGCAAACACGCGTTACGTCGCGGACGGTGAATCATCTCGAACCATATCGTGGTTCGAATTAATCGACGGACACAAATCCTCCGAAATCTAGTCCGGTAAAGGACGAGACACGGACGTGTTACAGCGTGCCGAAATTCTCGATAGTTCGTCTCGCTCGACGTTTCACCGTTTATCATTTTTCCGGCGAGGGTTATGGCCGATACGTTCGATCGTTCGGACCTTACCATTTGTCTTGTCTTCCGATACGCGTTCGATAACGAGATCGAATGAACGAAAAAGTGTCGCGCGACCGATGTTTATAACGTCGGTTAGGGAAAGTGATGGAAGCGAACCACCGGTCCCTTTTTCTCGTTCGATCGAAATGCGATATCGCGGGATTATATTTTCACTCTCTCGTTATAGCTTACTCCCGAGACAGGGCAATGCAATATGCAGCCGGGGATATGTACTCGAAGTAAGCCACACCACGCTTCCTAATGTGTCGTAACTGGCGTATATCGTATCGCGAGTTGCCTACTCGCTGAAGAGCAATAGCTCGTTCGCGCGTTACGTAAGGGGCACTTCGATTTGGCGCTTTTATCGTTGACTCTATCGGATATCGACGAGAATGATAACACGAAAAAAAAAGAATATCCTCGTTTAATTAAAACTGGAAAAGTTCGGAGCGTTGATATTTTCTTTATAACATCCGATCGAATTTTTCATTTCAACGGTTTAGGTATTATTGCTCATAGGCGAAATAAATTTTCCATAATTTTATTTCTAATCGATAAAAATATATATACTCGTATATTCGATCGAAGTAAAATTCGCTGGAAAGCGAGCGACTGGTTTCTTTTATTATATCTCGCGAGCGAATAATTTCATAATTCGTAATACGTCGTGTGTATCAAATGTTCCCTCATTCACACGCAATTTTCATCGATAAACGATGAGATATAGATATGCTCGATGTAGGCGAATATCCTTCGGTCGACCAACCCGTTGAAAATACGAAACAACGTGTAGTTCTTTACGTTTGAGATATAAGCGAGGAACGAGATCCC
Organism: Netelia virgata; assembly: GCA_951802705.1. Classification (NCBI taxonomy): domain Eukaryota; kingdom Metazoa; phylum Arthropoda; class Insecta; order Hymenoptera; family Ichneumonidae; genus Netelia; species Netelia virgata. The sequence continues at coordinate 37,280,309 of OX637866.1, read as the reverse complement.
CGCGACGGGACAAGGGGTTGTAAGCCAAGATTGTTATTATGTTTTCCCGTAGACGCGTGATCTCGGTAGGAAAGCTCGCGCCGATTGGCCGAACGAGCGATGAAACTCGAAACGATTCGGCTCTACGATTGGTCCGTTCTTACCCCCTTCCATCGATCGCGACAAATCGGCTGACTCAACTATTCTAGTTTCAGCGTCATGCCGCTTATTGTCAGTCACGTGATCAAATGTGACTATATATATTTGCCATTTTTTATCACTCAACTTTCGTATAAAATGCCTGTGAAACTCTGTAACGGCACAACCTTACTGATCACCAAACAGTAAACAACCCAACAATCATCAAGATGTTCAAGCTGGTAAGAAGCAACATCCGATCATTACATACAAACGTATATTTTGTTTTTGAAAAATTTCATATTTCTCTCGTCACATTCTCCAACTATAATATCTCGAGCTCATTTTTCAACGCGAAATCGAGCAATTTTTACTTCTCGAATTAATTCCGAATTTTCATTTGAAAGAAAAAAAAGAAGGATATTTGTTGGATCATTTGAATTTTCACCGACTCGTTTCTATCGTTGGCTGCCATGATTAATTTCGACGATGAAAAATAGTACAAGGTTCGTAACTCAAAGCCAACATTTTCATCGGTTAACCTTTAATCCGTAAGAGTCGTTTCACTATCGACGGGAGATCGCGCCTTCACATTCACTCCCGGCCTCACCGGGGTAGACCGAGAGCCACGGAGAAAGAAAGATATCGATACGGGTCACAAAAATACGTGTGAAATCAGCGAGGTATGCACATTGTGTGTTATCCAAGCGGTGTTTCTGGGTGTCACAGTCACGTGGTATGGGAAATACGAGTTGCAAAATGTGTGCCGAGATCTCCCTCGGTGCATATATGCCCTCGCGCCAATATATATATATACTTTGCATCAAACTCGTGCGTCTCTCGGGCGCATACCGCCAATAATCATTGAACGCCGCGCCGTTCACAATTTTTCCCAAGATCGAGCCCTTGTTTTCCACGGCTCGTTCTCTTCGTCACATTGATTCGTCCGTTCTTTTTCTTTTCATCGTATGTCACGAATCGCGAATAATCGCGAACGGAGCTTGCTCAACCTCGTTTCACCTCAAACATTCTCTCGTTACGGTATCCGCGCACGATAATTGAATTTACGAACGAATCTCCAGCGTCTAAAGCCATTCATAAAAAAACGTTCAATTATTTGAGATTGCTAGAAAAGAAAAAATCGATCGATCGCGAATAATATTTCATTTCATTATAAATTCATCGATATTATAATCAAAAAATCGTATCGGATGGAATTAATTTAATAATGACGAATTAATTACGATTGCGAGCTCGAAGATGATAAAATAAAATATGTTGGCGAATCGATTTGAAAAGAAATTTTATTTTCAAAATTAACACAGGCTGTTCTCGCTGCCGTTCTGGCTGTCGCTGCTGCTGCTCCCGGTGGATTCACCGGCGTTCACGTCGCTCACGGTCTTGGCCCGATCCACGCTCCCCAAGTGATCTCTCACGCCGCCCCGGCTCACTACGCTCATGTTGTCGCTCAGCCCGTTGCCCCCGTTGTCCATGCTGCCCCCATCGTCACGCATACCGTCCTCAACACTCACGGACACGGACTCGCTCTTGGCCACGGTCTTGGACACGGATATCACGGTTAAACAATCAAACATAAAACTCACCCCCTCAACCCCTCAACATCCGTAGAGGGTTCAGCGATAACATCCAGCAGAAGATGAAGCGCAGACCCGCCAGAACACACCGCCATACACCATCCTTGCGATCATGCGTCGACGTGAATTGAAGTGAAAACAAAAACAAACGAAAAATTCCCACTTTTGGAGAACAATACGAAAAAACAACAAAAAAAAAAGCAGACACGCAATGGCGATCGTCATGGACGAGAACCATTGAGAATCATTATTTTTTTTGCGGCCATTTATCGAATACAATCATTTTCCCCTGAATTATTGTTTTTTTTTTCGCACTACTTTCTTTTTATACTCATCATCGATCGAATTCGTCATCGAGCCATTTCCCCCACCCTCCCTCTCTCCCAAGCGTCTATCTATCTTTTCTTTTTTTCCTACCACCCCCCTGCCCTCACCCCCGGTCGTCACGAGAAAATTTTAATAAAATTATAATTACGAAACCAAGACACGTATTCGAGAAAGCTTTATACGCTCATCACCCCCCCACCCCGACCACCGTTCTATTCGAACGTTCCACTCGTTCTACAATACCGCTCTACCCTTCTCGGCGAACAGCGGCGTTTTATCGTACTACTCGTGTACTCGGTACACGAGGAGAGCTTATAAGCGAAGATGGCAGAAGCCCCCGGTGTGCCCTCTTTGCTTGCCCATTCCTCTCTGTGGCTCTTATCCCTGGGAAGATGAAGGTAGAGAGAAAGAGAGAGAGAGAGCAATAAACGAGAATGTCTAAAGGTTACTTGCTCTCGTTCGACGCTCGGACTCGTGCGCCGGAGCGCGCACACACAAACGTACGGACGAGAAATTACGCTATTTCAGCTACGTTTGTACATGAACATCCAATAGAAGCACCAATCTAGTCTCGTCCATAAGTATATATATATATATATTCGTAAACACGAATATACTTTGAGTATACCGACATCTCTGCGTTATTGCTGTCACTACTACTCATACGCGATATATGCGTATATATATGTATATATATATATATATTATATAGCCTGCACGGGATATACGATTACTACTATGCATTTCATTTCGTATATCTCGGACTCGGTCATTTTATCCGCGAAACGACAAAGTAAGCGAGAGAGATATTCGCGCAGTATAATGAAAAAAAAGTACCGAGTGTCGAACGTTTATCTGGATTTATTTTTCTTCGCTTGAAAAAAGCTCCCGACGCTGTCGTCGGGTTTTTATTAAAATGTGATTTAAATCGGACAAAATTGATATATATATTGTTGTTTTTTTTTTTTTTCGACGAGTAAGGAAAGTCGGCGTACATACGGACTTTGCTCAGAAATGAGGCGGAAGAAAGATTGGCGGTGGATGTACCCAGCCCAGTCCCGGATGCAATAATGGGGCGAAGCCCGGATGTACCAATTTTACATAACTTCCTGGTAAAAATAGGGGATGTCCGGGCAGTAGGGGCGGATACGGTGCCGCCATGATACTCGTCGCTGCGATTGCGAGGACGAATAGAATCTTAAAAAAAAAACGCAATCGAATTAAATAATTAATAATAAGAATTCGAAAATTTCCACCAACGTTTCTTATATATTTCACCCTTTCGTCTCGAGACTCACCACTTTGAATGTCATCGTTACGACGAGGAGTTTCTATCGATGTGCGATTGCTCGAAGATGTATCTGGGTTCTGATGCCTCGACAACGGAAACCATCCGTTATATATACCGATCCGCAAATATGTCCTTCGCTCTTAATCTTCGTTGCGATCCGAGACGCTTCGGCTATGAAATTTTTCTTTCCTACCCCTCGATTTCCCACGTGGATCTCGTGACTTTCTGCCAATGAATTACGTTTATCGATCGATTCATCGATCGATCTCCAGTTCTCCCAGAGTCATTTACGAGGATAATCGTAAATTAACAATTGGAAACGATACACGTACGTACATTCCCTCCGTTGTTTGTTATGAGACGAAGGTCGGAGATAACTCAGGTTTCAATAAGAATGTACACACGTTACTTCCTACTTTTCTAAGATCTCCGGGTCGTTAATATACAAAACGAGAGATATATTTTATAATGAATAGACGAAGCGTGTTACAGTACGCGTGAGCGTTAATTCGCACGAAAGTATAAATTATAAACGTTACACACTTTTTTTATTGCCATCTCTCTCTCTCTCTATATATATATATCTATTATAACAAGAATATAAATAGTCAATTAACCCCGCGATAATAACCGAGCCGGTTTCATTCGGCTTTTTCGCCACAAGCGAAATTGCATAATGCACTTTTGATTCGTGCGATAATATTTTCGGACCGGGATAATTAATCATGCGTGTTGAATGCGCGCGTGTGCGCCGTGCGTATAAGTGGACGCGTGCTCGAAATGTTGTTCAATAGAGCATGAAGAAGGAAACGCGGCTCGGTTGTTCGTATTCTATACTATGCGCATAGAGATCCGTACGAGCTGATGAAAAAGTTAAAAAAAAAAAACAATGTTCACCGTCTATATTCTTGGCCGAAGTTAGCCGGAGCGTGACGGAAGCCGCGCGCCGTGGCTCGTTCTATTTAGAAATCCTGTAACGGAGAACGGAGCGTAGGTGTGCGTTCTCTCTGTTCTCCGTGCGCTTAATCCTCGTACGTGCACCTTACGCGCACTTACATCGAGCGTGTGGATTATCCGACATGTACGAATAAACCGGTTGCTGGAACGACCGGTACGAATTCGAATTTTTGATTCGATCGGGTCGCGGGGAGATCTCCAATTTCCTCGTGACTGTATTATCGCACACTCGTTTGTTGCCGTATTATAATATCCGATTGCGCCGAGTCGCTAATATTCAATTAGTCTCAGAATCTTACTGTTCGATCGTCCTGACGATATTTTCAATCTCGATTGAAATTTTACAAAGTCTTTCACCTATTAATATTACGGGCCAATTAATAGATACATTAATATTTCATTGATGGAGAAGAGAATAATTATTTTCAAAGAGTTAATTTAGTTGATTCGTTTGTCGAACATTGAATTATTATAATTTTCTTTCGACGATATAACGAGATCCTCGTGATTTCACGTAGCGGATAAATTAAATTAAATTGCTTATGGCTAACGACGAAATACGATTATATCGTGTATTTTGTTTAAATCTTGTTGCAGATTTCTGGCGATATGGTGGCCGCTGAAATGTCAAATAACGAAGAGACGAGCCCGAATGTTAATAGTGATAATATGGTTCATAGCGTTAACGGCGACGTTGCCGTGGCTGCTGTTCTTCGATCTCGTGAGCGACGAAGACGACCCGGAGCTGACGTTTTGCGTCGAAACGTGGCCTCGTCCGCAGGACGGTTCGTTATTCTTCCTGATTGGCAATCTGATGCTCTGTTACGTTTTACCGATGATCCTCATATCTCTCTGCTACATACTCATATGGATAAAAGTATGGCGGAGACACATACCGACGGACACGAAGGACGCGCAGATGGAGAGGATACAGCAAAAGTCCAAGGTCAAGGTGGTGAAGATGCTGGTAGTGGTGGTGATACTTTTCGTCCTGTCGTGGCTACCGTTGTACGTTATATTCGCGAGGATAAAGCTCGGTGGTGAGAAAGCCGATTCGGAGGAGGAGGTACTGAAAATAGCGACCCCTATTGCCCAATGGCTCGGTTCGAGCAATTCTTGCATAAATCCGATACTTTATGCTTTCTTCAACAAAAAATATCGACGGGGTTTCGTCGCGATATTGAAGAGCGGTCGTTGCTGCGGCAATCTACGTTATTACGAGACCGTCGCGATAATGTCGTCTTCGACGAGTATGAGAAAATCGTCCTACTACGTAAACAACAATAATTCCTCGACCAAGAGAACCTGCCATGGGCCACCCGTTCATCAGGATAGCAACGTATCGTACATATTCAATCATACCGGTGTTTAATGACACGTTAAACCGATGTTGTTTACATTCTGGAATTAATTATGTGCACTACACAGCAAGACACACACACACACACAAGAAAAACAAACGAAAGAAACACGCGCAAACATACACTCGATACACACGAAACACGTGTCGATCGAGACGCGTCTTCCACAACGATGCGTAAGAGTCTCGATGTGTATTGGTCGTCCGGCCTCGCGGACGGGCTTGGGAAACAGCCGGTCCGAGATTGTGGATCACAATGTTAAAAGCGCGCCTCTCCCCAATTTCTATTGAGCTCGAGCGTGATCATACTCGTGATCGATCGATTGTCACTCGGATCGGAATATCGCGAGCTGGAAAATCATTCCTTGGACGACGTCGACGAAACAATGATGAAAAAACGAAAAACCTCGGAAAAAACTAAACGAAAAAACAAAAAAAAAAACATCATCGCGCCATATAGTTACGAATTCACGCACACGCCTTGTACCTCTCCTTTATCGTCATTGCGTATCTCGAGGACCTTGGCACTTCGAGTGATGGATAGATGGAGAGAGAGAGAAAGAGAGAGAGAGAGAGAGTGAGCGAGAGTGATGAATGTCAAGGATAAAAAGGGTTTTGAAAAGCTCGCTCGAAACGAAGCGGCGGAGTTGAAACGAAATATGTACATGGTACATACCATGTACAAACATTATTTATCTTTGTAAGCGCGAATCTCTCCACCGTCGCGAATTCGATGAATCATCGTTTAGATCCCTGACTCCTCTTCCCTCTTTCCCCCTCATACAAAATATATGTTCGTAATTATCTTGTAACGACGAGTCTGTACCGGAGACAAATATGACCGGATTGTTTTCACGTTTAACGCTGGAATGTTTTGTTTAAGGATATTTCGATAGTTACATTCGACGACTGAGGAAAAAGATTGTAAGGGTAAAACGAATATCTTCGTTAACAAAAAAATCCATGCACGACGTCGTTGAACGTGTTTGAGTGTAATTTATCTATAACCAATTTACCAATGTACTCTACTTATACCGATAGCTTTAATGTCATATCCGAACAGAATTGAACGCACGCGCGAGAAACATTTTGTTTCGTCTCGGGTACGCGAACGATAATGTGCCCGCCTGGATATATTTTCTTACCGAGTGTGAAGGAAGAAGTGAAATCCATTTCTCGGCTCGGGTCTATGCCTAACTAGTAGAAGTTATGAGAAAGGGGAAAGGCCGGTTCGAGAAACGCGCTAAATCGCCGACACACGGAATGCTTTTTGAGATTTATGAAGCGTAACGAGAAATGATTTTGTGCATGATAATTGAGCGAGGACATGGATTAATGATTTATTTTCTTTTTTTTTAATACTCTTGGTAATATAAATTAATCATAAGATAAATACGTACGTGTAGATATAATACCCGACAGTCTTGGAAATGAATGAAAAATAAATAACAATAATATTAAAAAAAAAAAAAAAAAGGAAACAAGGACAAGCCCAATAACAATCCCAAAAATCACTAATCACGTATCACGATATATTCATAACCAATGTAATGGTGATTACAATTTTTGAAAAGAAAAAAAAAAACAAGAAAAACAAAACAGAAAAAAAAACGAGTGCGTCGAGTTTATTAAAATGAAGGAAAAATATATACCGTAGGTACATGCTTGGAATGCTTGTGGAGGTTGTGAGAAGATATTCTCGGAATTGGTGCGAGATTTTCATGAACAGAGCAGTTATTTTCGTAAAGTTTGTATACAAAAGAAGACAAAAAAATACAAGGAGCCATACGATGCGAGAGCATAGGCTTAGATATGTTTGACGGATTTGCGGGCGGTTTAACAATAAGGTGGGTACACGAGTACTTTATAGTCGTAATCCACTGTGATCAAAAAAATTGAATATGAAAGAGAAAGAGAGACGAAGGGAAATGATGAGAGGAATGAAGAAGGACACACTTGACGTTAATTACGTGTCGGAGAATATTAACAATTTCCGGTAGCCTGGAAGAACACACGAAGGAATATGAAACATCCAACGAGAACTCATGATAATAACAATAATAGTAATAATATTAATCCTAATGATAAATAAATAAACGAATAAAAGAATAATGATAGAGTATTCTTGAAATACGTTTGAATCAGTTTGGCGGCGATTTGAGAACAAAAAGTCACGCGCATACATTTTTACGCGTTTTCCCCAATTGATTGACACTCAATATCATTCTGAATAACGCGCTGCAATGCTTTTTTAGACGTAACGTTTGAGTGGAAAAATTATGAACCATAAATTGAAAAATAATCATTTGGACAGTAAAACAGGTAAAGTCGTAAATTTACTAATTTTCTAATTACGAAACAACGATTATCGAAACGATAATAATAGTAAAATCGGATGTCCGAACGTCTCCATGATTTGTCGGAGTCACGATCGCTAGTTCATGGCAAAAAATTGTTCCGAATCATCGATTTCTCACACAATGTGTGCAATACAACATAATAATCAATTGTTTGATTGACACGAAGTTTTAGCCAACTGCCTTGCTGCCAAACGTGGGAGTAATTGAAGAAAAAAAGAACAAAACACAAGATCTACTTGTCGGAAAAAAAAAACTTTGTTGAATTATAAGAAAATGTGTATATAAAATCTGTTGTCGTGATCACTGCTGTGTATTCGTGTCGGTTACGGGGGAAATTGATGATCGAAGATCGACATTGTACGAGTCACGTGATCAACGGACATGAATCCGAATAAATAAGTGACTAAAAATCGCATACTTGGAAATCGGTCGATTTAATTATCTGTATTAAAGGAAAAATTGTTTTTTTAGCCTTGAAGGATCGACGATAAAGATCGAGACCCGTCTCAGGTCGTGAAATATTAAGATCGAGAGAAAACAAGTACATATGTTATGATAAATATACGAATAATCGCACAGCTTCATCCATCCATTTTTCTATTACACGACCCGATGAACGTGTCGACCGAAGTCCAAAAATCGCGTGAAAAAAAAACAAATATAGGTATATAATTCAAAAAAAAAAAAGAATTGTCGATGGAGGAGCAAAATCGTACCACTTGTTCGAATCACGAAGTTTAATGTTGAGCAATAACTAGACATTATAACGCGTGCATTCGAAAACGAATCGTTCATTATTTGGAACTTAGTATTTAGACGATGCGTTGCACGATGAAAAGAAAATAATATTTAGCACCGTTTGTCGAGAAGATTAACAAAAAAGCATGTGAGAAGAAAAATAACATTCGTCGTTGCCGTATCGTTAGTAGCTCTACGTGTTACGGCGTTAAGAAAATTATTGGGAAAAATGCGGACCGTAAATCGCGTTCCATATTCACACGTACGTGTTAGTGACTTGTGACTCGCATGTATCGACGTATAACGGGAAAGTTAGGAGAATTTGTGATTTTTTTTTTTTCGTTTTTTTTCTTCAAAACATGGAAACAAATGTATCACGATGAGAAAATGTTTATAAAAAGCCCAAACGGAACGAAAGGTATTGACGCGAGAAAGGTTTGACGCACCGAACACATGCACCAATGTTTACAAATATCGATAAATATGTAAAAAAAAAGTTCACCCGGTTGAATAAAATGAAGCTGGCTTGATACGCGACGGCCATTAATCTTAAATTATCATTATCGTTTAAAATATTTTCTACTTCGGTTGAAAGAATTCATTGCCGTTATATGGATGGACAATGTTATCCAAATAACAATGAAATAATAGAAACATATTAGATAAGGAAAAGAAAAAATGATGGAGAATATGTAATGAAAAAAAAAGGAAAACTCCGCGACGAACGAGAGCTCGATGAAACGTTGTCGCCGAAACGCGAACACAGAGTTGAGTCGTTTCAACGTGAAGTAGCGAAAGAATTTTATTTTAGGACGATTTAAGTACACGTAAGTGATAAGTTTCGATGATTCGAGGGTGAATAGCGTAGCCTTTCGAATTAAAAACACTGCGCGAATTACGTTAATGATGAAACGAGCTCGACGTCGCTCGAGACAATTTGTCCGACGAATGGCACAAGCTTCTCCATAACGACAGTCCTTATTACGAAAATGCAGAGCGATGAAAATGAAAATAATAAAAAAACAAAATATATAAAATAAAAATAAATACACATCCACCAATCGAAGATCACCAATTGTATTATTATATGGATAAAAAACGAATCTGGCGTTCGTTTCCGCTTCGATTTGGGCATTTCCGCTATAGATTTAACCAGATGAATAACAACAACAACCATACTACTATTGTACACCGTGTCACGTGTGAAATGCATATACAACATGAATTATACGTATTTTCTCAAAAAATATAATAAAATACCTTGACTATGAACCAATACGTTTTCTTTTTTATCTTATCTTTCGTTTCTCTACCTTCTCCAACAACCAGAGGCAGACTGAACTGTCCTTTTTCCCTTTATTCATCATCTATTCGAATAAATCTTTTCTTTTTTTCCCCGAAAAGCTGATACATCCAGAGGCACGTGGATATTTTCCCAACGCTATCATTCGTTCAAAGACCAATTCTTTCGTCGATAAAGTGAATCGCTGAATGCCCGATCAAAGAACCATTTTTTTCTTATGCACCAGGCTTATTATTAGGTCGCGACGTATACCGACTATTACGGTAATCGTTTGGCCGACGGGAGGATAAAACGGTGTAGCGTACATACACGCGTGTTCGCTCGCCCCACATGCCACGTCGATCATGGTGTCTCGTGCCGATACCTTTTTGTCCATAAGAATAGCACGATTTCTCATGAAACTCGTCGGTTTTTGGACGGCCGAGAATGAAAGAGAAACGATTACGAGAAATATCGTTCTTTTTTACACAATTATTGCAATAACGACCGCCATGTTTACCGCGGGACTCGATTTCTATTTCTCGTTTGGCGATTTTTACGTTAGTCTCGTAACGAATATAATTCGACGAAAAATATTAAACGCTAGAACTCGATCGGTTTGTTTGTTTGTTTGTTAAAAGGATACAACTTACACAGCATGCGCTCTTATGCCGGTCGTATTGTGCCTCGTCAAGATCAGTGGCTTCATCGTTCATAAGCCCCTGGTTTTGAAAATCATCAGATACACCCAAGAGAATTTTTGGAACGGGGAATACGGCGATTTTGGAAACGCCGTTCTTCGGCATACCGATAAAAAGGGAATCGTCCTCATTTGTAGTTTCACGTTTTTCGTTCAGGGCACCGTTGTGTGTTACATAAGTACGCCTATCGTGGGTACGTCCTATCACCTATTTTCCCCCTAAAACGTGAAATATATTAAAAAATCATTTGTTTTTCTCATCGAATAAACGTGCATCGTTTTATAATAAATTTCAGAGAACATCGGTAGAAACGATTCGGACAGAATTCTTGCTTTCAACATATGGCTCAACGTGCCAAGTTCCGAGACGCCTTACTACGAAATATTTTCCATAATGCTGGTAACGAAAATTTGGTAATAACGTTCGAAAACCTCATATTCATAATAAATAAAATGTCTTCCTCAAAGGCCTTCGCATGCGCCCATTCCGGTCTCTGCTTCTGTTGTTTCGATAATTTTTTCTGCATGCTGAACATTCATGCCGCAGCGCAATTCAAGATTCTTGGAAAACGCATCGAGAGCATTTGTAACGTGGATGTTAAGAAAATGGGAGCTAGAAGTGGAGATTATAATGAATTAAGAATGGAGAGATATTCGAATATTTGCTACGATCGATTCAAGGATTGCGTGAGACAGCATCAGGCGCTCATCAAGTACGTCCGCGACGTCGAAGAAGTGTTTGCATTTTTAGTGCTTGGACAATTGTTGGTGTCCAGCATTATGTTGTGCGTCGCTGGTTTTCAAGTGGCTCAGGTGAGATAACGATTTTTTGACTTACCGATTGATCCCTCGTACCTCGTTACGTCGACGTGTTAATAACGTTTTGTCAACGATCGAAACGATTCAACGACCGTTGCCACGAAGGCACAAGGCACCATCGTCAGACGTCTCATCTTCGTAGCTCATACGTTTGGCTCGATGTTTCAAGTCCTCGTTGTAACGACGACCGCTAACGAGGTCATTGTCGAGAGCGATAAGATCGGTAACTCGGCTTACTTCGCACTCTGGAACGGTTTGTCTTACGATCATCATGGAAAGATGCTCAGAGACGGTCTGGTCATGATGATGATAAGAGCAAAAAAGCCTTGTTGCATCACGGCCGGGAGATTCTTTCCGGTATCTTTGGAGACATTCACGAAGGTTACTTCTTTCTTTTTGTTCTATCGATCTTTCTTCGTCGCACGCTTCAACATCCAATAGAAAATTAATTATTCTCGTCGCGACAGGTAACGACAACGTCCATGTCTTATTTCACGATGCTGCGCCAAGTAGAAGAGGACATTATCGTAAATTGATCACCGTACCGGTTTAAGAAAAATAAAGGAATGATTTTCAACGAATCTATCTTGTACATTGGAAAATATAGTGAAAATTCCGGTCTACGAGAAACATTGATATCATCACTGTCGGCGTAGACCCTCGCGACTTAACAAAGAACGAAGCTATTCCCTCGGTGATCTACCGTCAATTGTCATTCGCACCCCTCTAATGGACCTTGGAAATTGGATTGAAAATCGTTGGATAGGAAAGTGGTTCCTCTACGAAAGGTGGGTAATGACGGAAAATAAGTGACTCGAGATAATGGTAGATCGATGATGAAGACGAGTGGTGTCCCGACGTTTCATTGTTCCTCGGTCGTCTCGTAAGCGCAAAGCGTTTTCTAAATGCTGCAATTTACCGTTCCCCTCCTGCCAAATCGATAGCGCATAATGTACGTTCAATGGGGGATAATCACGAGGGTTCGTGACGTTGTCGCAGACACGATCGTACTTCTTGTCGCACTGTAAAATGGCGATACGAAAGAACAAGTATCAGTCGGTAAATCTAACGCGATTTTTCATGAAGATCGTCGGTTTTTGGAGAGCCGACACTAAGTTCGAGCAAACGCTAATGAACGTTGCTCTTGGTTACGCTTTACTCGCGATACTCTTCGCGATACTCGTCGAAGGCGTCGATTTGTGGTTTTGTATGGGGGATTTTTATGTGCGTTTTCATTGCTTTTTCTGGATTAGGCGAAATTATAAAAATCATTGGTGTAAATACTCGTCAGGATTATTTCAGGCAGTGACGTATAATCTTTGCGCCACGATGCTTCTCGTGATGATACTCGTAAAACTGTCGAGTTTTATGTATTATCGTGATCTCGTACTGGAAATGATCACGTACGCGGAAAAGCACTTCTGGGACGTCGATTACGACGAGTACGGTGACCAAATTCTTAGAGAGTGCGATCGAAAGGGCATTCTATTGACTTACACTTTTACCATTATCGTGCAAATCGCAACGTTCAATTACATCCTTGCTCCGGTTGTCGGTGAGTCGGTGACGCTCTTAAATAGCACGGATGAGACGAATAATTGCTTTGTTTTGACTGAAAGAGGGTGAAAGACAGGCTGTAAAAATAAATTTTTATTAACGATATACAATATATTTCGAAAAAACGTCAATTTTTCAATTAATCATACGGATTATCATTTTTATTAACGAGTACGTAAAAATTTCACTTTTTTCGAAAACTTAATCGCCGTCTAGAGAATCAAGGTAGAAACGAAACCGACAGAATATTGCCGTTCAAGCTTTGGGTGAATTTACCATTAACGACGACTCCTTATTACGAGATGACGTATACCGTTCAGGTATCGAGGTCAGAGTGCAAAATTACTGAAAAAAAATGAACGATAAGTAATTTATACAGATTTTACTTGAAATTTCGGCAGTCGCTCTCCACTTTCCACTCGGGAATTTGTACCTTCTGCTTCGACAACTGCCTGTGCTGTTTTAACATTCACGTTGCTGGCCAGCTGAAACTAGTCGCCCACAGGTTCGAGGTGATCGTCGACTCGTATTTTGATAGCGTCAATAAGAGTCTCGATAAGACTAAAGCAGTAAAACTGGCGTGCAACGTATTTAGCACTTGCGTTCGCGATCATCTCGCGCTAATCGATTACATCAAACTCATGGAGCGTACTTTCACCTGGATTCTACTCGGGCAATTATTACTCTCCAGCATGGTTATCTGTTTCGGTGGATTTCAATTTTTGGCACGTCCGAATTTTTTTATACGCACATACCTTTATTCCATGTGAAAGATGCGAACGATTTTACGTTACAGGCTGCCCAAACTATCGTCAGAAAATGTATCTTTTTAATGCACTTTACCGGTGCTCTGGCTCAACTTTTTCTCTACACGTGGACGTGTAACGACATAATCGAGCAGAGCGAGGGAATATCGGATTCTGCCTACAATATGAAATGGTACTTGTTACCCAACGACGAAATTGGGAAGACCCTCAAGCACGGTATCATGATGGTCATCAACAGAACTCGTCATCCCTGCGCTCTAACGGCAGGCAAATTCGCCCCAATGTCGCTGCAAACTTTTACAAGCGTTGGTAGATCATCGTTTTCGACACGATATCCACGAATACACTTTGCGACGATTGACATTATTTTTTTCTTTCGTTTTCTTGCAGATATTGAGTACAGCTGCGTCTTACTTTACATTATTGCAACAGATGAGCGAGGAAGGTGCATGAATAGCGACCTTCCGTTTTAATTATATTATATTCGGCGATCCCATCTGCTTTCTCTTCCCTCCGGATTCTTTTTATTCTCAAGTGCCGTTCGCTAACTCGCGTTGGTAAAAAAAACTTGAAATAAAACAGTACGGAATATTTGTCGAACAAAATCTTATTCCGTGTGGTATCGAGTCGAACGGAGACAAAGGAAATATCGGGCGCCGTGGGAGAATTTTTCTTTCGTCGAGGTAAACGTGATCGAAAGTTTGATTCATCAAGGGGTGCGTCAAGTTTGATGGTCGAACTGTATCATTACATCGACCATTACCTGTAATTGCAACATTTCAGTGGGCGTGGAATTTTTAGACTTCTCGTAGGGGGCTCGCCTATCGACCATGTACCTACAGTACATGGTCGATGGCGCCTGCATCGGATAGGTCACTGTCCATCAAATTGGCTCGTTTTTTCTTGCGATTCGTTGGTTTTTGGATATCGAACAATTCTAAGGAACAATGGCTTCTCGATCTGGCATTGACCTACACGATAATCGCGACATTATTCGGCACTGGTGTCATATGGATGGATTTCTATTACTCGATGGGCGACTTTTACGTAAGTATCTACCCGATCCGTTTGACTATTCGATGCTCAACATCCTCGAATTCGTCGAGTATTCTTTCGCTCGTTTTTCGCTCGTATCACTAAATTTCTCGAAAAATAATACGCAGAACTTCGCATACGCTCTGACAAACGTCATGACGCTTCTCATGGTTCTCTTTAAACTGTTGATATTCGCTTTGGGACGGAAGGAATTCGTCGGTCTCATAAAGCACAGTCAGGACAATTTTTGGGATATCGAGCACGACGCTATCGAAAAAAAGGTCTTCGAGAAATGTGAGCAAAAATGCATTCTCTTTGTCTTTACGTTTACCGCATTCGCTCAGGGCACTGTGTGCAGTTACACGATAACCCCGATTATCGGTAAGTCGTTAACTTTCTCAATTCTCGAAACGATGATTCATCGAAACGCGTCTTAGAAATTTGGCTCTTCGTTAGACTTAACTATAAGTGTGTATGCGTACGAACGAACCCAGATAACATCGGTAAAAACGAGACAGACAGAAATCTTCCCTTCAACATCTGGGTCAATCTACCCGTTACATCAACGCCCTACTTCGAATTCCTCTTCTTCATAGAGGTACCGACGAAACGAATCGTTATATCGAAAACATTATTCCCACGTGACCCTACGGGAACGACGTTTGTTGATATCGTGATAAAATTTCTCTCGATCAAATGTTCCCAGACTCTTTCGCTGTATCACGTAGGAGTATTGTATTTCTGTTTCGACAATCTGCTCTGCATTCTCAATATCCACGTGACCGGACAATTTCGAATCCTGTATCGGCGTCTCGAGACGATATGCGACATAAGAACCGAGGACATGGCCTACGGTGCGCAGAGGCTCGAGGTCGAGGAAAAATACGTTCGTTCACCTCGAAGCGCTTCGGAGAAACTCGATAGTTGCGTCAGACAGCATCAATCGCTGATTAATTTCGTCGACAGAATGGAATCTGTTTTTCGTATTACGATACTCGGTCAAGTCCTCGTATTCAGCGGTCTCATCTGTCTCGTCAGTTACCAGGCGTTTTTGGTCAGTATCTCCCAGCGTATTACGTCATCGACTCATCTTGACGAAAATACAAAAAATATTTAGTTCGAGACAAATGTGAAGTTGAACGTGCGTAGGTAGGAGGCCCTTTTCTTCGAAGAATCATCTTCGTGGTACACTGTGCCGGTACTTTTACTCAATTGTTCATGTTCACTCTTACCTGTCACGATCTGTCGGATGGCAGTACCAGCGTGGCAAACGCTGTATACAAATCGGGCTGGTATCTGCTCGATGACAACGACCCCAGTACGAGAAAGTTGAAAAAAAATATGATAATGGTGATCATGAGAGCGAAACGACCGTGTTGCCTCACAGCCTTTGGATTTTTCCCCGTATCGTTGGAGACCTTTATGGCGGTGAGTCGATACCTATTTACGAGCTTCGATCGATTATCGGTCAATTGATCGTAGCTATGATATTGTTAAAAATTACTCACAGATAAACAGTACAGCGGTATCGTATTTGACTCTTCTTCGAGAATCAGCCGAATCGTGAGTCACGAGACTTCCGAAGGGGAAATCATCAGTAATTCGCAGTGTTATCGTTACGAGCTTATAAATATTATGTATGTTTGTTTTTGTTGCTGGAATTGCTATTGGTTTTCATACGTACAGCGTGAAAATATAAGCCATTTAACGACTCTTTCACGGGAATCACTGATAGTGAAACGGTGAGTAAGTGTGTCAAAAAGTGCACGATCTAGACCGAAAGAACCTTGGATTTTTACAGTTTGACACTGTGTTATATAACCTATACATGCGTCGATGGAAATAGAACGAGTTACAGAGGGCTTTGTAATGATCTCTGTTCGATATTGATAATCGAATGAGAATTATTTTGGTCCATTGGCTCAAACACGAGCCTCGAACTTTGAGAAGGTTCACGAGCGGACCTTCCGCAATTCAGCGACCCCACGATCATACGTGACTATGTTTCTCGATTTTGTCGTATGGGAGAGTTTTGCAGATGTCGAGTGTCCAGGTGACACGTCGCTGTCGCTAGCTACAACCTGTCATTATCTGTAATCGTCGCGTGCAACGGATGACATTGCTGTTGAAACGACACGCGACAGTCTCGAGATCGGAGAGCCCTCGATATGGCATCGTCCGATCTGAGCAATACTTTGGCCATAAGGTTGACGCGTTTTTTTATGAGATTCGTCGGTTTCTGGATTTGGAAAGACCGGCGCGGTAAAATTATCATGGATCTGGCGATGTGTTATTCGATCATTGCCATCGTCTTTGCCTGGATCGTAGTTGCGACGGACATGTGGTTCTCTCGACAGGATTTTTACGTGAGTAGTATGTTTTCCGCGTACATACGTATCTAGATAACGATATCTTTCATTTTGAAATTGACAATCGTGTTTCAGCAAGCCGCGTACGCAGCCTGCAACGCGATGACCATTCTCATTATTTTATTCAAGCTAATAATGTTTATGATTCGACGCGACGCCTTTCTAAATCTCATCAAATTTTGCCATCAACAATTTTGGATAGACAATTACGACGCGTTCGGTCGGAGTGTCCTGCGACAATGCGAGACACGATGCGTCTACTTTGTCGGAACTTTTACGTTCTTCGCTCAAACTACGGTCTTCACCTACACGGTTGCTCCGATCCTCGGTGAGTCTCGAGCCAACGGCTTTATCAAGCCGTTTAAGCGTCTAATGCGTCCAAGGATTTCGAACGAGTTCGAACGACGAGAGGTCGAGTTTCAAGCTTGTTTATCCTTGTAGCGAATATAGGGAAAAACGAAACGGACAGGGTACTTCCCTTCAACATTTGGGTAGACCTGCCAGTCACGACGACACCGTTCTACGAAATATTGTTTTTTATCGAAGTATCGTTTCTTTTCGTCGAGTACTTTTTCGTTCCATTGCACCGAGACAAATGGATTTATTTGATTCGTGGAAAGGATTTTACTTTGTCCGAGTGAAATGTTATTTTGCATCAAATGAATGTATTCCTCGCGGTGTTTCGGTACAAACGGCGAATACGCAAAAATGACAATAATTTCACTCATGAATCTTTCATTTCAGACAATGTCGATGTATCATTCGGGAATATGTTATTTCTGCTTCGACAATTTATTGTACATAATGAACGTTCACGCGACCGGACAATTTCGAATTTTGAAAAGGAGATTCGAACTGATGTCGTACGTGAGCGGATTTGACGACCGACCGACCGATACGTGTCGAAAGGTCTCGTCGTTAAACGACAATTACGATGCTTTTTCAACGAAAAAATTGGCCGATCCACGCGAGCAGTTCGGGGCGTTCAAGGATTGCGTTCGAATGCATCAAACTCTCATTCGTTTTACGAAAATGGTCGAGGACGTTTACACATTCGTCATACTTGGCCAAGTTGTCGTGTTCAGCCTTCTCATCTGTCTCGTCACCTATCAAGCTATATTGGTAAGGATTCCGATAAAAATTCGCCAACCTGGACAATTAATGGAAAATTGCGAAATTTAAGAGTCCTGTATGTTTTCGAGGCCGATGGGTCGTCGATCCCGAGACGAATTATTTTTATCGTACACAGCGGTGGTACGTTCGCACAACTCTTTATGTTTACTCTGACGTGCGACAATCTTACGCAAGAGAGTCTGGAAGTCGGTGAAGCGGCTTATCGTGCTCGATGGTACTACAATCTGTCGGATCCACGCGCCAGAAGACTCGGCAAGGATCTCATACTCGTTATAATCAGAGCGAGACGTCCTTGCTGTCTCACTGCCGGAGGATTCTTTCCCGTCTCTCTGGAAACATTTACGACGGTAAGAATTTCGGTACGCACTGATTTTCATCGAGAATCTTGGAATACTGAAATTTCAATTATTTCCTTCTTGCAGATAATGAGCACGTCCATGTCCTATTTGACTTTGTTGAGACAGGGTCAGGACCATTCGTTGCAGTCATGAGCGATTATCACGGAGCAAACACTTTGCACGACGATTTGATTTTTCTGTAAATAAATCTGTAAAATAAAATAAATTATTTCGAATCGAACGATGCTTTATCGTACCCCGAGTCCAGTGCGTGAATAAATTGTCGCTTCGAGGCATCGACGCCACGATCGCTAATGCGTATTTCGGTGAGTAATATCGACTGTCGATAAATAATATCAGTTTAATCATATGTTACAATTATACAATTATAGCTACGCCAGAAAAACTGCATTCACCAATTCTCCGGTGAATTCCCGAATCCGTGAATAATCATATCGGCAAACCACTTGTGATCCGATTTTTAGGTCGCCGCGGCAGCATCGAAAAATATATATCGAACTGAAAAGTAGCCGTTCTTTTCGGCTAGATCAAAATTCAATCGTTCGTATCCGAATCGAATGGTTCTTTCTGTTACAATACGCTGTAGCATTTCAAATTACAAATCTTATGTCGATATTCTCATAATTGGATTAAATTTTGTCTATATATGTATATTGTTTGATTTTTTATCATCCTTCAGATTGCTTATCTGTTTATATCGGGCGGCCTTACGAAAAACGAGATCTTATATCGTATCGTAGTTTACACTCGAACGAAAATATGTCATCCAGCCGGTCACCCGCTTGCGATAAACTTTGACTCCCACAAAATTCGCGAAAACTTGAGGAATCCCACGTCTTGGAAAGATACTCGTAATATCATGTCCCTCAGGCTTGATCATGCGTACAAGTTTTCTTCGGCCGGTTTGATCGACTGTACGGTACGTCCACCGTCCGTGTCAAGTTCCTGGTGACACGAGACGCGTTATTCGCTCGGCTATTATGTATCATTATCTGTAATAGTCGCGTGTCACGGATATGGCGGAAACGACACGCGACAGTCTCGAAATCGGAGGGATCTCGATATGACTTCATTCGACAGGAGCAAAACTCTAGCGATAAGATCGACCCGATTTTTCATGAGATTTGCCGGTTTTTGGATCTGGGATGATCAACGCGGCAAGCTCATCATGGATCTCGCGATGGCTTATACGATCGTCGCGATTCTCGTCGCTTGGTCCATAACCGGAGCGGACTTGTGGTATTCCAGGCAAGATTTTTACGTGAGTATGGGCGGTATGTATATAGCTTCGATACGATTCAACCGTATGATTTTCACGATTCGACGTGGCTCGCGGATTCTTTCATTGAAAATAAATCTTAGGTACGATCTATGTATTTTCCATGGATCTGCACGGCATTATCTTTAATCGAGCACGAAAGGTAAACTCTTGGATGTTGAGTAACGTTCGTCCGTATGATTTTTTTTAGAAAGCCGCATACGCAGCCTCCAACGTAATGACCGTTCTCATCATTCTGATAAAATTAACCATGTTCTCGATACAACGCGGTCGATTTATGGCCCTCATCAAGTTTTGTTACGGAAATTTTTGGCGACGTCATTACGACGCGTACGGTCTCAGCGTGCTGCAATCGTGCGAGAGGCGATCCATTTATTTCGTCGGAACTTTTACCTTTTTTGCTCAATGTACGGTGTGCAGCTACACGCTCCATCCAATCATTGGTGAGCGATCGTTTTTTCATTATTTTTCATGAATAGTCGATCGGGTGGATCTATTTTTATCGTTCGAACAATAATTAAAGCTTCGAACGTTTGACTTTACAGAAAATGTAGGAAGAAACGAGACTGACAGAATACTTCCGTTCAACATTTGGCTGGACTTTCCGATAACCTCTACGCCCTATTACGAAATGATGTTTTTAATCGAAGTATACGTTTTTCCGTTTAATTTATTACGCTGAAAATAATTAATTTATTTGATTCAAATACAACGCATTGGGTCAAGTTACAATATTAGCCATCGGGTCTGCTAAATCACTTGCGTTCGATCAAGATCAATGTCCCGTCTGTCTCTGATTCAAATAAATTTAAATATTTCTCCGTGTATAAGAGACAAATCTCTCTCGAGAAAGAAAGAGTCGGTAGATAAAGAAATCAATGAAAACGAATCTTAATACCATTGTGGAATCTTTGCATCGAATTTGCAGACACTGGCATTGATTCACTCGGGAATATGTTTTTTCTGCTTCGACAATCTATTGTGCATAATGAACGTTCACGCCGTGGGACAATTTCGAATTTTGCAAAGAAAATTTGAACTGCTGTACTTCGTGGGTACACCCGAGAGTCGGCCCGATTCGGGTCGTAAAGACTCCTTTATCGGTGATATAAGTCCGTTCGCAACGAGAAAAATGGGATCACCGAACGCTCAGCTGAACGAGTTTAAAAGTTGCATACGAGCTCATCAAAATCTCATTAACTTCACGCAGATGGTCGAGGAAAGTTACACGGTCGTCATACTCGGCCAGGTTGTCATAGCCAGCCTTCTCATCTGTCTCGTCAGCTATCAGGCCGTGTTGGTGAGTAATTATTTGCCCGAATGGCGTGTAAGTCACTGAACTTTGAACAAAAATACAGCCGAATCACTTTACTTTTAAAAATGATAACGAAAGAGGAAATAACGAGGATTTATTCAAGGCCGACGGACCGATGGCTCGAAGAATGATTTTCATCGTTCACAGCGCCGGTACGTTGACCCAACTCTTCATGTTTACTCTTACGTGCGACGACTTGATGCGAGAGAGCCAAGCTGTCGCGGATGCCGCTTATCGTGCCAGATGGTACACCACTCTCTCGGACCCCATCGGCAAAAGACTCAGCAAAGATATCTTGATCGTGATAATGAGATCGAGGTTTCCTTGCTGCCTGACCGCTGGAGGATTTTTCCCCGTTTCTCTGGAAACATTTACAACCGTAAGAAACACTATTCTTTATGCGAGAACGATGATCGATGATCTCGGAACTCATCATCGACATTATCTCGTATCGTTACAGATATTGAGCACCTCCATGTCTTACTTGACTCTGTTGAGACAAGGCCAAGAGAATTTAACAAACTGAGCGATTATACGTCGAGCTTATTGTCACATCGACGCGACTGTAATCTTTACCAAGTAACAAGTAATGAAAGTATTTGAGGGATTGTTTTATAGACCCACGGTGTGTGGACCCGTTCAGCCCGATTCACGGTCCCGCGAAGACTGAGCTCGTGCCGAAGAAAAAGTGGGCGCGACTCGCCAACGGAACATCTTGTGAGAATCGAGTGTGTCACGAACGAATTACACGTTACGGTCCCTCGCGCCCTCTAATAATCCCACGGAAACAAAGGTCTTCTCTGTCCCCGACTGTAATCGTGCCACCAACTTTATTCTTCAATGCCGGGTATTACGTACCAAAATCAAAAGTGGACGGAAGGAAGATTGAGTAGGGACGCGCGACAAAGCGACGTAAAAGATCAAAGACATCGACGAGATTGTCCTCCGTCAAAATATCATTCGCGATGATTTCCGGGATGGTAAATATTTATCGTGCCTCGGTCGCTCTGTAGTTGCTTCGCTACATTTATGCGAAGAGATAGGTCCGATGACGCGGATTCCCGATCATGGAAGCGGAAAGCGTTGAACATCATTCGTCGCTAAGAATGACACGTTTTTACATGCGAATCGTTGGCATGTGGTACGTGGAAAAAAGACGCGATCGAATCGTATCCAATGTCGTTCTCGCTTACACGATAATCACGATGCTCATTGCTTTGGTCGTAATGGGCACGGATTTTTACTACACCTGGGGAGATTTATACGTACGGGAGATTTTTCGAAGCGAAATTTTATAGAAATGTTGTTAATTAATTTGTATCGTGTATTAATCGATCGATTGGTCGCTTATCAGGCCGTCAGTTACAACGCACCGTGCACCATCACCGTACTCCTGGAGCTTATCAAGCTTCTCATGTTCGTATTTAATCGTCGGAAAGTCATGGAATTCAATGCCTTTACGGAAAACACCTTTTGGAAAATAAAATACGAATTGGTTGATCTCGTGATATTGAGGAAGTGCAACACGCAGACGATGCGAATGAACGTTATTCTAGTGATTATTATGCAAGTGATAGCGTGGCATTATTTGAGCATCCCAATTGTCGGTGAGTATGATTATCGAGAGACGTCGCAGGCTCCGGACGTCGAGGCTAGTTAATCGCCCGCTTCCCATTAAAAATCGTACCCGTGCGACTCCATCAAATTTTATTCACCAAAACCTCTTCGAGGATTCGCACGAGTGCGCGTTCTATATTACCTAAGTGCAACGTGCCACTGCATAATCTTTTCCTCTATGTGCCAGCTCGCGAGATTATCCGATTTTTTTTCTTCTTTCAAATATCAGCTGGACGAGTTAGAAGTAGTCACGGCTGGGCCATCTTCGCCGTTTCTATCGAGTCTCTTTGACAGAAAATAACAATATACTACATTCGGATATTGCAGCTTTTTATTGTTCGAAAATAGCGCGAGCGAAATAACTAAAAATCCTCGGTTACAAAAGTTTGCGAATGGATGGCCCTCGAAAGCA
Organism: Netelia virgata; assembly: GCA_951802705.1. Classification (NCBI taxonomy): domain Eukaryota; kingdom Metazoa; phylum Arthropoda; class Insecta; order Hymenoptera; family Ichneumonidae; genus Netelia; species Netelia virgata. The sequence continues at coordinate 37,256,919 of OX637866.1, read as the reverse complement.
TCATCGTTAATTTCTTGTGTCATAGGACGATTGTCTTTCTGTTCTTAAGAGTCTGCGGGTAAAAATACTTCCGAGAGAACATTGCCTTTTCGCCTGTGGTTTAATCTGCCATTCACGGAAACTCCCTATTATCAAATTGCGTTCGGTCTTCAGGTATTCGATTTTTAAGAAAAACTTCGATTTGACAATATTGAAAATAATATTTGACCGATGCGCGAATGAAAAATACTTGTCTAGGCTGCAGCTACCCTGAGCGTGTCCATTTGTACGACGACTTTTGGCTCTTTTCTCTTCACCGTGTGCATTTACGCGACCGGACAATTCAAGATACTTCAGCGCCGACTGGAAACCTCCTGTGACGTTTACTCGAAAACTGCGAAGACCGATCTCAATTGCGCTCTCAAAATTGAGGCCGAACGTGCGAGTTACGATAATCTGATAGCTTGTATAAAGCAACATCAGTTGCTCATCAGATACATCGAGACGGTGGAGAGCCTGTACTGTTACATCATGATGGGAGAAGCCTTGGGCGCTGTTTTGCAAATATGCTTTTCCGGATTTCAAGTTATCTTAGTAAGAATTATCATTTACACGAATTTTCTCTCGCCACGAATCCCTGATAACGAAAAATATCGACGTTACGATTGAAAAGGGAGCGGACGAATCGATTCAACGAATGCTATTGAGCTTGGAATTTTTTTGGGGCGCTGTTATCCTGCTCTATCTCTTTTCCTGGGCCTGTCACATAATCACCGAGGAGAGTGGAGCGATTGCCGAGGCGATTTATCGGGCATTTTGGTACTCTCTGCCGTTCGAAAATAGATGGGGAAAGGCCTACCGGGCTGCCGTCCAGCTGGTCATCGTCCGAGCTCGAAGACCCTGCATCGTTACCGTTGGAAAATTTACCCCCATGTCACTCGAAACGTTTAGCTCGGTTCGTTTGGTGCAACGAATACGACCACCTTCGAAATTTACTAGACAACTTTAAGAATAAATGTTTTTATTTGTGCAAAGGTATTCAGCACGTCGATATCTTACTTCACGATCCTCAAGCAGATGAACGAGGAAGGAGAGTGAGATCATCGGGATCTGCGAAGTGTATGTAACTTACCACATAGGAAAGTAATATAGTCTGCCCGATGCTTATAGAAAGAAGCAACAAATATTTCATTTATACCCCATGTCCCTGAACTTTCCCTCGTTGTCAAACATTTTGGAAAACGATAAAGGGGGCAACGGGGCTCGAGGATTTGCGAGCCAAGGATCCTCGAATATGCAAAATGCCGTTGATCGATGTAATTCGATCGATGACACTCGCGTGTCTGTGACTCATCCTGTCTCGCTGGACCTCGGTGAAACGGTGCGATGATCGATATTCATGACTCGAAAACAGAACCCCGAATCAGAGCTATCGGACTGTCGTCATCGTGTAGCTTAGACCAGAGAGACAGCTTCATCACGACTATATTACTGTTCGACCCTCTCTCTCCGTCTATGACGGTATTCGAATCGTCGAGCACGCACCACCTCGCCACCGCGAACCCTCTCGAGTGACTGACCACTGCACCTGCGCCGTCGGGTCAACACTCGCATTATCCCGGAGCAATCGTATTTCCGCTGATATGCACGGACCTCTAATAAGCGAAATTGCGAGGTCATTTTTCTTCTTCTTATTGCCGGGTAAAGCAGCGACGCAAGGGTCGATCCCGAACGGGGTAGATGGTAGAATTACTGATCAAAGAGAGACGGTGGGAAAAAACCCTTTCGTAAAATGACAACCATTACAGAAATCCGATATTCCGCAACTCGATTGCCGCCTCCGGACCGGTTCCCTTCCATCTCGCACCATCATTTCTCCGTTTCGTTGAACAAAGAAAAAACTCGTCGCGGTACTCGAACTTTTTTTGCAACAATGTCGGAAAGTATTGCCGATCATTTGTCGATAAAGACTACCCGTTTCTTTATGAAAATTGTCGGCATGTGGAGCATGGGGAATAAACGCGACAGAATCGTATCGAATATGTTGACGACGAGTATTTTGTCAAACTTGTTTTTTGGTGTCGTAATCCTGATCGTAGATTTGTGGATGTCCTGGGGCAACTTGATCGTAAGATCAATTCTAATCTCGTCAGAAAATAAAGTAATTTCAATCGTAACTCGGCATCACCAATTGTCTCGTTAGGCCGTGTCGTATAATGTTCCCTACACTACCACCACAGTAGGGGAATTCTCGAAGCTCGCTGTGTTCGCCTATAATCGTCGAAAAGTCATGGCTTTTAACGAATTTACGGAAAATACTTTTTGGAACGCCAAATACAATCGAGCCGAGCTCGAGATACTGGAAGCTTGTAACAAAATGTGTCTACGGGCTTACGGTATATCGTTCGTTCTCATGCAAGCAATCACTTGGTTCTTCATCGGTATTGGGATAACAGGTCGGTGATATTTATTTTTATTCTTACCGAATAATCCAACACTCCTGGTTAATCTTAAAAGACCCGTTTTGTTTATTTTTCAAGAGAATTTAGGGAGAAACGAGACCGACAGAGAGTTGCCATGTAGAATCTGGTTCGACTTACCACTCACGAAAACCCCTTGGTTCGAGATGGCTTTTATCTTCGAAGTACGTTAATTATAATTAATCAAAATTATTGTTTTCATATTTTTCTAGACAAATCGATCTTTCTACGTTCAATTGTCCGGGATATTCGATGATTTTTCAGGCTTTCGCGACCTGTTCGATCGGTATATGCTCCACCATTTTTGCCGTATTCCTCTTCACGATGAATCTTTATGCGGCTGGTCACTTTAAAATATTGCAACTTAATTTGAGAAATTCGACGGAGATTTATCGAAACATCTCGCGAAACGAATCGGACATTTCTCAGGCTCGAGCCGAGATCGTTGTTTATGAAAATTTGAAAAAGTGCATAAAGCGACATCAACTGCTCATCGAGTACATCGAGAGGGTGGATAATTTATATCGCTGGATAATGCTAGGACAAACGTTATGCGGCGTTTTTCAAATGTGCTTCTCAAGTTTCCAAATTGTTCTGGTAAGAATTTATCACGGTGAGTAAACACTTGATTTTTTTACATCGGCGAATTTCTGTGCTTCTTTCAAGGGTGCTAAAGCATCGTTCGACCGAACGGCTCTCAGTGTAGTATTTTTCGTCGGTAGCACGACACAATTATTCCTGTTTTCTTGGGCCTGCCATACGATAATCGAACAGAGCTTAGCCGTGGCCGAGGCAGCTTACGAGGCATCATGGTGCGACATCCCCTTTCGCAAGGGTGGTAAACTCTATCGTCAGGCGATACTCGTCATGATTTGCAGAGCTCGAAAGGCTTGCATTCTGACCGCTGGCAAATTTTCTCCCATGTCCCTCGATACATTCGCATCGGTGAGACGGTATTATTGATTATGTTCCAATCGATTATCCTCTCGTGTAATAGTTTCGTAAATTCATAACGTCGTATTTTTTCTCTCCAAGGTATTCAATACGTCGATATCGTACTTCACGGTTCTCAGGCAGATGCAAGAACAAGAGTCCTGAAACCGGCCGTTAATCGAATAATTCCGACTTTTTGAAAGAAAAAACCAGTTTTCCTATGTCTTAAAATATTATTAACAATCTGTATAATTCATCGACGGTTTATCTTTGATTTTACCTTCATGATTTGTTGACAGGAAACAGAAAAGAGAAAAACAAACGGAGTACAGTATTCGTTTATAGAAATGTAAGGAAAATGTAAGAATCGATGCGATCGTGAAAATGTCCGCGAAGTTACGTCCGATCTTGCCGACTTCGTGCCGACGCAAGCTCTCGATCACGACTGACTACTTTTCAACCACTACGCCTGCGCGGTCGAGACTCTGATACGATGTCAAATTATAGAGTCGTGCAATCGTCCCTCCTATAATGCACGGTTGCGTGGACTACCGATCATAAGCCGCGGGTCTTCGCGTCGTACAAAGCAAAATCGTTTCATTTCTCGACAGAAACGAAAGGGAAAACGAAACTCCCAAAGAACGATCGAAACATATCACGAGACGTTCTCGACGATGGAAAGTACAACATTGCGAAGTTCTGGTAATAACCCGTCAATCCTTTTTTCTCGTACAATTTACACAGTCGTCTGATTATCAAAGTTCCTTTTTCTTTTATATCCGAGCAAAAAAACTCTTTAAATTTACTCGGTATCGTGGTAAACATTTATTTCACCAAAAACAAAAGTTCACGTCTGAAAAATATGACTAATAAGAGTCCGAAGGTGCATAAATTTATCTCTTAGGGGATGAAACTTTAGCACGCTACTTGCATGACCTTGGGCTGCACCGACGTATTAACAGCTGGAAATGACGGATGCTAAAATAACGCTCGGGCCTGATTTACCGTCTTCTGTAAACGTAGAGCTTTTTCTTCCGATAACTTACCGTCCATCGACATTACTTTCGGCAGCTTTTATTAACGTTGAATTAAAAAATTTCACTGTAATTTTCAGTATAATTATCGGAATAATCACTAGTGTGTGTGTTAGTTTTTGTTTCTTACTTTTTCAGGTATTTCTCGAGTTTGCATTGTACTCGATACCGTAACCAGGTCGAGGCGAACTATCGATAAGTTAAAATTGAAACGGATAGAACAGTCGACAATGTTGGGATCGCGCGGTGTCTCGCACTGGCGAGCGGTAACGTATTTGCTATCTACAAACTTTTATCGAGCTTGCGACACGTACAATTTCGAATAAAATTCCATTGGACAAATAATGAATATTCGGTGAGATCGAAAAGTCTCGATACACGTTCTATCGTTCGATTATTGTATACCAATTTTATTAGCACAATTCAGCAATATTGTTTTTATCGGTTTTAATATAAACGAAATAACAAGCATCATCCCCTATTGCCACTTATTTTTTTTCAACATCTCGATGCGCTCTTTCATTAATTTAATGCCATATTCATTGATCTCCGAGTACTGAGGTAATTCCTTCTTCATCTTGTTAAACCAGCGCCAGACGTTGGGATACTTGGATACATCGAAATCCAAAGCCTTGGGGGATTGAAAATCACGTTATCAGACTTCGAGTCGAATACGATAATTGTTATTATTGCAATTACGATTAATTGTAATTACATCGAAATTGGACGTTGTGGCAGCGAGGGTAATATCGGCTATTGTCATACGCGAGCCTGCCACGTATTCCACATTCTCCAGAAAAGCGTTTAAAAATTCGAACGCTTTCTCGATGTTCTCGAACTTGGCCGGATCCGGGCTTTCACCTCTGACGGTTATCGGATTCTACACGGTGACTCGATATTTTAATTAAACTCGGTGATATAAATAATTAATCTTAATTAATAATAAGTATCGATAACTCACGTAGTAGTCCGCGAAGCTCTTGGCAAGGGTTCCCATGTCGAAATACAGTCGTTGATTGACGAGGCCTCGAGCTTTCGGCTCTTTCGGATACATTTTGTCATCCTTGCCATAACGATCGGCCAGATAACACATGATCGCACGACTATCGAAAGTTAATGAATAATTTTCATTGTGTTAAAAAACAAGAACGAAAATAATCGCGCGTGAAAATTACCTCTCCCACAAGTAGAATCCATCGTCCGCTAGCAAAGGTATGTTATGTTGTGGATTCATCTGTGAGATTGTTTCAGCTTGAGCAACAAATCGATCGAAGAAAGGAGAGGGGGAATAACGATACGTTAAAGAACTTTGAGGTTACGTACTTTGATAAATTCGGGTTGTAGATGTTCTTTATTTTTGAGATTCATCAGTTTGAGATTGAGCTCGACGTCGAGTTTAACGGCCGTTAACAACACCGCTCGACACGGAAGACTTCCAGGTGTGCAATAAAGGTCCAGACCCATTTTTTTTCTTCGGAATAATTTCGTCGTTCGCCTTTCAACGAGATGCGTAGGAGAAAAGTTGAAGACCGTTCTACAAGTAGACCCAAGTTTTTCGAACACAGTCGACCGTTTCAACAATGTTTAACTCTTTATACCGAGCGAAACGCGACGAGCAGTCGCTTCGTTACGGCGATAAGTTGACACTTGAAGCAATTGGTCGGAAACAACGCAAAGTCTTACGTAAGCCGCTCCGTCTCCCTATCGATGAATAATTGTTGCCAATTACCACGGTCGAGTGGTTTTAAGAAGAAAAAGAAACAACGAAAATAATGTGCATTTATTATCCTTATTATTCATGAGTTAATTACAACTGGTAGCAGTGGCAAATTTTGTGGTGAATTTTCCAAAGATAAAACGTTAAACGTCGAGCAGCTTCATCGTTTCCTCGTTAACCCAAATCTTTATTTCCGTCGGCTCCTCGTGCAATTACTCCGTCTGTGAATCAGCGATCATCTTCTTCAATATTTCCACTCCATCGCCATTGGCGATCCTGTAGCCCGGGGCCGAACCTTTCACCCTCTCGGCCCACTTCTCGACGCTCTCGTACTTTGACAGATCAAAGCCAAATGCCTGTAAGACGAATTAATTTAAAGAATTTAATAATAATCGTTCGTCGAATAATCGAACGAGGACAATGTTCCAAAAGAGGGAATTCAACCTCCGCCGTTGTAACCGTAGCTATCAATGCCAAATCGGCAATCGTCATATTTCGCCCAGCGACGTAATCCTGATTATTGTCCAAATATCTTTCCAATGTCCCGAAGGCAGCCTCGAGTTTCTCGTAAACGGCTGGATCGTATTCGCTCTCGCGTCCGAGAAATACCGGAAACTTGAAAATATCGTTCGTATGTAAAATCGTTTGAAAATTCGACGTAATTAATTTTTCAGTTTTAACGACGGGAAACCCATTACGATGTATTAATATACGTACGTAATACGCCACAACATTTTTATACAGTATGCCGATGTCGTAATGCAAACGTTGATTAACCATAGCACGAGCTGCGGGGTTCGTTGGATAAAGCCGTTCGTTATTACCGTACTCATCCACCAAATAACCCATTATGGCACGACTGAAATGATTAAATAATGATAACACATTTTGCTTCGCAGCGTTGATACGTACACGTACGCGTTACGACATTCTGTAACGTTATGTCGTCCTATTGTCATCGACACAGTCAAATATCTCATAATGTAATTAATCATACAAAAATTATCGTACGAAACGCGTTAACAGACCTCTCGCTCAATTTGTAATCACCGTCGACCAGTAATGGGATTGTTTTTTGTGGATTTAACTGTAAACACAAATTTCCATTATTTTATTATGAAAACGAACGATGTTTTTTTTCCGATCCCTCGACCGTACCTGCTCGTACTCGGGTGTCTCGTTCTCGCCCTCCACGATGTTGATGACTTTATAGTTCAATTCCAAGCCAATGGCCTCGGCAGTTAGCATAACCGCGCGACAGGGCGAACTCATCGGTGCGTAATACAAATCGAGCGACATAATTTCTAACTTTCGACTCGAGAAATCCCGGACGAGATACGAAACGATAAGGAATATGTGTCGCGTTTTAGTAGCTGGTGCGTGCACGCGGTCGCTCGGTATCGATGTGGACTGAAGTTTCTTTCGTGGCGAGAGGCCATGGTCGTGATAGTCGATATGCCGATATTTCTAGAACAAAGCTCTATACCCCTGAACCAGCCGACATATCACCGCAGCCTAAAGAAAATATAGTCAAAGCGACCTTCCATTCATATTGCGCTTTGAACTTGGCTGTACGCGCGAAAACGCTAATAATTTATCAGGCGGAAGATTCGATGGACGAACGACGTTTATATTTGTGGAAAATGGACGGGTCATTGACGAAACGTTTCACGTACTCGCTCGCAAATTATGCGATCAATTGAATCAATTTACGACCATCCATCACGAGTTGATTAATCCAGAGATAGGAATGGGCAGAACGGTTTTATTTGCCAGAGTTAAGTTCGGTAGCCCGGAATTGTGATGATAATTGAGCGTAAAAAAAGGAACAGGAAAAAGGTTTTTCTAGTTCGATCGATCGATCGAAAGCTCGTTCGACATCGTAAATATTCGACGTACGTGTTTTTAATCGCAACGTAAAACACATGGCGGTTTTCATCTAACGTGAGCGAATACGCAGAATTTAATGTGGACGATGCTTGAAATTTGTGGACAATGCGAGCCTGCGCGTTACATTCACGGAGATAAGCCGATCGCAGTTATTCAAATACACGGAAAATACTAGCGTCGTTAAATTTCGTTTTCTCTTTTAAGGTTAATAAGCCTCGACGAAATACCGTTTCGTTTTCATAATCACGGGCGATAAGCCCGCTAATGGCCGTATCTCTCGCGTACCTTCTGGAACTATCCTCTTGGCTAGCCACAAAACAGCACCCACAGCGGCAAACTTGTTCGCCTCTCGATCCCCTCTGCCCTCAACTTACTCTCTGATAATAGCCTGTGGTCTAAAACACCCGTATATAGCGAACGGTCGATGGCAGGCGCAAAAGCTCGTTTCCGGAGTTTCGGGCGCACCTGAAACCGGATGGTCAACGCGCAAATAAGCTAACCAGCTTACCCTCCCGATGTTTCCTAGAAGGACCCGGTTGTTGTAGAAACTGTGCTTAGCCGATGGTCACATTGCTGCCGTAACATCCGGTATGGAACGAATACCGATAGGTGTACCAAGAGCGACGAAAGACAAAACAGTAAACGGTGATCGGCTCGATAGAGAAAGACGATTCTTCTGCACGAATACCACATCCTGACTTTCCTAGCAGTTTCCCGGTCGAGAGATTAAAACGAAAAACAAGTGAAGACTCTGAAATTAGTAAAAACCCAAGAAAAAATAACATTTTATTTGCGCTTTGCGAAAAATTTCCACGAGTAGGTAGACGGTAAGATTGGTTTGGCTAGAATGACATGACGACCGTTCGGCTGACCTTGATTACCGAAAATCGACATTTACCCCAGAAGCTGCAGGATATGAGGGTAAACAATTTATTTTGCGTTAAATAATATTGTATACGTCTGTCTTTGGAAAGTCGATGCCTGATATATATATATTAAAAATATTACAACGAAATATCGAGATCGATTTAATCCCGGTGTTTGAAAATCATTAATTATTTCATTGAAATCCCCCCTTTCCTATTTATTTATCATTGTATCGTATGCGAGACTCATCCACTTCACGGATTATTAATTTATAACTGGCGATAACGCATAAATCATTTCGCTCTTTCCGGCTATTTCAATTTTAACTTGGACACATTAGCGGGATGCGACTGAATTAAATTAATCTGCGTACTTCCGTCGTCATTTGTGTCTGTTCGCGCATTATACATTAAATACAATACATGAATCATTTAACGATAATAGCATACAATAGAGATTTATATAAATCATCTCTGTTTTAAAATCAACGATAATTCAATACAATATTTGAGAAAAATATTATATAATAGATGCGTATAATCGATTATTCTCTCAGACGAAAGCGTCGCGAGTAAGAATTAAACGAATAGCAGGTATAACAATGAGAATTCGAAAAGCGCTTCGTCATCATCACGATTTCCTAACAATCACGAGTACCTAACAATGACGACACTCGTCCCATGGCAGTAACTGTCGAATTCGATGGTTCGGGGAGAAACTTCCCTCCCGGTCGATACGAATGTATAGACAAGGAAAGATCGCAATCCCGATGATCCGGCGGAAATAATCGCATTGGTCGAATACGAGAAACGAACAGAATGGTTCGCGAATTCGTTGGGCTTCTCGAGTTCTCGTGGGCATGATCAGATTTGGTTAAGCCAATTGAATTCATATTCTCGCTCGTCGCATCTAATCCAAAATAATGTTACCATTGTTGTCATTGTCGTCGTTGTACAGGACGAGTACCTACGTTTCGCTGGACGATTATAGAAAGTTATGATAAGTTGAATTTTCGTTACAACAGCTTTTTACTGCTATCCTCGTTTTATAATATCTTTGAAAATTGAGGTCCGACTCGATTTTTAATTATCGCGAAGTATACGACCTAGCGGTCTCCGTTATGTGAACATCCCTCTTAAAGCACCAGAGTTTTGTCGATTTAGCTCGTTCCCATCTTTCTTTCTCTCTCATCCGTTTTGCTTATCTCGTCAACTCGTGAAATAGAACCCGAGAATCTCTATGGAACACATGGGACACGGATGATTTTACTTGGAAAAATGTTGACGCGAAGGGTCTCGCACGATATCAGATTTCTAGACGTTGTTGCATCATAATCCAATAACCGGATCGACGGGAATAAACTAAGAGTCCACATGAATATTGAGACTTTTGTTCGTTCATTGTTAACGAGTTCTCGTGGATACGGCCCGAGGCTACGATATATTCGTTGTATCTTGTTTTTCACGGTAAGAATGTTTTTATAATAGAAACATCGTCTTTTCTCTCATCCTGAATAAAACGAGGGGTTTATAAAATACTCTCGTCTTATTTCTTTACCGTCCGACGACTCGCATTTTCATTACGAAATATCATTTCTGCTTTTGATTAATTTATTTTTCTTTTTATCTCCGAGATCACTCTCGCCTTTTCATTCGTTATCGTACCGAGGGTACGAGAATACATATATAAAACATTGTGTTCGGCGTATCGTTAAGGAGATAAAATTATCCGGAGGAGAAAATAATAGAAAGAGATCGGGAGCGGCTTGTTTCCGCATTAATTCCTTCTTTCTCTAGCCTCGTTCTCTCTTCTCCTTCTCTTTCTCTCTCTCTCTCTCTCTCTCTCTCTCTCTCTCTTTGAAGCTTAGCTACGACGCAGAGGCATACGCCATCGTTCATAGCAACAGAACCCCATTTATTCGCGACCCTTTCTTTTCCATCTTCCTCGCTCCTTTTTCTCTCTTGTTTGCGAGAGCGTTCTCCCAAGGCTTCCCTTGAATATTCGCTTCGTCATTGTTGAGCAATCTTCCAAACAGCTTTGGATCGTGTCATTTGAAAACCGCTGAACGTTATCGGGTCAGAGGGCTGGTCGTCGCTAGACAGTGCTCCTCATGCTTGGGACAGCGAGACAGTAATTGTGGGACACTTGCTAGCAGTCTCGTTTTCCACTCCCGGCCCTTTTCGCGACGCTGTTACCATAGCTCTTGAGTAATGGAGTCAACTAGAGAGCCTTCGCTCTGGTACTCTTTCGAACGGGCACGAAATGAAGAACGGCCCGTAAAGAAAAGACACTAAGCCGAGAGATACGGCTCGAACCTTCTCTCCTACCTTTCTCTTCATCTCGACGTTTTAATTAATTGATAAACCGTTTCTACGTAAGTAGAACAAAATTAACGTAACGACGAACAATTTACAGCTACAGAAAATAGATCGAGTCCGAAAAGCGTTCTCGACTTTTGAACGTATTCTCGATCCTCGTTGCCCTCTCTAGATACGAATCGAGATCCATGAGGCTCGAAATTCGTGCAATTACGTGCGATCGTTCTCGATATCTTTTGGACAAACTCACGAGTCACTGTGATCCGCCAAAAAGTATTCGTCACGGTTAAAGTTATTGATCGTTGGAATGAAAAACAACGACGTCAAATTTACCACCGATAAAATAAAAAAGACACGAAATTTTTATGAAAAACTAGAAACGTGTGGAAGACCGCAGCATCGAAAACAAAACACGTTGAAAACACGTTGAAAAGAGCGGTGGGACACCTTCGACACCTGCGGCGGTGACGTTATATCAAAGCCTCATTAGATCGTATACTTGGTCTCGAGCGACTTCAGCCCGGGTCGACGGCCTTCGTCGACGTAAAATAGACAATCCCGACATTTTTAATGAGATTTCGCTCTCCGTACTCGGAATTATTGTACTATACCGATGTGTCGTCCTCTATATCTCGATCTCGACCGTAATTATGTAGGCGTCTGGATGATTTTGATAGTGAGACTTTTGTCGAGCTTTGAAAGATCACGACAGACGAATTGTCATACGAAGCATATACTGTGAAAAGTAGCGAGGTTTTGGGGACATCGGTCCGGAATTTCGACGACTTTTTGGGCTTGACAGTTGGCTTAGGAAAAAGACTAGTCCGGTACCATGTGCTTCTGGGTATTTTATACGACGAATCGAGCTCACAATGCCAATAGACCGAAAGAGAGAGAGAGAGAGAGAGAGAGAGTACAGAGAGAACGGTGGTGGCGGTGTTCTCGGTGCGGTGAGCTCGCTCAGCACGGAACAAAAATGAGAAGAAAGCCGCTGTCTGCGACAGGGCAACAGCTCGTCTCAGCCAGCAGCCACCCCTTTCGCCCTCTCCACTCTTTTCTCTTCGTGCCACTATGAAATATGGTTCAGTGTCACCGGGAGACCCTTCACGACGTCCCCGTGCGAATCGAGAAAGCCTCGCACGAGGCCGTGCACGTCCTCCATCCGCGAGACATTAGCCCCATCGCTGTATTATATTATACGGAATATTGTTTTCCATGTTATATAAAATTTATCGAAAAACAATTTTATGCTTCGTCAAAAAAGCGCATCGGGGGAAAACGAACGAGAATCTTGGTGGAAGAGCTTTGGGCTACGACGTTTTGTTATTCGATTCAAATTTATTTCGTGCGGAGCCGGTGCGACAATTTTTTCTTTCGTGAAAAAATAACGTCTAATGCAATTTCTATTGTGACAAATCACCACTGACGTTATTTCTAAGTATCGGCGAGGTTCGCGCGAAAAAATTCACCGATCGCCGAAGACGCGCTGATGAATTCGTCGTAGCCGTATTCTTGCATCTCGGCTTTACAGCGCTCGTACCAAGCTGCGACGTTGTCGTAACGAGCTACGTCGAAGCCGAATATCTGCGAACAATCATCGTAATCAGGCCCATTGTGATTCGTCGATAAACAAGCAATCGTGACATACCTCAGCCATGCTAACGCTGACGAGGATGCTGAAGTCGGCGATGGTCATGTTCTCTCCCGCGACGTACTCGTTATCCTCGAGATATCCGTTCACAATCTCAAAGTCTTTTTCGATCGCTAGCACGTTCGTCTCTTCGACCGTACTCGCCATTTTAAACGCAACCGTGAACTAAAAATATATATTTCGTAATTCAAATTATCCCGAGTGAGATATTTTCATTGGCTTACTCACCCAACATTTAAATATATCGTTCCACAAACGTCCATTATCGAAGTACAGTCTCTGATCGACTATCCCTTTTTTCCGCGGATCCTTCGGATATAGCGAGTCGTTCTTCGCGTATTTGTTCACGAGATAACCCATTATCGGTCGACTGCCATTGTGTTCGGAATATCATGTGTAGTAAATTTTTTATGAATTCCGCGTGCGGATCTATTTCGAGTTACCGCAGTTTCGATAACAAAATGAAAAACAAAAACGAAAAAAAAACAACAAAAACCTTTCACAACGCTTCGCGAAGTCGTATAATATGTTTCGTACTAACCTTTCAGCCAGTAGCGTGCCATTGTCGTCCAATGCGGGTACCGTACGTTGTGGGTTTATCTACATTCACACGGGGTTTCAGTTCGGATAGTTTTATGAAAAGAAAAAACCAAAAAAAAAAAACAAAACAAAAAACGAACAATGATTCACATATCGTTATTATGAATAAACTATGAAAATGCTAGATATATAAGAGTAGTACGAAGTTGGAAAATGACCGAGGAAATATATACCTTGGTGAATTCGGGCTTCATGTGTTCGCCGCTTAAAACATCCATGATCTTCAAATTGAGATGAACGCCGAGTACTCTCGCGAGCATCATTACCATCCGGCAAGGTGGACTGATCGGTATGTAGTAAAGATCGACCGTCATATTCTTCGGTTCGTTAAACCGACGATGTTTTCCCAAATTTTCAAATTTCTCTCGAGCCTAAAACTGCTTGTCGAACCCACACAAACATCAATATTTTTGTCGGTAGAAGACTTTGAAAGTATACGCGATACGTGTTCATACTCACTGCTATCCCCCGAATCAAATACTCTGTCTCTCTCTCTCTCTTTCTCTCCGTCACTCGCACCGGTTTATATTTATTCGTACACACTGCACGGTAAATAAGCGTGGTGGAACAAAAAAAAAGGCAGAAAACTAAATAAAAAAAATGCCAGCGAACCGTGTCGAGGATCGTTGTAACCGGCTGAAATATATTGTTCGTCGGTGAACGGCAGGTGCATCAATCGACGAGGCCCAGGGTGAAATGCGCGCTCGCGAAACACCTCCGGGGGGATGAAAAAAAAAGGTACCGAGAATAACGAGATAAAGAGTAACGGCGAGAAATGTAGAGACGAGCGCCAGAGAGCGAGAACGTCCGATGAATGAAACGCGAACATTGTCTGCTCGACATGGATGGAGCGAGAACGAGAGAGAGAGAGAGAGAGAGAGAGCGAGGCGACGGCTCGCAGACGGTACGCGGAGTGGAAATAGGCGGTGAACGGGTATACGTGGTAAATCGAGAGTAACCATGACGATAGTGGCAAACATTGAAGCTATGGAATGGTCGAATGCGTGTCTCTAGGTGTGCGAGGCATCGAAGAGGTACAAAAAAAACGTGTTCGCGCACACTCCGATACTTGGTAGGGACACGGGTGATGTGTGAATATTGCGAGAGAGAGAACGAGAGAGAGAGAGAGAGAGAGAGAGAGAGAGCCACGCGAACGGTCGTCAGTCGGAAAGAGAAAAAAACGGGAGCTTCTGAACATTGATCAGGACGAGGCGAGCATACAAGCTCGCTCTCTGTCTGTCTCTCTCTCTCTCTCTCGTCTTTCATATTCCAGCCATTGAGAACGAAATGAGCTTTTTGACGAATCGACTGAAAATAATTAACGCCCGGCTAAACCTCCCTTCACACCCGGGTGAAAAACACGATTCCTTTCTCTGTCCTGTTTCCGTTTGTCCTTATATTTCATGTGGTAGGTATTCCATCAAAAAATGTTATTCCATCGAACGTAGCTCCCACATAATTATCTTCTCACCCCCTTAATCAATCCACCGTACCTACGTACTTCTCGAACTTTTGTAAACAAAATTATTGACGAATTTTCGCACAATGTCGAGGTTAGAACAACAAATAATTCAACGATAGGTAGAGTTAGCGGGAGATCGGTCGAATCCGACCCGAATGTTTCGTACACGGGTATGCGCATTACGCGTCATAAAACATCGGTGGATAAAACCTCGTACCGGGGGATGTGGGAATTGCACGTAGACTATATAGCCTTATAATTGAATGCGAAAGCTGATGCTATTTATAAACGTTCGTGTACAGATTCGGTCGAGCGCCGATGAACAGCGGGCGTCGCAGTCGAACGAGGGAAAGGGCTGTTGCGTCGAGCTTAATTCATAAATGACCATGAAAATGAACGATATGGGAGAGGCGTTTGAGGACGGCTGGCCCATTCTCACTCAGCCGCCTCTTCTCTCTTCTCTCCTCTCTCCACCTCCACCCTCCACCCTCCTCCTCCTCCTCCTCTTTTCCGCGTCCAGTAGGAATGTAGAATCGCGCGTGGTCATGTATCAACGAGTATCTCCCACCTATCTCCCGTTTGGTTCATATAAACGGACCGAAATATCGCACGCTCGTTTGATACTGAATCGCGCGTGTGCATATCGCCCGACGCGTCCTTTTCCTCGCGTTGTTTGCGGTTCTGTCAAATTAAAATAATCCCACCGGAAGTCACGGTACATCGAGCGCAGAGGGAGGTGGATGAGGTTTGGGTAAATGGGCGAGCCTGTGTGATAGTACCGCGGCAAGGGGTGGGAGAGGGGAGTACAATACCGCGACCCTCACCACACAATTTTCCGTCGACAGCTCCGAGCGCTTGTTAAACCCGATAAACGCGGCGTTCCACCAACCGATGAGAAACGAGGATGTTTCTGGCTGACTCTAATACGCCTCTACTACTTAACACACTCTGAGAGAGGAAGGAAAACACGACGACGACGACGACGACGAGAACGACGAAACGTGGGAGGACGAAGGAGTTGGGGAGGAGGATATGCTCTCTCCTTCGAGCAGGTGGCACGAGTGCTACGCGAATCGATCGAGTCGCGAGTGCACGGCGAGGAGTAGAGGGGTTGGGGGAAGGGGGAATGGGGGACGAGCGAACAGGTGGCGCTGGGCAAGGCATGTACTTTGTTTTTATTAATAATGTATTAATCTCACTGGGGTGCACTATCGACTTGCGCCAGGGTTGCATACGTAATCACCATATGGCGTATTTATCGATCCGATCTATCGAGCACTCTAACGAGAGAGAATCTAATAAAAAGTTACTTTTATTGAGAGAACGGTGGTGTATCGTTTTATTTTAGAATTTATCGCAGTACGGCCTATTTTATATAGGCACGGCTATTATATGGGACGATGGAGCAATTGTTGAACCGGGGAAAAAGTTGGCCGCCTCGTTGAATTATCGACGATCGGGGTGGCCTTGAGGCGAGAGATTTTTCGTTGATGGATTCCTGATCGGTGTGAAAAGTTGGAAAAAAACGTCGCTCCGTCCCACTCTGGTCTTGTCTCGATCGGTAACCAGGTTTCATCGGCTATTTTCACGCGTTTGCCAAGCCCACGGGCTGTATCGAGTTCACGTGCTAACCAGAAACCGATAAGTTTTGCGGAAACCGTCGCGACTCTACCGCGTCGCGCTTTTTCTCTCTCTCTCTTTCTTTATCTATCTCGCTTCTCGCGTTCCTCTTTCGCGTTCGCCGCGAGGCAGTCAGGTCGAAAAGTAAATTCAACGTTAATCGATGATATAAACTCGACACGGCGAGTCGAAGATCATTTTTCTCGTATCCGCGTGTATATTTTGGTACGATTTATCAGATTGTCAAATGTCGATGATTGCGTATAATCGAACGGGATTAATGAGACGGAGGAAGGAAGAATGGTCGATAAATATCTGCTACTCGAACGTAACGCGGGTGAATATCGTACCATGAAGTGCATTAATTAAATATTTATAGGCACGAATCGATAAAATTGATGTCGGGGAATGATAATTAATTGGATAAGACCACCATCGATGTGGCCAGTGCTTTATCGATAATCGAAGTTGGGCGAGCATTTTCGTTCTTCGGCCTATTTACTGGTCTTGTATGTCTATACACGTGTATTCCTAACGGTAATATTGTGGATGTCCGATACTATATTACCACGAGCACCAACAGGGTAGAGCGGGGCTGGTTGAGCAAGCGGGTAAGTTGGGCAATCGTAATATCTCGAAAACTAAGCATCGCACACTGGTGCATCAAATGGACGAAAGGGAGGTCTGGGCGAGGGGAATACATTAATCTATTGGCGATAGCCACGTGGCGCACGAGACGATGACATGGGACGTTTTATTATTATTGCACACATAAGTAAAAAATACGTGATTGAGTATTTTTCTTCTAGGATTGTGTGAAAAACCAGGGCAGCAACTAGACGAGTACTAGTATTTAGTAAATTTAAGTGGGTGGCGACCTGTAATAGTTATTTTAACCTATGTGGTACGGATTTAATTATAAACAAATATTTGTTAAAAAATTTCAGCATATCTCAAAGCATTGCTCAACTAGCTCAACTATTTTTTCTTAATTTTGTATCCTATACTAATTAATATTCAGATATCTGGTATAATATACCGTCTAAATTATGTCAGAAAACATCAAACTCAGTGTTTCATTATAACGTTAACTAGATTTTTGTTTATTTAAGAAAAAACATTTCCACGTTCGTTGCAATTAATATTAATCTTTTAAAATATAGCTAATTAACCAGCAGCTATTGTTTATTACTGCATTGTATCAAATCGTCTTGAATGTGTCTATTTTTTTAATGGAATTCTTACCTTGCCCAGGTTGAGCAGCTCTGCACTCTCTCACATTTATGATAATAACTCCTAAACCAGACCCAAACTGGATAATTTTTCTGTAGGCGTTTCGAGCAGAATGATTTGTGGATTGAACGGTACAAGAATCAAATAAATCGGATGCATTTTTGAAAAATTATGATCGATTTAGCCAAAAACTGCTCAACTATCCCCTACTCCCAATCGTTCCAGGATTGTAAAGCAAACTCTCTCACATTTATGATAATAAATCCTAAACCAGACCCAAACTGGATAATTTTTCTGTAGGCGTTTCGAGCAGGATGATTTGTGGATCCAACGGTACAAGAATCAAATAAATCGGATGCATTTTTGAAAAATTATGATCGATTTAGCCAAAAACTGCTCAACTATCCCCTACTCCCAATCGTTCCAGGATTGTAAAGCAAACTCTCTCACATTTATGATAATAACTCCTAAACCAGACCCAAACTGGATAATTTTTCCGAAGGCGTTTCGAGCAGAATGATTTGTGGATCCAACGGTACAAGAATCAAATAAATCGGATGCATTTTTGAAAAGTTATAATCGATTTAGCCAAAAACTGCTCAACCATTCCCTACTCCCAATCGTTCCAGGATTGTAGAGCAAATTTAACCATTCGCGTCGTCGTCACGATCGACGCATTGTTCAATGCTAAATCCCTCCCCTCGCAGAGTCTTCCAAAAACAACGGTATCAGCCACCAACTTTATCGACGCAGTCTCGTCAGCCAAGAAACCGTAGACAATGTTTACAACATTTTAGAACCATGGAAATAATTCATCTGCATCGAAAATCGAAACGAACGAAGATACCGACTGCATACATAGCTGAAATTTATTCCGTATTTGTATTGCCTAGACCGGAAAACCACGCACTGCCGGCAGCGCCGCCAAGCGTTTTTAATCCGTACCTATCGTAATGTATCAGGCGGTACCGCGAGCGTGAAACGATGCGCTATTTCGTTTTGTTTGTTACCCATTACATAGCCGCTCCCGGTCTCGCTTGCAAATTGAGGGCAAACACATCGTGGGCGTGCATAGGAAAAGTTCGGCGTGTGCTACGAATACGAAGCTTACACGTACATATACAAATACAAGAATGTACGTACGTTTATCGGACGTTTATATATGCGCACTGTCGAAGCGAACTGGGCGAATGTAGGTGTACGGGTTCGAGCTGTATGTGGAAAATCGGATGGGTGTTTGTTTGGTGAAACGTGGTCTCCCTCGTCGCGGTTTACCCCAACGATGAGAGCAACGCGCGGTGATACTACACGATTCGGCTTCAAATACAGGCACGTATAGTAATGCAATAGGCCTCACCGAATTGACCTACCATCCACCCTCTCGACATTGTCGTATAGGGCGCAGAACGGGGCCTCGTCGTGATACAGTGAAGAGGGAACGTTCTCAGCACTTAAACTTTGCATATGGTAGACACATGGATTCCTACGTGCGATATACTCTTCTTGTTTAATCTAAATAAATATCGGATCTCGATAAATTCGTCGTCTCGAGCGACTTCGACTGTCTTTCCGTATTGTCCTTCCATCGATTTTTCCCCACATTGGCAATTTTCTATCGTTACGATTATGATCCGCTCTAGAAGGATAGGTCAAAAGAGGGCCCGACCTATGGACCAAGTGTCTCGTTTCGTCTTCAACGCGGCGATGAGTAAATAGAGGGTGGATCTCGCATCAAGCTCGCTCGAGAATTCTTCCGCTCGGTTTCTTCGTTTCTTCAAAGCGTGTACGTAAACGTTTGTTTCACGTGGAACGAGTGAAACGGGGTAGAACTATTGGTAAGAGAGCGGGATCACCTATTCGACTCGACTGCACACGTCGTAGAAAAAGAAAAAGAAGAATAAAACAAAACAACGAAAAAAAGGAAAGAAAAAAAAAACATTCGAAACAGTAGGAAAATATAAAATACAAATCTGTACCGTGTATTTGTGTACGTATGTGCATATATATATATATATATCTATATATACATGGCGAGACGCAACGGCAGTATAGCATTCGGGCTGTCGAAGCGTAACGTGCACGAGGCTCCCACTTCCTCGTTTTCTCTCGTCGTCCGACTGCGAAATAGAATTTCCTCGAAGCTCAGCCGAGGAGTGCGCGCAGACAGATATAGGCAGATTGTTGAGCGGAACTGCAGAAGGGGAAAGAAAGAGGTAGAGAGAAAAGGCCAAGAGGGAGAGCACTGCCCTAACTTGCCTGTATGAACAAACGTATTTATTTTTATCGTGGGAGCGCTCAGCTGGGAGCGTGGATATCCGGAGTCAATGCTGCCATCTCAGGAACTGGATTCCCAGCCTTCGCTTTATTGAATCCATGTTGACGATATAGTGCCCATATACATATATATATGTATATATATTTACAGAGTACATATGCGGCATACTAGAGGGTTTGAGAGAGCAGGAGGGATGCAGAAAGTACGCGTGCGAAAGGTAGAAAGAAAAGCTACCGTTCGTGGTGGTGATGGTGGTGGTGGTGGTGGTGATAGGGGTGGTAGTGTATATGCGGTGTATGAGAGAGACAGAGAGGGAGAGACAGACAGAGATAGAGTGAGAGAGAGAGAGAGGGAGAGAGGACCTATGCGCACGTGCGTCAAATCCAGTGCAAACGCTGGCCGCCTCTGTTTTCTCATCCCTTTCGTATATACTCCTCTATCGTAATAGTACTGCGTGTGGACGTGGACAATCCGTGACCAAACACACAGCGATGGCGATTCCAGTAGCTGGAGAACCCCTCTCGGTGGCGCATTTATTCTTGGTTCTCGCCAGCAGCATTCTGGTACTTTACGAAACTCGCCTTGCCGGTGGGACACTGTTTTCTCCTCGGCCATGCAGAAATTCGCAGAGAGCTTTATATATCGCAAGATCCTCTCTCGTAAAGTCCCCAGAAGCTCGTCTTTATTCTCTCTCTCTCTCTATCTCCCTCTGTTCTTTTATGTATTTTTCCAAAATTATCTCGCAATTTGGAAAATTATTTATGACGATGATAGTGAAACATGTTTTGATATTCCAAAGTCCAACGTCTTTTGACATTTTGATGGCGAAAGACGTTACGTCCTGCGTCACACTAGATTCATTAATATGTGCGACCTTCTCTCTCTCGCTCTCGGGTTCACCTTGTTCCGGACAAAGGTTGTCATGATGGTATTCCAGTGTCAACCGCGCATATAGCAGGTGAATGTAGCAGCAGCAGCAGCAGCTCTATTCCGTGTGTCGAAGCCCATCACATAGCCGAAGCACGGTCCGGCAGAGCACACGTGCCTAAATAATTTGTCGCAATGTGTGGATGTTTGCGGCCAAGGTGGTAACCGCAGATGTAGAGTAGATGGGGGATGGTACATGCTACTGCGGCTGCCAACTACCTTCACTGACATAGACAACGTGTGCACAGTAACTTCATGGTAACGGCCCTTGGGTTACATATGTCGCGTACTGTTTACTGCCGTCACGTCCGTGAATTTCGTTGCTTCGTCCGTTGCTTTTCGCCTCGACGTCCAACAGTCGTCAAAACGCAAGATAAATCATCGATGCCGATTACTTCGAACGAAAGTTCGAGGAGATCGTCCTTCGACGGATTAAACAAAACCTTATGTCGAGTCTCGTACGTGTGAGATTCGAATCACATCGAGTAAAAACAATTATTATTGAATCATTAAGTTGGCATTTAATATCTAAAAGACGAAAAGTTGCGCACGGTCTCGAAAAGTCAAGAATGACAGAGTTGGTTGAAGAAGGCAGTGCCGGAGAGTCGGGAAAGAGCGTCGGACACTTGATTCCTGGTTAATAAAACGTTACGGGAGACATAAAGTGATACGATGATATATCACGATACCAACCCTACCTCGCCTCGCCACGATGGCCACACCGTCAACGCGCCACCTCTCGTAGAGCGTGGCAGCTTGTGCTCTTCTCTCCGCCTGTGTCTCAACCTCTCGCTGATATTCCAGTAGTACGTATACGCGCAACGAGAGAGTTGAAATCGTCGAGAGAAGCGACGCTGCGGAGGGTTGGCAGAGGGCGAGAGGGTGTCTGTGTGTGTGTGTGACAGAGAGAGAGAGAGATAGAGATAGAGATGGAGCGAGAGCCAAGAGGGTAATGGGTTGAAGAGACTGGGTGAAACGGCGCAGCCGCGAAGCCGTTTTTGCTATCCTGTCCCAACCCCACCGACATTCTCCGACAACCCGCCGAAGAGACCGAGTTGACTTGTGCGCGAGGTACAGCGCAACCCCCTCAGTTCGCTCATCGTCGCGTTACGCGACGTCCGAAAGAGAACGGTGCCAGTTTTTAATCTCGCATTCGTTCGAGCCACTCGGTTCATCGGTTCGGTATCAACTTTCGTTATCGTGTCGTAATCTTCGTCGAAAATAAAAATACCAAACAAATTAAAAAGTTGTCGCGCGACAACTTTACTCAATAAAAACTTCTGTGGCGTTGTACAACGCGGACAGATACATAAACATCGAGATGATGCATTAAACGATAAAGTTTGTCGCGAGTTGGTGGCTAAAATCGTTCGGCTTCGAACGCGATTTATCCGTTTGAGTCGAGCTTATGATAAGGAGATGACGCGTCGTCCCTTATTTTAATGGGCTATCGACGAGATTTCTTGTCGCACCGGTTTTGAAATATCGCGGGGAATAAATTATCCGGAATTTCATCGTATTACGAAGGATAAAACGAAGGCTTGTGCATCGTCGAGCGAAGACTCGGTCTCGTCACGGTAAATGAGTTTTGAACATTAAATAACGTATCCGAGGAATGCATAATTTGTGTGTCAAAGTGGTAAATGAGAATATACGAGACGAGAGAATTACGGAGATTGACTAAGAAATAGTGAAAATACCGATCGTCGTTGGAGGACAAGTTATCTAAGATTTTCATCAGGTACGCTATTAGCCACAAAAGTTTATCGACCGCTGTCCGCCGAGTCGACGACTTGACCGATAAATCGAAGAAAGCTTTGCGGAACGTGGAGAAGGATAGTCATTGAAAGAGAAAAGCGACGTAGAAGCAACCTCGCTTCGGGAATGCTTCCCTACGGAATGGACATGCTGTAAACTCTTCGACAGATCTTGGGAACGACAGTGGGTGGGTACCATGAGAATTTAATGTAAAATCATGGGAAAAAAAACCAAGTCGGTACGATGTATCTCTCTCGAGGAATCGAGTTTACGCGCGATATACATGGAGGTGGGTAGAACGAAGGTAGATGATGATTTCTGACGGAGAAGTATTCGAGTTAATGAGCTAGAATTCGTGGGGATTTGTCCACCCCGCTACTGTCTCTCTGTCTCTCTCTCTCCCTCTCTCCCTACATCTTCTTCCGCTTGGGTAACTGGGCCAGAAGAGGACGTAAGAGTCAACGAGGCTGGAAGACATAAACTCTGCATCTCGTTTCCCACTTGTCCCATCTCCCTATCCCCCTGGCATTGTCCTTATCTCGTTGCCCTTGTTGACTCCGTAACGCAGAGTCTCCTAGGGGATTTTTTGGTATCGTTCGAATCGATTCCACGATAAATTCCCATGTGTTCTCGTCTCGTTGGGACAACTGTCGGAACGTCGGTTAATCGTAAGAGATAGGACGTGTCAGCTGAGCGCTCGATGGGGTAAGAGGGTCATTGAGATGAAAAATACCTTAGGCTAGAGACGAGAGCTATGAGAAGAGGAGATTTCAACCGATAGCCAAGGTAGCTCGTCGCTTTGATCATTATATTTTCTCACGTTTTACTTTTTCTACGTTCGTAACTTCTTTGGTTTGCTTTTCCTTCGAGATTTTTTTTTGTTTTCGTCATTCGCATATGAGAATTGCGAGTAGCATGTTTTTCATATCGTGATATCGCTCTCGCGGGCACTGCATGCGACTTTTTTAACGACCCCTGGTAACACCGCGCTCGAGCGTGCGAATGACGTGAAAAAAGTATAACACCCCCAGGATAGAAAGCATTATACCCCGACACTTATCCACATTATGCGCGAAGCTTTTATCGTCCCGGTCCCCGCATCCAGCTGGATGCGACTCTCGAGAGTCTTCCGTTTCCCTCCCTCTTTCTCTCACTCTCTCTTTCTCTCTCCCTCTATCTCTCTCCCTCTATCTCTCTATCTCTCATCGTCGTTCGCCTCACAATCAGGGAAGCCTGTTCTGGCCGCATCCACCGCATAGAAACTCTCTCTTGCACTGCGAAGCTCGTGAATTAACGCGGTCTGCTTTCTCAAATTCGCTAACGGCGATTATAGTCATTTCGAGTCCATTAAATCCGTCGTTCGAATGAAAGCACGTGACACGAGGGAATCGTTGTTGCTGTTTCTCGATGCGAAGGAACCTCTGCACACGGACATAAATTGAGATACGCGCGGCGAGATGTTTTTTTTGTTTGTTTTTCGTTAAAGCTTCCCACGTATTTGATCGTCGGGTCAAGGCAGCGGTGTAGTTCACGCGAGCGTGAAGAGTGGTTTCATACTCAAGACGTGGCAAAAGCTCGTTGCTACAACTTTCATACGTCAGGAACAGGGTTAGACGGGCCAAGGAGGGCTGGCCGTTCATACTCGATTTACCACGATATACCTCTCAGTCTTCGATTTAACGTGATAGAGTTGCCTAACGACCGCGAGAAGCGATACGGTCCATTCTCTCGCCTGCCTTCTCCCATATCCGCTCGTTCTCGCCCATACCTCCAATCCTCCGCTTCCATTCATTTTCTTTATATACACACGCACACACGTACGCGTCTCGTTCCACCACTCTCCATCTTTCTCTCTTAATCACGGATGAAAACCTTGTGCCGTCCATCCGATTATTGTATAATCCCCTAAGCCCTCTTCTCTTCCTCGATGCTCTTTGTCACAATTTTCCGGACGTTATAATGAAATGAACAATGAGTTGACAGAATCGGATATCCAATTATGATTCAAGCTTTTTTCAGGCATATATTATGAATTTATTATATAATACACTTTATGCAACTCTACGATAAATCACTTTCAAAGACGTATGTTTTTTGCTCCTTTCGTTGACGTAATAATTACTTGAAAAAATGTTGTTTCGTCGATTCCCTAGCGACACCATTTTTCTGTTTACCCGAACGTGTTACCGGTCTAATCGAGCTTCATTTTTTTTGGCCAGTCTATCTTCCCTGTCGCAAGAACATATCCGCGAAAACCCCGCCACCTTCCCTATAAACACACCAACATCCTCTCTTTATCTCTCTCACCCTCGTTTTTGCTTTACTTGTTGCTCTCTCTCTCTCTCTCCCTCTCCCCGGCTCTCTCGATGCTGCTGCTGGCGGAACCTCGGACGGATTTATGTTCGACTCGCGTTCTGTATCGCGTGTGCATGTTCTATGTATATTGTTTTTCTTTTTTTCCCCTGCCTCCTCCTGCCTGAACCTCGATCTTTTCCAAGAACATTCGTCTATGTACGCAACACACGTATAATACGTTCCAAATAACGGGCTCGTGAAAATCTGCCAGTGGAAGCCCCGATTTCGAGTGTCGTTTCGACACACTCGAATGTTTTGTTGGCTCGCAAACGTTGCCCTGGGTGTTTTGTGCTTCGGGATTATAGGAAGGATTATAGAGATGCTGCCGTTATTGTTATGTTCTACCTGGAACTTCCGTCTGTGCAACGATCAACCGATGTATATGACATTTTACATCACTGTATCTCTCTCGCTCTCTCCACTCTCTATACATGTACACTCGCTAACCATCACGTGTAGAGAAAGACCCCAAGAGCGTGAACTTCAACGGCCATTGGAGTTGTTCAAAGTACAAGTTTTTGATGACTTCCGGCCTTTCCTGTCTCCGCGGCGTTGGCGTATACCATACTCCTATACGTACGACCTCTCTATCGCTCTCTCTCTCTCTCTCTCTCTCTCTCTCTCTCTCTCTCTCTCTCTCGCACATAGATAAATAGAAGCGGGATCCAACGTAACAGAACTTTTCTCGTATACACGAGGATATGTGTTAACTTTGATTGCCGTGAAACTGTTGGCTCGATGTTCTCTATCTGTGAGTGTTCGTCGTAAATGTGTGTGTGTGTGTCTGCGAGCTCTAGCGACCGTTTCAAGCCGCAGACCGGTGGACCTGGAACGAGGAACGCAATTCTGCAACAGAATTGTATATATTTATGTATATATATATATATAGTCCCGATATGACAGGGTGAGTGGGGGTTGGCAGATAACGCTCGGAAAATTCGTCGGATTTTCATGTCGAGTGTACGAGAGGGTAGAATGGCCCGAGGGAAAATGTTCCGCTACTGGTGGTATGACGGTAAAAAGGAAGGGTACCGGAAGAGAAGAAACGTATGAGATTTCGCTCAAGGCCGCAAGCTGATTCATAAGATGCATCGGAGCGGTAGGGAGAGGGGATAGAGGGCTCTCCATTTCTCTCTCTCTCTCTCTCTCTCTCTCTCTCTACTTGCGGTACTTACAGAGTGCGCGAAGCTAAACGATACGCGGCTTCATTTCCCTCTATCTCTCTCCTCCTATCAGCCATCTTTGTCACCCCCCATGTTCCGTCTCGTTCCTTTTCGTCTTCGAGATTCCACGGTGATATGCAACTGCCCGAATGAACCAGCGCCCGATAAAGTTTTACAAATTCCTCGTGACTCGATAATTTATATGAGATTTCACGCGAGACGCTCGAAGATATTAGAGTTTATATTCGCACGGGAATGGAACTCCCGAGATATCTTACGTTTTCTCAGTTAATTTGTACGTGCTCACGAAGATTAGCGAAGAGTGCCCGAAGCAAGACGCGACAGAGAGTGAGAGAGAGAGAGAGAAAGAGAGAGGATATTTCCAAAGTATTATTTAGCTGGCTGACGGTATTGGTAGCGTAAAATGTTCCGCGCGCGCGCGTGGTATAACAGGGCTGGTCCACGACGTGGGTCACAGGAGGAATAGGCGGGCTCGTATCAGGCTCGATAAGTCGAAATCGCCACGGGAGATTTTATTGCACAACGAATGGGCTCGGTCGTTACTCTCCGCACAAAAGATATATCCTATCTCGTTTGTACGCGTATACTTCGCTTACCGCTGTATATACCGCGGATTACGTTTATAAATATATATGCAATGATGTTCCCGGTTGTTTTTCCTCGCCGCTCTTTCTTGTCCCAAACTGCCGGGTTTTATGATTATGGGACTCGGATCGAGAGTTATATACACGCGCGCACAGTAATATTTCGCGTACTGCTACGTTTTCGACTGGACAGCCGAACGTAACCATAACTCTCTCTCTCTCTCTCGTTGAATTCAATTCAATTTTAGGTTACTCAATTTTTGGAATTTCACTTAAATTTCTCATGGGTAATTAATTCGCAATCAAAAACTCACTCATTGTCGAATGTATTAGATGTAAGATTCTTATTACACAAGCGGTTCATTGAACCATTCTGTTAAATTGCCACATAGCGCGCTAGGGCATAATAAATATATACCAATTAATCAATCAATCAATCTCTATCTCTCTCTTACGTTACAGTCGACGTTCGACCCTTCTTGGACAGTGCATGCCCCGTTCAATATTTGTATACGTAACGAATCAAACCGATAGAAATTCACGAAATTTCATTCGTCATAACTGTACGTAGTCAACCTTGCAACTTCCTAATCGATCTTTGGACGTGTATTTAAAATTGTTGATAATCATGTAACCCGGATTTCGCAATTTTATATGATTTTCCGTGCAAAGGACTGAACAAAATTTGACGCGTATGTAATCCGGCATTCGTTCTCTCTGTTTCCCAACCGTGATTACGAAAGCTCGTCAAACCTATAGCGACGATTAATGTTTGCCGAGGGCGAGTATTCCATTACGTATCGAGGAGAAATACCGACCGAGAGACGGATGGAGAACGAGGGAGAATGACGATTGGGTTTCGTGGAGAGTCGCCGATATTCAAGCTCCGCCCAATATCTGTAATTTGACGTAATTGGTAGTGCCAGTTATGTCGGCCGGGGCCGAAAAGCTAGCTCAACGGGAATGCCTCAAACAGTAATACGAATCCGTGTTCGATCGCGGCACACCTCGCGAATTCGCTACTATATCTAGACTGGATGCGGCGTATATTTGTACATAACGTTGTAGAGGTATGTATTACCTTGTTAAGGGGGGTACATATACCAGACCGAAGCTAGAGTCGACCGGTAAAAATAAGAGAAGAGGAGGAAACAGCAAGAGAGAGAGAGAGGAAGAGAAAGGCCTTGAACCATGGCCACACACATGGTTTATACTGGCTGCTTCATGCCAGAGGCTTTGCGCAAGATACTTTGTGTTTGCTGCTTGGTTTCGTATAAACCGACTGTCCCAGCTTATGTTATATATGCATACGTGTAATACGTACGTATATATATCGTCTAAGCGGTCTAAAGCTACCGTAGAATTTTTGACACCATTAAGACGAGTACGAAATGATATGGTAAAGAACGCGGAACCCTTTCTTTTCCCTTGCCCAGAAATCTCCACTTCCCACAGTCCCACTTTCTGGACCTGGAAGACGTCGTCATTTTTAAAATCCTGGAGCTGACGTCTTAATTGACGTCGGTCAATTAAGAGGTCAATTAAGAGGTAACCATCGCAGGTACCACGCTCCATATTATCGTTCTCTCGAGCATGAGGATTATTTGTAATCCGTTCGATGTTTCGAGTGAACCGGAACCCGATCGGTTTTACCAAAGCCCTCGGGACATAGTCAGATAGTATGCTCAAGCACTCTCATATGCTTCGGTATGTGTACGTCCGAGAGTCTTCTTCGTACCGCAGTATGGACCGCAAACTTGTCGAACCCGATCGCTGATCGTTTTAACGGAACGGCTAGAATCCCGGCGTAACGAGAAGGATGACCGCTCGGCCAACGAGAGCCCGTTTTGGCTCGTTCGTTCGACCGTGAGTATATCGAACGTATTAAGAAAACTCGATTCCACTGATTCGAGGTATCTTCCATCGCCGAGAGGGCCGAAAGTTTGTTTCCCGTTGTACTAGGGAAAGGGGTTGTTTGTGACGCCGAACATAGAGAGAATTCTCGCGGTTGGGAAAGGAATGGCGGAATGAGAAACGAAGGAAATCCAAATATCGGCTTATTGTCAACTTTGTTCTTGTTGTATTCGTTATCTATTTATGTTTTTAAAATAGGGAGGATTTTGCGTTACAGCATTATCTACTATAGAGGGGATAAGAAGGTGAGAATTATAGCGTTGCAGCCGACCAAGCCAATATCTAAAATTTCGTAGCTTACCATAAAGCGTGGTTTCCATCGTCTATCCGGTTCTTATGTACACCCTCGAGCCCTCTATTCTCCATTCTCTCCTGCGCGTCCTTCTCTGAAATAGATCGGCTGCCAATATAGGATATATGCATAGTAGCAATTCTCATTGATAGTTTGAGCAACTTGGCTGTGTCTAATAGCCGGGAAATAGCGCAGGTGCGTTAATGTACGGGCCAGGGGATTGTACTCTCGGCTTTGCATCCTCTGTTATGCACGCTCGACAGAAGCGGTTTATAGCGGGTGCCCACCTCGCTTTCACCCACTACGCGTACGATCTATAGTGTCGTGGTGTGCGTTATAATACAACAGGTATCCACTATAACTGTAATACCTGATGTAATATCCCCTGGTCCAGTGTATACATATATATATATATATTGTGCACAGGGAATTACGCAGGTATTGTAAGTTAGGTGCTCGAACAACACAAACTACTAGGGTTAAGCACGCAGGGACAGGGACAGAGGGAGAGAGAAAGAGAGAGAGAGAGAGAGGGAAGAGGGCAGTCCCTAATAACGTCAGAATAGGTCCGATAATATCGGTTAGGATGTTCACGGACAGGCCAATCGAGACTCCGGGCTTGTATAATACAGGTGTGACGCGTATGGCCGCTGGGATATGGGAGTAAGCGTACGTACCGCAAATCCCTGACACACCGAAATAACGAAAATATAACGTTCCCACGGGTAATACATATTGAATCTCGATGAGGCGGTCGGCCGTGAGCGCAACGACTTTAACCAGAATGAGAACTCTAGCTGCGAACCAAAGAGACGAAGCTACGACGTTTCGTATATGACGAACGAGAGGATTTTGTTCCAGTTTTATTTAACGGTGATTTTACAAACTGCGTGATCACGCTTTATTCAGTATATAGCGAGAAATGCGTCTATCTCGTTGAATTTGTCTGGTTTTGATGCAAGTTCAAAGCCCAGCGATCCTTAATCTTAATCCTCGCTCCATCCTTCGATTTCTCCTTCCATTTTATCGTCTTATGCCGCCCGACTTGAATCCTCCCCTCTAGGGAATTTCCAGGTCGTATCGTCCTTTCAGCTTCTTTTTGCCCTTTCTTTGCCTCGCCCCACGTCTCTCCGTAACGTCAGACACTCGACGTACCAATCCCAACGTAATTGCGGATTTAAGTTTCAATATTTAGCCACCTACCCCCGTACCACCTCTTTTGCTTTAGCTCCCGGCACATCCATTCTTCTTGTCCCCCGTCTTCTCTCGTCCTCTCTCAGCTGCTCCGCTTTCTCCCTCGTGTCATTTCCTGTCGCCTTCACGAGCTTCGAGACTATTGGAAAACGTTCGACTCGTCTTTTATTTTATCGTTATAACATATAGATTTATATGGAGCGCATAGTGGCTCGGTCGCGCCGAGTAAACGTTTCGGCTTCTGTCGGAGCGAGTTGGCTCATGCCAAGAGCTCTCGTAACAAAACAAAAATATATATATAAACAAATAAAAATCTTAATATCGTATCTTTTGCGCAGGTTCCCAACAGGCGAGACAAGATGATACGCGATTACCTCATACTGCTCTCCTGGTTCTGCGCGGTTCACGGTCGTATAGGCGAGTCTATTATTATAACTATATTATACTTGAGGAAGGGGAGTCGTATAAACGCGTGAATTTCACTCTATTTTCATGATTTTTTTTTTTTAACGAATGACTTTTCCGATGTTTTTGAAATTTGGCATATTGTTTATTTATATTTTTAACTGCTACATTCTCAAGCAAAATTCTATATGAGTCTCCTGCCTTAATAACACTTTAACTGTCTCTACGTTTTATGAATCTATACATAAAATAATTACATCGATTACCGTTTTTTATTTTTTTTAGCGACGATGATCCGTTTACGAACGGAAATAAAATGCTATTGAAACTTGTCTCTTTCGATACTTGGAGCACTAAATACATATAACCTGACATTAATCCTTGTATCGCAGGTTATTTCTGGCACATCACCGACATCCATTACGATCCCAAATACTCAGCTCAAGGAAACGCTATCAACAGTAAGTTAAACATTATTATTTCGTACATTAATATCTATCAATTTGTCGGATTAAGGTTTTCGAAGATTAGCAAGAATTGCAGAGTGTAGTTCGTATATACCGTTATACACGGGTTCAATAATACACCGTTATGGGTAACACACGCGCTCTTTCCATCTCCGAGGGAATATTTTCGCTCGCTTCGTAACTCA
Organism: Netelia virgata; assembly: GCA_951802705.1. Classification (NCBI taxonomy): domain Eukaryota; kingdom Metazoa; phylum Arthropoda; class Insecta; order Hymenoptera; family Ichneumonidae; genus Netelia; species Netelia virgata. Next base: position 37,225,595 of record OX637866.1, on the reverse strand, counting down.
AAACTCTCTCGCGTAAATCCACTAATGCCGGTATACGGCTCAGCCTTTTCTTTACGGTCCTCCCGGTCTACACACGTGCAATATGTAAAATTCTAGTAAAACGTAATACACGATCTCTTTATGAAGCGTCGAGGTTGAAGTAAAAGCACGAGTGTCGGGTGAAAATCCACTCTTTTTCCCGTATAAAGTAAAAGTGCGTCGGAGATATAAAAAAAAATGTGACAAGAAAAGAAGAAGAAAACAAGAATTCGGAAGAGTGAGAGTGAAAGAAAACGAGCTCGTTGAGCCCCGGTGAATGGTCAGAGGGTCTTTTTCGACCTTTTTACGAGCTCTCGAATCACTTCTTCGTTCCATGAAAACCAAAAACGTCGAATGTTCATTGGGTTCACTGGATTATCAATTATAAAAATAAGCTGTACGAGCGTTAAACACAAATATCCACTGTCAGAAAAAGAAGCTGTGAGAAGATGTTAATAATTAAAATAAACTTGTACACGTGAAAATCTGCATAATGGAAATAAAAGAGTCCCCGACGGTTATTAGAGAGAAGCGGTGCTTCGCCGTGGAGGAACTTTAACGGCCGTATTAATAGCTCCTTCATTCTCTTCAGCCTCGTCTTCCTACTACTGCTTGTCGCATTATACGTCTCATAGACACATGATGAGAGTAATAATACGTCGAAATATCGTTACGTGCGAATTTTTAACCCCAGATTCTACGTCGCGAATAAACATTTCCAAACAGTTTCGTCACACAGTGACATACTCGATGATATCTTGAAGATCCACATTTTCGATGCTTTTAACTTTATACTCGCGCGAGATAGACAAATACGTTACGGGGGTAATCTCGCGGCTTTAACACCTCGGAAAAATTTAATGCCATATACTTGATGTATTTCTGTTTTCATTTCGTCATATTTTGTTTATTTTGTTTTTTCAGTGTGCTGGAACACGAGAACGAACGTGGAGAGTGGACGCCTTCGGCAAGACAGAAAAGCCGCCGGTATTTTCGGTGACTATAACTGCGATTCACCGTGGGCGCTGATCGAATCAGCGGCGAAAGCTATGAAATCAAAACACAGCGAGGGAATCGAATTCGTGCTGTGGACTGGGTATGCTAGTCTTGCACGCGAGACCAGACATCTATGCATATATATATATATATATATATATATATACACAGACGAATCGTATCTATATAAAATATCTCTCCCTTACGCTCAGCGAACAAAAAATGTAGTTATACTTCTCTATACAATGCTCACGTGCATCGACGGGGGGTTGGCAACCGGCGCAGGAAGAAACGATCGAGAAAGACTTCGAGTCACGTAGTAGCTGGTAGCATGTGTGGTCACGATATGTACGGTCATACATACGTGTACAAAAAGAAATAGAAATCCCTCGAGCGGCAAAGATTCGTCAAGTCCGCGCCGAATGCGCGACAGCGAGAGCGAACGAGAGGTTTTGTATCTTCGAGCTTTATCTCTCTCTCTCTCTCTCACTCGTTCTCTATTGCTATATATATATATATATAGTAGACACGACATTCAGTCCACCGTGTTGAAGAGAACGGGAGATATAATGGCCCCGCGATGCCATGAGAAAACTTTTATCGAACGACCCGCCGCGCCGGCTTAGCACGTAGCAAACGGCGGCGGCGATGGAAGAGCAAAAGTCTTGCGGAGAAGTGGCGACGGTGGGGGAGAATTGAAGGTAGGAATACAGGTCGTATCTAACATCGACGTGGAGACTGTTCGACGGTGAGGTGGACGGATGAAAAAAAAATGGGACGGAAGAGAGAAACGCGACGCGAGAAACGTCGAGAGAAAAGAAATGCGAGGAGTGCGAAGGAGGAGAGCACGCGCTTTCGCGGAATCATTTAATTAAATATGTGGAACGAAATCGTCGAGCAACAGTCGATGCTATCCAGAAGTACAAGCTCTTCTTTCTATCCCTCTTCTTTATATCTTTATTTTTCCGTACGTTGTACTTTCTCGGCTCTTCTTTCTCTCATTGCTTCTCTTATTCAGAACCGCGTGTCTGTCTATACGTGGCTCCTTCGCGCTCTTTTTCCCCGTGGCAATTGAGTTATCGCTAATTACGTTTACATAAATTTCCGGGCCACCGAGGGCTCGACGAGGCACCAGAAGTTCATAGAGCAAGATAGAAGAACGAGAAAAAAGAGGGAGAGAGAAAAAGGAATACTGCGCTCAAATTTCTTTCATACTCGTTTGAATTTTTTTTTATTTTCATCGGTCCTCACTCGCACGATCAATTGTTCACTCTCTCGACAATCGTCCCCCCCTCCCTCGACTGAAAACGATTATATATTTTTTGTTCCCCGTTCTCGTTTCCCTATTCAATTTGTCAGTTTATTTCTAAGAACCGAGTCAGCGACTGTTCACGGAGAATCGCGAACTCTCGACGTTGATGGCTCTAAAGCCCGTTCGCGCGTCGAGGCTTTCTTTTCGACGGAAAAATATAAATTCATCGGTAGAAGTGCTGAGAGTAATCACGGGATTAAAATATTTTGCGGAAACGATAAGCGAGGCAGAGTTCGCGATGTTATTTTAATAATCAGCATTGCAACACCTTCCTTTCTATTTATTTGCCGGCTAGAACTAATCATCGTTCGAATTAATCCCCGAATATTACACGTTTAATATTGAAATGTTGAATTATGCAGAGAGAAATTGGTCGAACCAATCCCACAACGAAGACCATCGCGTATAAATTTACAATATCAATTTATCCGTTAAACTGTGTCAACGATATACATAAATTTCTCCATAAAACTCTAACGCCGAGTACAATCCATCTTCGTTAATTGTTGCAGAGACGCGTTATCCCACAGTGAAAAAATGACCAAGGAATTGCGTCTCCAGTGTCTCAAGAATCTGACGGATTTATTGTCGCACACGTTCACCGGACAATTCGTATTTCCCACGCTGGGACACGAGGAGGTCGGTCTCTATTTTAATGAAACTGCAGGACTGTGGGCACACTGGTTACCAATGGAAGCCCTTCAGACCTTCGAAAAAAGTTCGTACAATATATTTCCACGCCCGTATACTTCCTCTAACATATTTCCCCCTATTTTCTTACCTACATCCACGTGTACACAGTTGTTCCTTATTTTACGAAAAGGTACATCATATTTCAAGAATAATACAAAATTTGCATGCATACCACTCGGTTATAATGGAAGTTACGCGCTCGTATCAGAAACTCATAGTTGTTCCGGGGCATGAGTTAGTTACTTCGTTGCCTCGTATATATACCGCACTGCGCGGCGGACCAGTTTCCGCGCCACCATTCACCGTTTTTCCCGTAATTGAAGTCTCACTCTCGCGAAAACTATTTACGCCCAGGAGAATTGCTGGCCGCGCTGGGAATCGCATTGGAGCGGTGGTGAGTGAAGAGTCCGATCTTGATGGTGGAAGCGGTGGAAGTGGTGGAAGTGAGAATAGGCCGAGGGAGAGATTGGAGGTAGCGTTGGTGCGGAAGGGAGTAGCGCGTAAACGCGATTTCGTAACGCTTTCGAGCGAAAGAAGAGAAAAGAATTTAAAAAAAAAAGAAATAGCAGGAAGAAACAAGTACAGAGGGTTGGGAGGAAAAACGGGTTATACTTAATTCGCGAAGCATAAATCCGAAAGTTTTTCTTAGCTCTCGGGGTGCGAAAGTTTTCACTGTAAAATACGGCGTTCGGAGAAGACATGGGGCGAGAGGGTAAAGGTGGAATAGGGGAAGGAGATGGAAGGGTGGGGTAGTTATGGCAGAAACTGGCAGAGTTGATGTTGGTGGTGGTGGTAGTGCCGAGAGAAAACGAACGGAACTGCAAGGGTAAACGGAGGGACGTAAATGCGTTGAGGAAAATGAGGACTTATGGGGAGCGGTCTTCCGCGCCGTTACTACTTTCTCCACTACCAACGGCAGTGATAATACTACCAGCGCGAACTACGTGTGCAGCTCCTTCACCTCAAGCTGGACCAGCCTTGGATAGCTAGCAAGCCGAGCGTTTCTAAATCTCGTACCTTTATATATATTTGCCAACTTTTTTTCCCACCGATAAAACACGACCACGAGTTACCGGTAATGTGAATAGAGGGAGAGGGGGGGGAGAAAGAGAGAGAGTAGTATTATACGAAAGGGGAGTAAACACAGTGAGATATATAAGGGTTAGGGGCAACGATGGGATGGATATAAGAGAGGAGTAATAAGACGGTCGGGAATAGCTTGGAAAAAGTAAAAGTACATATAAATACGGGCGCGGTGTTCCAAGGGTTGAAAATCACATTGGTTTCATCGTATAGCTCTCTTTCTCTCTCTCTCTCACACATACACGCACGCGCATACTCACTCGCTCTCACTCTCCCCTTTCGCTCTCGTTTCTACCGTCTAAGTTTCACTCGACGCGTCTATAGATGTTTCGTCACGCACGTCGTTCATCTCGCGCTGAAACCGGAAGTAGCGTAATTCTAGCAATCACGAGAGAGCCTATCATCAGTCGGGTGTACGGTGGGTAGGTTAGCGTACTCGGTGTGCTCTTTCAAGTGTGCCTGGCCCAAAGTTATACCGTATAGCCATAGAAATACATATAAACGCGAATTCACGTATTATATATATATATATACACATATAATATCATATCAGGGCACGGAGTCAAACTTATCAAGGCCAATGCTGGGGAGCCGGAGACCTTCGAAGGCTATAATAGAGTATAGAGTATGCAGGTTGATTAAGTACTCTCGTAAACACACCCTCGTAAAACTTGGGCCGGGCACAGTTTGCCTCTGCGTGCGATTAATCCATCCTCGCAGCCCTTCCTCTCGGCATTTGTTACGAAGCAAACACACGCACATAGTCGCGCGTCCCTCATAACGTTGTGTGTTACAGCGGGCTTCTACACGATCGAGCAGAAGTCCGAAAATTACAGGATCATATTTCTCAACACTAATCTGTGGCTCGGGGCCGAAACGGGAATGGACAACCGGGTTCATAATCAACGTGCGGGCAACGGCATTGGTGGCGCGACAGCGAGCAGCGATGACACGGAGGATCCTTTCGGACAGTGGTTCTGGTTCGAAACGACGTTACGTACCGCGCGCAGAAAAAAGGAGACGGTGAGTACGCGTATGAGTTTATTGAAAAGGATCGAGCCCAGGGTTAAGACGGAACAAAGAGGACGTTTGATGAGAGGAAAAGCATGCGCAGAACCCATTACTTTTCCTATCGGATACTTTCTTCCATTCTACACTAACCCTCTTCGGCTTGCTTCGTACTTCGTAGCAACCCTTGCGATCGAGCCCTGGTGTATTCGAACAGTTGGAAAATGGTCTCGTTTGCTCGATTCCTTTTTCTTCCGCTTCGGTTTTCTCTCACTGTGCATACCTACTTCTCGGTAGGTTTCTCGCTTGCCCAGAAGCTCGCTTTTTCCCTCTCTTTCTCTTTGCTCTCTTTGGCCCAGGATGCTCCTGTAGTACTTTACCGCATATCCGTGCGCGAATATGGGTCTCTGTGTGTGTTTGTGTGCAGCTCGTTGTACCCAGGACTAGAACTCAGTGTGGTTGGCCACTCGCTGCGAACCTTTTCCACTTAGACGAGCGTCGCCCCGTTGGTTCGTTCGTGCAACGAGACCACCTTGCACACTACCGTCTGCGGCTGTCTTCCACACTGCGACCAGTGTACCGCAACATCCTTCTCTTCTTCTCTTCTTCTCTCTCTTTCTCTCCCTCTCTCTCTCTCTCTCTCTCTCTGTCCCTGCAAACTTTTACTTCGTCTGGCAGATTTTACCTTTTTCCTGGGGCAAAGACGCCGGGGGTCTACTCGCTATCCCGCGGGATTATTGGTGACCCTTGCTTTATTATTATTCCTCGAACAGCCACGAATAATGATGAGCGAGACGGTGGGAAAAAAAACAAAACGATAAATTGAGAAGAACGAATCTGGGGTGGACGAACGATGGCAACGGACTTAACGAATTTAGGAAAGATATGTGTGAATAATTCAAAAATTATATCGGTTAGTTTATTATTTTCGATCGGAGAAAGAGAAAGCGAAGCGTGTTGAAAGGCCTGGGTAGCGACGAAATGCGCGGAACGGCGTAGCAGTAACGTAATTGCCGAGCTACCCTTTATATATATTCCCACTTGTTTTCGACTATCTCAGTGCGAGTATGTTCATCTCAACGAGACAACGTAAACTTCAGACTTTAGGATTATTGGAGCGAAGTTGTACAATCTACGATTATTCCCAAAAGACCGTGGGGGATGGTACTATCGCGAGGGTTGCAACGTGCCAGAGAGAGAGAGAGACGCTAGGAATTAGTATTCTTGAGGGAGTTGCTATAATGATAATGCAATGTGCCAGAAGCAGCCGAAGCATGCACCAGTACCAACAACCACAGATTTCTTCTCTTTCGTCGCTCCATATAACTATTATACCCTACATCTATATACGACTCGAGTCCATGTGACCTCTTCTCGAGCGAGATACTTGGCCCGCGATTCCAACTCGTCTTGCCATTACATTTTCTAAAGTTCTAGATTTGTGTTGCACATTCGTATTAAAGAATATATATATATTCTTTATACAATACAATATATATATAATATATATATATTGTATATATGTTGTATATATGTATCGTATATACCAAGTATATAACCGAATAGCTTACGTAAGAGTTTGACTCCCTTTTGAAAGGCCCGTCTGCCATTTCGCCGCTATGAATTCAGAATCCTCGATTATATAAGGGGCTCTTTGATCTTCGAGGATCGATTTACGGACAACGAGACGGGGCGCATGCTGGTCAAGGCAGCGCCTAAGGTGTTCTAATACGTAATACAAGCATGGTGCACGTCCCGACCAATACGCCCCATTTCTACCCGAAAGACGTTCTCCTCTATCCGTGCCTTCTCGCTCGTTCGTCATATATAGGGGTGGCTCTCAAAAGCTTCACCCTTGCCTCGGACGACATTTCGCTGAGAAGTAGGGCATGTTGAACTGGTGAAACTTCCTTGCAGCATCTCTACAACCTCATCAGCTTCCTTCCGATCTTCGTCATCCCCCCCTCCGCCTCCTCTCCCCTCGTACCACCCATTCGCAAAGTGTAGAGATGGCTTTGGTCCTCGTCGTTGAATTTATTACAGGAACGAACGTTGGCTTTATTGTCATTCAGATCTGGTCTTTTCACTCTTCGCTCCGAGCTCTCTGTGCGGAAATGGTCGCCCGAAAATAATGATAAAGTTCCTCCGGTTTCTGACTACATTTTCAGCTGATAAAGTTCCTCCGCTTCACTCCTCTCTACCACCAGTGTATCTCATTACGCATTGACTCCGTGTTTCTTCTTTAACTTCTAGTTTATCCTTATTGTCGTCTCTTTGTACGGACGAAAATATTTCGAACGGTTCGTTGCTCCTTCCGACGATGCAGATTTTTAGTTAGCGGAAAAGAGATACATGGGTCGACGATAATATCGCGGCCGTATTGAAATTATCGGTTTTAGGTTCGAGCCTGGTATGCGCTAATGCATCGAGTACAGGTGGCAAAGGGATTCCGATTCTAATTTAATGACGCGTAGGGTAGAATGCTATGGCAAAGTCGATCAACGCAATAATTCGTCGATGAACTCGAGAGCGCGGGAGTACACGACAGTTGCATGGAAACGGGGTTGGCAAGACGCGACGGATACATCGAGAGGAAACAAAGCTTTGAATGTGAATTCGTCGTTCCGTCCTCCGTTGCAGAATGCTCGGCTCTCGCCCTCTTCCTCGAATACCTACCACTTTGCTGTCTCGTTTGAACGACGTTTACCTCCAACGCTACTTCGTTCCATTTACCTCTAACCCTCGTGACAGGTAGTTTGGTCGACGTACACGTTTGCAAATTAAATTAAATACGAAAGCACGGGAATTCTTCCTGTTAATTATTCTTTCTACCCCGCGTCGCGTAAACCGATGCGTGCGAGTTACTGCGGCCCCAACGTATATTCCCCACTTCGAATAATAATCGTCACCGTTGAGATTTTTCGATACGACCTTCTTTCCTACAACGCTGGATGCTTCTGATAGATTGCTGAACGTTAATGAAACGTTCCATTAGTGTTGTATGCGCGTTATTCGCCGACGTTCTCATACACTTGGTCGCGGAAAAAATGAAAATGAAATTCGCATTATATGCGAAATTTACTTTGCGTAAATAATGCTTCAAACCCACCGGTCATTGCCAAGATCCGGAAGTCGACACTGTCTCGATGGGGTGAACGTTACAGGGATGAAACAGAAATCACTCGCAAAATAATGTTAATTTGTAGTTCTTAGAGATTCCCAGTCAGAAGTCCAAGAAATACTACTACATCTAAATTCATCACTTTGTTACGAGAAAAAGTATTTTTAGTGCTTTCTCAATCTGAACGATGGCCACTCGGTTCGCCGGTTTCGTCTAACGTTGCGCCGCGCACTCTACTGCGGTACGCCGTTTTTCCAGTCCTAGAAACGAGGGCCAAGTTGGGCGTGGTTTTGGCTACCGTGCAATTTACGACTTGCCGATAAAATCGAACGGATTCTAATTCGGCTAAGAGTCGAGGTTAGGCTAGGCTACTTTCTCCCTCTCTCTCTCTCTCTCTCTCTTACTACCTATTTATATCCATATCTATACATGTATATACATATATATATATACATATCCGAGGTAGTGCGTTTGCGTGCATAATCCACTAGCACAGTAGATTTAAGTAGTCCCACAGCCGAATGGTCGGATTCGTGGATCCGTTTTCGGTGATCCGCGAACGGTGAAGTAGTGTACGTAACCTCGGCACCAACGGTTGTGAAGCCAGGTACTCTCGAACGATGGCGATAAATTTTCCCACAGAGCCACGGCCGAGAGTTCTTATTCCACATGGTGAAGGACCCATTCGTCTTGCTGGTTGGGAGAGCCATCGAGGTCAGACGGCTGCGGTTCTACTCCTCGTTTCTCTTTCGTTTCTCGAATCCTCCCATCGAATCATCTCGTGCGCTCATTTTCGTTTTCCAACCTCTACCTTGGCCGCTAGTCGGCCAATACGAAAGAGAAGCCTGACATATTCCAGAATGAGACGAGAGAGAGAGAGAGATAGAGAGAGAAGATCGCTATCGTTCATTCCCCTTTCTCTCCGAATTCATTAGTTTCCCGCTGATCGGTTGTAATACTCTATATATCTCGTCTCAGTCGAGTCGAGAATACTCTTCGTGCGAAACAGCCAATGTGTCGATTCATAGCGAAAATCGAATGAAGCGGTAAGGTAAAAAAAGTTGACAATCAATTGGTTAATTGAACTTTTTTTCGAAAAGGGGTGAGCGGATTTGTCCACAGTAGGGAAAACTCCGGGTATCCGTGTATGTTGGGTGACTCGATGGAACTATGGGAAATCTGGGATGCCTTTATCCTTCGTCCGGTACCGTCGCTTCCACTGGTCCCCTTGGTGCCGATACAGGACACTGGCTCGCAGTCAGCAAACGCAATTAACGGGGAGGTCACCAATAACACGATTACAAATTACGAATCGTTGGTGCGCGTCAGCGTGAAAAGAGATCAATCAGCGATCCTATTGTCGTCTCATCGAGAGGGATGTTACGTTGCTACTGTCGCTGCCACTGCCCTTTCGTTCGGGCTTTCTCTCTTTTTCCTACGTGTCCAGCCCTCTCTACGCATATATCTTTCTCCCTCGCCTCTCTCTCTCTCTCTCTCTCTCGCACATTTCTTTTATTCTCACTGTGTATACCTGCCAGTATATATATGTATATATATATATATATCTCGCACTATACTATGTGCAGGAAGCGCTACGGGAATTGTGCACGTTGCGCTATTTGAGTTCTATAGTGGTAGACCTCTGTGCAATTCTAACCAGGGATGGTTTTCTGTATACGTATCTATCTATATATGTAGATATATATTTCTCTCGCCATCTCCCTCTATATATCTCTCGCCCTCTCTCTCTCTCTCTCTCTCTCTCTCTCACTCTTTGTCTTTCTGGTTCCAAGCGAGAGCCACGAGTGGTCATGTATGGACGTTCGATATTGGCTATTATTCCTGCGAACCGTTTCCACTGGTGTTGGCGCGCATCCGCTTTTTACTCGTTGTAGACTTATTGTAACCCCGTATGAAATGCGCGTCACATATCGAGAGAGCTCACCACGCGCGTCTGTCGGAACATCCACGATATATATGTCTATAGATATATTATTTTTCCACCCATCGATATAAATATTATTAGTAGCACGACGAGAATATGGCTTTGGATGCGATTATCTCGGATCTCTGATGCCTCGTTAGTCGAAACGAGAATTTTCATTCTGTATCGATTACACGGAGTAAAAAACTAGGCACGTCATACTTTCGTAATGCAATAATTATTTTAAAAACGTCATTTTTGAGATAAACGTGACGATTTCCATCCTTTAGCCATTATTGTAACGAACGATTATTCCTTTTCGCGATAATTATTTATTATTATTCCGTGAGTCGTTGGTTCCATTTTATTTATTAATTTGCAGGAGCTTGTCATTGCGGGACGCTAATTTCTGGAGCTCTCGTAACCGCGTACATTTGTTTTCCTTCTCTTCGCTCGAGCTCGTATCTTCAGGTATGTGCGAGGTGCCCGGCGCATCGTCGCTGCAACTCGAATTACCCGCGTAATTGAAATTGATGCGAAAGCTCCTCTGTGTGAGCTCTCTCGTGCAAGCATTCGGGTAACCATCCAAAACCAGCGCCGAGTCTCGAGCTTTGTGCGCGTATTACCAAAACTTTGATGATGCTTCTCATCTCTCGTGCCTTCTCTTTCCCACCAATTTCCACTCTCTGTACATATATCCGACGTACACCTCGTGTTGCTGAAGTAGTTATCCCTTATGGTAGACCCTGCGATGCAGTGGGTCGCACTGTACTTTGGCACAAAATAGATTGGCAGTCTAAGAGACAAACTGTAAGAAAGAGAGAGAGAGAGAGGGAGAGGGAGAGAAGGTTGGGGCAAAAGACGAACAAGATCTACTTTGAGTTGTGGGACAGTGTCATCTCCAAGTTATCCATTCTGAGTCTGCTTCGCAACCCGATAAGTTACTTATCACCCCGGGCTCACAGAAAATAATAAAGTTTCTGCGGTTCAACGATATTAAAATTCTCGAGTATCAACACCAGACTCGTTAGCGTTCGCCGTAATTCGAATTATCCGAGTAAAAAATTAATCAGGCTGCCTCACGTTTCGTCAGGCAGCGATAAGGACTGCCTGATTCGACTTCCGTGATCAGGATGTCTAAACAAGTCGGTACGTATCGGAAAAATATTGTTTTTTCCTATTTTTCCAACAGAAAAAAAACGATTCAATGCGAATGTCCCTTTTATGCAAAATCGTCGGACGAATGTGCTCCGCGCGCGTTCTATCCGCAACGTATCAAACTTTTGAGTGCTGTCAAGTCCAGCCCACTGCAATTTGTAAACGTTTTTTTGACAGTTTTTCAAAGTCGCGTCATCATTTTTCGCGATTTTTTCCATACATATTCCTTTCCAGTTTTTTTATGCGATTTTTGAACTCTTCTCACGACTGCCCTATTCGAGTTGTCCCCATAAATCCAATGCCATTCTCTAATCCATAATCAGCTCTGATCCGGCTGAAGTCAAAGTCCGTCTAGAGGTACCGGCTCAGAGTCGAATTGGGTATAGCGTTACAATGTTAGTCTGGCACTCTAGCTAATTTCAGCTCGAGTAGCTCTAATCCTAAGCTAACCACTAACGATATTACCCCCTGAAGATTTGATATTCCATCGTAAAAGTAAATTTTACGCGTTAATCGTATGCTTTTGTTTAATCTTCGTGTCATCAGGTATACGTGGTTGGTCACACGCCACCGGGTGTCAGGGAACGCGAGGGTGGCACCAGGGTAATGAGCGCACAGCACAATAGGAAATATCTACAGCTCGTGAAATTATACTCCGACATAATAGCCGGACAATTCTTCGGGCACTGGCACTCGGATACTTTTCGTACGATCTACAGCGATGGCGGTACGACCACAATTATAATACACTGAAAATTGACGAATCAGTTTTATTAATCTACGATTTCTTTCGTATTTTATAAATTATCACGATACGCGTGAGAGTAAAAGAAAAATATTAATTCCCATTGCTCAAAGTCGAAAGTTGGCGCGCGGCCAACTTGAAAGTTGGCCAAATAAGTTTTGATTAACCCAACGGGTTCTAACAAATGTTTCAATTTTTTCGGAATCGTTTACGATTATCCAGGAGTGCCGATATCGTGGATCATGATGGCACCGAGTGTCACTCCCGGTCGAGCAGGTGGGCCCAATAATCCGGGGCTGCGACTTTATAAATTCGAAAAGAGCACGGGAAAGGTAAGCTACGTAAAATAAAATTACTCTGGAAATATTTTATACAAGAAAAATATTCCTCGTGTCGTGTTCAACTGACGTAATGTCAAAATGTATAATGCGAAGGGGCCCGGGGTCATCCCTTTGGTAGGAAGATTCGCGATCCTGTTATTCTCGTATCTCCGTGTATGCGTCTCGTGCATTATTTAATTAATCTTCACCGTAATTATCCTCATCGCGAATCCGAGATTTATGCACATCACATTAAAAATGTCTCATCGTCGAAATACGCTCTATGAATTTTGATATTTACAGATCGATGTACGAAGATAGATCGAGGTTTATCGAGATATATTTATGTCGTCGTTAACGTCGCGAGTCAATAACGGCAGCCGTCCTAAACGTGAAAAAAATAATTTCGTCGATCGTACGTTTCGCATCAGTTGTCGATAATATTGATTTTTTACACGAGCGAAGCGACAACGTGTTGTTTTTCGTCATTATTCGATCGTCGACATTTAATGAAGATCCGAGAATAACTCAAACGGTATAATCTCGCGATTTTGATTAAATGTTTGTCAGCCAAAATTGTCGATGATACGTGTCGCCGTATTAACGATATTTCTAAAAGGTTTTCACCATTCGAGTTTTAAAAAAAGCGTTTCATCGATATCAATATCCGGGCTGGAATGAAAAACATGATCAATGAAATACAGCTGACAAAAGAAGGGAGGTGAAAAAACGGACGGAATCAGAAAAACAAAAATTTGTATACCATTGTGAAACGGAACAATGTATCGTATAACCAACGGTATTAATACACTTTATAACGCCCTGTTTGTTCTTCTCGCGGTCGTACACGACTCGTAACAATAGATGTATTCTTTTCCCGATAAAGCATTTTTTATATCTCGACGTATGCATGATGGGCGGGCTCGTATGTGTGTTTTTCGTCAGATTCTCGATTACACGCAATTCTACCTCGATCTGACGAAAGCGAACGAGGATGGTAGCGCGCATTGGGCGACCGAATACTCGTTTCTCGATTATTACAATCTCGAGGAGATCACTCCTCACAGCCTTCACGATCTCGCCGATCGATTTACCCAGACGGACGACAATGCATTCGTGAGGTGAGTTGCATGTGCGATTATTTTCAAATATACAGGGTGTTTGTTTTTATCTCTGCCATGCGAAATAACTCGGTAATTATCGACGTCACAAAAAAAAATGTTCCAAACAATAGTTGAATGATGTGGAGGGGCGATCGAATGCGACCATTTTTTTCCATTGATAAAAGAAACACCCTGTATATGATCCTTTTACCGCGTCTCTATGTTTTCATTTGAAAAACAAAAACAAAAATAAAGAAAATAAAGAAAAAAATGTTTCCCCATAATTTATCGTATTATTCGGGACAATCGGGTTTTACCGTACCGTACCAAAAGTCGTTTACTTTTATGGCATACGCAGATATTACGCCGCTAACGCGGTTTCTCTGCCGCGGGAGGTCGAGGAAATATGGGGCTGCGGTGCTTTGAACGGTGCGTGCGCGTTTCATCATTACTGCGCAGTTACGCGGGTCAACCCGAGCTCTTACACCGACTGTCTCGCATCGTACGCCTACGCACTCGCAACGGCATGTTCACCGACTGTAAACTTGTACTTCGCGCCTTACCTCCTATTAGCTCTCATATCGGTACTCGGCAGTCGATAGACGACGTGGACCTGAGAAACCCGAACCACCCTAATACCCCATTTCCCTCGCCACCCCTCCGCCACCTCGCATCATCCAAACTAGAATAATCTCGATGATAACAATGATACGATCATTTTACGAAATAGGAATTTCATGAAAATATTTCGTCCGAGAAGCGAGAACTCGATCGTCGATATATCGAAGTGAAAGAAAAAGAAAACAAAAAAAAAGACGTGTGCTAATCAATGTATTACCTCGATTACAGGAATATATTATTATTTAAAGAAAACAAAAATTCAAATTAAACGAATAGAAATAATAACGATACAAATTCGATCGACGAATGTTCGAGTCGCAACGGTAATTTCATACACGAGGAAGATTGTTCGTATACATTGTGAATTAATAAGTGTCTGGAAGAGAAAGAAGCATGCGATATAGGTATTGATTAACGGTGTCAAGACGGAGCAACGATACAATTATGGAAAATGTATGCATATATGTAAAATGTATGGATGTATGGTGTGCGTGTACGACGTGAGAAAAACGAAGCCTTCGCGCGTTACGTAATTGTCGTATGCAAAGAATTTTCGTCCGTTATCGAAAGATATCCGTTTTCTTTACTCGTTTGATAATCGGTGCTGATTGTTCAGGGTATTTAGGGTGTTGATACGTAAATTGCAATTGCTATAAGATGTGCGTGCCGTTGTCACGGATAAACAGGCTTTTCACAAAAGGGGACTTTACATCCATCATTTCACTTCCCCGTTCCTGGCAAGAATAACAATAAAAATCCATACGCGCGCGTTCCAGTTGCTTATCACGCGCACTGTATGGATTTTTATTTTATTCTCATAACTGTTTTATTTTCTTCTTTTTTTTTTCTTTTTTTTTTCACCGAAAACATGCCAAATATTGTATGAAAAATCGTACTATCAACGCGCACTCCGTTGAGTAAATGTTCGCATTCATATTTCGGAAAGCACTCTGGTATTCTCACATGCCCTGTAACCCCGCCCCAATTCCGCGGATAGAACACAATAACACAGCGTATGGTGCTCGCCGGTCATATATAAAATATCGTTGAATGTAGCTAATAAAACGCAATGTTCTCTTACCGATTCTCAGCCTCGGTTCCCGCTTGACGTAACCCACGAAATGTAAAAATCAATCTCCCACTGCGACGACGACAACAACAGCAACAACACCGACCAATATTAAACACGAGCTTTTCCACGAATATCGTGCATAATAATACATTTGCCCGAACGCGAATTATAACGAAATAATTGAGAGTGGACCATCGAGCATACGTTAAGCCATGAAGACAAACCTGTACCTATAGTTGTCTGTGTAAAACGTGAGAGAAGAGCGACGGGGTAGAAAGGGTAGGTGGGATATGAAATTTCAACGTGCTGTATAATATATACAGGGTGAATTTCATAATGTATAGCACAATTTGTTCCAAGGTAGATGGGACCATTACAAACAAAAGATGTAAATATACATTAGGAATATTTTCAATAGTTTGCGAGATATCAATTTTTAAAGTTGGTCTAATCAGAGCGCGCCGAGAAGCGTTGAAGCCGCCCATTCCCCGCGCCGTACCACGCCGAGACTTTCGTCTCTATGGTCACGAAACTCGCGAATTAGTTCAGGATAATTAATCTTAGCAGAGGCGAAGAAAAAAGCACAAGGAAATTTTGTTGATTTCGTTTTTTAAAGTTGGACCAACTTAAAACATTTATATCTCGTAAACTATTGAAAATATCCCTACTGTATATTTATAACTATTGTTTGTAACGATCCCACCTACCTTAGAATACATTTTGCTATACCTTATGAAATTCGCCCTGTATATACATATAATAAGACAATGTGTATACCAGCTCTCACGTGCTGTACGTAAGATGTCGATATATTTATGTACGTGTATTACGTATAGCCCGTTAAAAGAGTTTACGTTACATACGCTCGTCTGCGAGATCTTCATTCGTGTGCTATATTCGTGTACTATATTGGTGTATACCCTAGTACATATTTTCTGTTCCTATATACGCACACACACACACACACACATGTATTTAGATGCCGCAGCGATGATGCTGACATCGATTTATATTATTATGATTGTGATTATTATCAATAACTATGAATGCTGATTAACAAAGTGATGAGTCGTATGAGTCCGGGTGTGAGTCGAGTCGCTTGCGTGACTGGTCGATGTTCGAAAAAGACGAGACAAAGAGAGATATAAATATTCTCCCTAGTACCCTAGTACGTACTTTCTGTTCCTGTATACACACACATATATATACGTATGTATATAGATGCCGCAACGATAATGCTGATATCGATTTACATTATTATGATTGTGATTATAATTAATAATTATGAATGCTGATTAACAAAGTGACGAGTCGTATGAGTACGTGTGTGAATCGAGTCGCTTGCGTGATTGGTCGATGTTCGAAAATGACGAAAGAAAAAGAGATATACTTATTCTCCGTATCGTTTTCCTTCTTCTTTCCTGATTCGCGTTACTTTGAACAAATTTTTTTCGTCTAACATTTTCAATCAGATTTGCAGCATTTACTGTCCGTGCGCTGATACAGTGACCGTTGGGAGAACGCTCGGGTAGGCATACCTGCCGATAGAGAAATGTGGCGAAGAACGTAACGACGGGAGATAGTAAGAGCGAGGTGAGAATGAGAGAGAGAGAGAGAGAGAGAGAATGAGAGAGAGAGAGAGAGAGAGAGAGCGCATTGTTGAAACGGGTTTCCAACGCGTTTTCAGAGACTCCGAATTGTTACCGGGTAGTTAGTCGGATAGGAGAACGGAGAAGGGGGATGGGGGAAGCCGAAGGGTCGTTTGTCCACGATTCTACACTGTATGTGTTCACGAGTTACGCACGTGACCTCACGCGCGCGAAGCAAACAGTGTGCTAACAACCAGTGTGCAATTCGCACTCACGCCGACCATGTCGCGACTAAGAGATAGAGATAGAGAAAGAGAGTGAGAGAGAGAGAGAGAGAGAAAGAGCGAAAGAGGAAGGGAAAGAGATAGAGAAGGGAGAGAGAGAATCCCGTGAGAGCGTCTACAGCGATTTCCCTCGATACGGAAGACGCAAGATGCATTCCAGAAACGTTTCGATTAATCACACCTCTCGTCGTTAACACCTTTTCTAGAAACCCGTCGGAAAATATCGACGATTTTCGAACGTATTGGGCAATTGGTATTAAACGCACGTTGTCGAGTGGAAGCGAAACGTTTTCCATTAAAATTGAACAAAGCATGAAAATGATCAAAGAAATAATCTCGATGTAACGGACTCCATTTAAACAAAGTTTCGTTTCACCGAAACCGCGAATATTTGTACATGGATAAAATTAAATTTTGTTTCAATGAAATTAATCTCGGCTCGATAAACTTCATTGAAATATATATATATATAACTTTGAATCGGTATATTTTTCATGCGCGATGATACGAGACTCTTGCAAACAGAGATTTTCTGGGATTTAACGTATATATTAAACACGAGGTTTTTGTGCTTTTGATCTTGCGTTCGTTGATATCAAACGTATGTATACGGAATTTCTACAGAATCACGGTCGGTACGAGCTGTTTTCAAAAATAAAATAAATACAAGCATATCAAGGTTTCGATACACGCTCGGTTTATTTTCGTAGTCTACCCAACGGGCACTCCCGTGTGATTTCATTCGTGTATAATTGGTGATCGATGGCAAACCGTGCCGGTACGAGGATTGGAGAAACTGTAAAATTACGATTTTACGAAGAGAACACTATTATTGGTAAGACCGAATGATAGAAAAATAGCGACTAATTGCATTGTGCGTGTGCGAGTGCGAATGTATTAACGCGGATCATTCTAAGTCGTTCGTCATTCATCGTTCGATGCAATGTTTCATAATTAAATTACTTAATAAAAATACACGATGAACTTGTAAATCTATCCTACCGTTATTTAAATCCTTTTCTCTCTTTTTTAATAAATTATTGCGGGTAAGTATATTACATATAACGCTACTATATATATATATACACCCTTAAACCTTATCGCGTACTTCGACGAGAGCACTTTCTTTTATTCTACCACCTTCCCATACAGAGACGTCATCGTCCTTCGGAACATTTTCTCCGTTCGTTTTTTCCCCCCACGCCCCATTTACCCTCCCGCCTCACTTTTCTTTACTTTTCGCAATTTCTTCGATTTAAGAAGCGATTCGATTGATCGAGACTCGAGATGAGGGGGTTGTACGCCCGACACACTCGTTCGCACTCACTCATGAGGAACTAGAACCACTCACGCAAAAAGTCTCGTTTTCTCTTTGCCCGCTTCTTCTCGCATTCGTCGCTGTTCATTCTCTCCGGCTACCCCGAGTTTCGTTCGACGAGCAATCCCTCTTGGCCGAGCGATGCACAGGATTTCCTAGCGCCAACGGTATACCGCAAATAAGGTATAAGAGCCTTTTGTTCGACGCTCACTCGTGTATGCGGTTAGCCGCTGTTCGGAATGCGACGAATAAAAAAAAATCCATGACAAAATAACGCAGTGAGATAAAGTGGAGAGGTTCAGGCGCATTCGCGCCTCGACATTCCCATCAGTACCATCTCTGTAATTACATCATTCGGCTATTCTCTCAAGGGTTGATGGCCCTCTCTTATCCAACCCCCACTCCCTCGCTCTCCCTCTTATTCCATTTTCTTCCGACGAGAAACGTAGATTCTCGAGTGAATGAGAAATTTTAGTGCCGGTCGAGGGGAGAAGGGCGCGCGAGTGTAATTTTACCTATCGGTAGAACAATTCTCGCGATTATTTTACGGATGAATAGTATTTTATACGAGTTTCGAACGAAGGAGACCGCCGGTTATAAATTTCACCCGTATACCATCGGTTTCGTTCGTTATATTCGCGCCAGGCGAGGCGAGACGATTACTTTCTTTTCTGCGAAAACTTGCGATGATATTAAAAACACCGGTGTGTCCTAATAATCTCGCGAGCGTCTTAAGTTTGCGAAAAAAGAAAAACGGATCTCTAATATCGATGCGATACGAATATCGTCGAATGGAAAAGTTTTCAGACAGAAATGTTGTACATTTTTTTTATCAAAGATGATACGAATAAAAAAATCAAAAAGTTTAAGAATATTAATCCCCGAGAAAGCGGTGCCTCTTTTCAAATTGATCGATACACGACTATAACTCAAAGAAATATGAATCCTGAATCGTGACGTCGATGCCTCGAGTACGATCAGTGGCAGGGAGAGAGTGTGGGAGGGCAGAAGGGCAGGAGAGCAGGTACGATTCACCGTCCACAACAGATGTGCGTCCCATCACCTGCCTATTGCACAATGTGGACTTAACATATCTATATTCATCTTCATAAGATTATATTCAATATATATATATATATATATAATATCGTGGTTCTCTATTAGGTCAGTACACGCAGCCATTTCCCATCTGTATGTACGTACAACGGAGACATGTTGAAACTATCGGACCGCAGCAAACAGCATCAAGAATGTAATACCATGACAGTGATGCAACCCCACCGTCGTTTTATCGATCGGTTCAACGACCGCGACATTACCGTCAATCGTCTATCATCTACCATTTTTTCAAAATCTATTTTCCCGGAGCTATTCAACTATAGAAAATACCTACCTATATACCGTAAATAGATATATCCACGCTGCAAGAAGAGAGAGAGAGAAACGAGACAGCGAGGATGTTCGATAGACGCGACAAGGATAAAGAGACAAAGCGGTTGAAACGAGGGAACATATATTGTATAACATACAGTTCATAATATATGAAACTTGCGATAGGACGCAAGCAGGAGAGTGGAGGAGGTGGAGGAAGCTGACTAGAGGGTAAAGGGTGTGGTTTGCCAAGGATAGTAGCGAGCGCCTAGATTATGGAGTGCGAAGCACAGTTGATACCCATGTCGCTGCCTTCTATATCGAACATATATATTACACACAGAGAGAGAAAGAGCACACCGTAAGCGTGCAGCCACGGGTGCACGTCGCGCAAATTCTCCTACACCCCCTCGATACACCAGGTCCCCATACCTTGGCTCGACTCGCTCCGTTCGAATCCGGTGTGCGCCAGTCGTGCAAATGGCACCGGAATCAACTTGCGGCGCACACCTCGTACCGGCTACTAGTCCCTCGTTGTGTAATGCGGTACGCGCGTATGAATACGTATATACACAGATGCATACGATATACGTGTAGAGAGAGAGAGAGAGAGTGAACCTTAGCGAGCAAGCCGCTCGGTAGTCTCCTGCTGGCGAAGAGTCCGCGAATAGATATAACGTGCATGAAAATGTGTTCAGCGAATAGGCAATAAAGATCCGTGGAAAAGGGGGTGTGGGAATAAGGAATACCGAGAGGGAGAAACGCGGAGAGGTTTGGCCGGGGGATATAAGGAAACGTTATAACCGATTCAGCATTCTTCGCGGTGAAGAGATATACCGTACGAAGGAAAAAGAATAAAAACGTTGGGACGAGAGAGAGAGAGAGAGGGAAAAATAGACTAAGAAGAAACTGCTCATCGATCGATCTGGAATATATTTCTCCTCATTTCTTTAGTATGTACCGCGAAGTAACGCGCGGTACGACCAGCAAAGCGTTTCATATCATTTTTCCAATGTATTAACTCTCGTCCTCGCATAAAACTCCGAAACTGTTCTGCTTCTTTCCAAACTAGGACGGATATTTTACCGTGGTCCGCTTCTATCGAGCCATCCCCCGCTCCTTCTAAGACGTTATAAATTGTACGGAGTATTATATGTCCTATAGGTGTACATATGTCCTATACATACTTATATACGTCGTCTATAAGAATGCGGTATCGTGGTATAAACTCGAAGAGAGAGAAAGAGAGAGAGAGAGAGAGAGAGAGGGAGAGAGAGAGAGAAAGAGGGAGAAGTATGCCAGAAGATATTCTTTCTTATTAGGTACGTAGCCGTTGGCCCGTGCAATTTAACTGAGCGTAATCTCTCTCTCTCTCTTTCTTTTTCAGGAAAGTGGACTGCCGCCAGTAACCGAGCGAATGACCGAGATTGAGAATATTACGATATACGATCGCTCGAGATCGGTTATAGCCGTCACTGAAATTTCTCAAAGTCATTCTAAAACGTTAATTCATGACACGATAACATTATCGATCATACGAAGAGACATATTACCCTTACGAATTCGGACGTACGAACTCATTGATAAATTAATTATAAAGATTTTGTATTTTAAGTTGGCAAGATTTTCGGTTTAAATTTGAAAAATGGGCGAATCATGGGCAAGGGTATGTTTTTTTGTTGCTGTCAAACTTCTCGCGACACCATCCCCATCGTCGTTTTCGTCGGATTAACAGGGAAGGTTTCTACTTCTTGTTCCTGAGTACTAATCATTAAAGTACTTTATTCGAGCTTCTCTCGCGTATACGACGTTCAAACAGACGGACACGCGCGAAAGGGGGTGGAAAAATAAAGAGGCGCGTCTTGACTGCGATGAAAAAAAGAGGGAAAAAAAAGGAAAAAAAACTGACGATAGCTCTCAGCCGCCTGTCTTGTGTATACACTGCTCCTTATCCCCCGCTTTACAAAGCACTCTTCCTACTGACGAATAATTTGCAGCTCCCTCCTGTTTTCGGAAGGAAGAAAAGAAAGGCTTGAGAAAACGGGAAGGTAAAAAAGAGAAGAGTTTAAAGGTGTATTTTGCATATTTCCCCCCTGTTTTTTATTAGCTAACAAAAGAAACAATAAAAAAAAGCAGGCAGTTAAGAAAAACAGTGAAAGAACAAGTCCGAGGATCTCTACCGACGTTTATCGACCTTTTTACTACTCAGGTCTCGAGCCACTTGGCCGAGATTCGAAACGACACTCCCGGGATCTGTTTAAGGAGCGAAGAGAGATGGGAGAGCACAGAAATTCGTATACGGGATAAATTAGGCCGTTGACACAAGAGTCGCGATGATTCTCAAGCCCCACCGACCGCTAACCAAGCAACCGACCTCGTTGCCCTTCCACCCCCTCGAGAGGTTCGATTCACGTCTAAATGGTCCGAATTCGGGCTAAAAGGGTCGGTAAATATCGGCAAGGGTCGCTACGACAAGAATCATCCGCATTCGTCATGGAATGGCAAAAATGTTTCGCGATCTAATATTGAAAAAGGAAATACGCAAGCTTCGTAAACGTTTTTGTGTACGCGCGCTTTGAACCGGCCGACCGAAAATTACGGGACAAAAGAGATCGAAGAAGACTGTTAAGCGGTGATGAGAGGAGAATGAGAAAAGTGGACGCACACTTTGAACGATAAGACAAACGTTCTAGTGACAAATGTCGCGTCTGTTCAGGCATCCGCAGCGAGACTTGTACACCAAGTTGGAGAAAGAGGGAGAGACCAAGGACGACGTCGAGTGCAGCGCATATCCTTTGGCCCTTTCTATTTATGAATGCTCTCCGATTACTCAGGAAGAGTCGCAAGTGTCCCCGGGTGTGTAAGATGCCTTCCGGGGGAATTCAATTCATTTCGAGAGTCTCTCGCGGGCACGACGTACGTACACAGCGGGAAGTTTCTCATTGTGGCTCATTCACTCCACCCTCCTCCCTCGCGCTCCTCCTCGCCATATTTCTCTGTCTTCTTTTCACCCTCTATTTTTGTCTGTACTCTCGTTTCTAGCCATATCCTTTTACAGCCAAACACACGCTTTCTCCCTTCTACCTACGGACTACCGACGTATTCTCTCGTCTTCGACGTCAGAAAACTCTTTTCTCAGGAAACTCATCTCTTTCTCGACATTCGCTACGTCTCGGAGACACACAGTGTGTATATGCTCGCTATGCATACTGCAATATACAGAGTTTGTCGATGCTACTTTCGACAAGACGAATACAAAATGGACTCGCACTCGTTTTTTTCGAGTCGACGGATCGTGGAGATCCCCACATTTTCCGGCGGACGAGATATTCTCGTCAGGAATAATTACGAGGAAGGGAGAAGTGGGGAATATCGGAAGATTGACAAGAGGTAGGCGAGGGTTTAGTGGCAGTTTTTGATGAGGTTGACCGAGACGTTTGAAATATGTTTGCACACGATGTCGCATAAGCTGTACGTAACATTTTTGCCGAGTCCTTCCGCAAGGTACACGGATTTAACTGGATTCAATCATGAATTCGATTAAAATTAATCCTCTCTGTTTTTTTATTTTTCTGTTGAAACGAACATCCGCAAATTCGTGCATCTCTGTCTATACTAAGGTGAACGCGTAATATATGTAGAGGGAGGCCGGACAAGACGGGGTAGTTACTGGGCTAATAACGTGGTTAAAATCAAGCGGTCGAGTTAATTGCGATGCCCAACTACTCGTCGCTATGACAGTGATCAGCTGTGCGAGTGTTGACAGAATCGCCAGTTAATTGTTTTTATTACTGGAAAATACGTGAATTGCGTCTTTTCGTTACACATTTCTTCATATACGTTTGTTAGAACAAAATCATTAAAAATTGTGAATTTTGGGTGGCACTTGGGTGAATGTTATAGACAGAAGTTTGCATTAGCAGGTAAAAACTTGTTTTTTAATAACATATTCCTTGTAAAATGCATATTTGTAAAATGCATTTTGAATGTAAATACTCATTTTAAGCCTGTAATATGGGGTATGTATATTTCCCGACATAGTGCTTATAGTTATTTATTTTATATATTATTTGTTTAGCATAATATATAGTTATAAAACCTAAAGCAAAAACAAATACTAGAAAGTCGTCTTCTAAAGAGATGGATATTGGTAAAGCAGGAAATACTTCATGTTTTTATTGCTCAGGACGATACTTGGACTCCCTTGAAGATTGAATCGTGCGTTCTTCATGTTTCTAGAGGGCGTATTGTAGCCGACCTATCGGGTAAGATGGGGTGACCGTTAATTTTCTATAAATTGTTATTTTATGACGACTGCAATGATTAGACGTTCTTAATTCCATGTGACTATTTACGACGGATAATAAATTGATTAAATAAGATTAAATACGATTTAAAACCTATGAAAACTTATGAATTATTGAGTTTTGAACCTTAGCTACCCCGTCTTGCCTGGCCTTCCCTTAGGTAGCCGCGAATTTCGAGAGAGCCAGTGATATATCGATACGAACCGCAAATAAGGAAGCATCGGTATCGATCGTCGAAAGTATTTACGCTCCGACGTTCCAAGAGAAACTTCGTATTATAGTTGCAATATTAGTTAACCGTTACACCACGAGCTAATACCATAATTGTATAATAGTTCATTCGCTATGCGTCTCTTCTTTCTCTCTCTCTCTCTCTCAGACACACACCCAGCTGTCACCCTCGCCGCCTCTTTCACAGTGGCGCAATTTCGGGACGGCCGGATAGAAGTTGCGAAGCCCGCAGCATAGATTCGGTAGCTTTAACTTCGCCGCGTCGATTTATGTCGAAATGGTCGGAATAGTTTTAGGAACGTTTGGCTTGGTACTGTGAAATTGGGCGAGAAGGTGAGATGGACAAGCGCGGTAAGTGAGAAAGAGACAGAGAGAGAGAGAGAGAGAGTGGCGAGGATAACAGGGAATAGCGAGGGGATGAGATCAAGGGAAGAGGCAGAGAACGGAGAGATTCGTCCGAGAACGAGAAGAGGAAACTCTCCGCGCGGTGTTTATTGCATACCGATATGCCAGCCGACCAAACAGCCAGCCAACCGGAACTACGGGGCTGAATTGCGACCACAACAGCACGGGGTACGTCGCTTGTGGCTAAAATTCTCAGCTGCCCCACCGCCGGCCGATATCCATCAAATTCTTGATTACGATTAAGAACGAAGAGACATTCCGACATTATCGCGGATGAACGAGCAACGAGGATTCTTGATCGTCCTCTGACCGACGAACGTTTTTTTTTTTGAGAAATATCGAGCCCTCCTTCCCTTATTCGAGAGAGGGTAGAGCACTAATGAGGGAACTTGGTTCACGGTTATAGAAATAAAATTCTGACGTCGAACATCGGCAACGAGGGACGTTGGTCGACCGGAAAACAAAACAATAAATGATAAACGGAATAATGGAACTCAAATGCCGGGCAAACATCGTAGGTACCGGGGGTCCCCGGGGTTACGAATCTCTCTTTCGCTCGGCGGAAATTCTATTTCTCGCGCACACCGGCAATCCAGCGATCTCGGTTATTCTTTGGACGAAAAAAAAAACGGATAAACTCACCTTCTTTTCAGCTCGGACGAAAAAGAAAAAAAACAAAAAAAAACAAAAAAAAAACAGCGCTGAGAAAAGAAGTGGAGAACATAAAGAAAGAACGACGAGAGATGAGAAAGTCGCGAGAGGGAGCATAGTCTCTCTATCACGCGTATGTATATACACACACACACACTCGTACACTCACACACATATAGGCAGGTATATGTAGGAGCGTAGAGCGCAGCGAAGAGAAAGAGACCACGCTTCGCATCTCGAATTCAAGCTAGGAAAAATGTGCGGCGTCTCTCGGTCTCATTTTAATTTCCTTAATTAAAGGCTCACTTCATATAGCCCTGTCGCGCCTTTCGCCTCACCGTTCCTTCTCTTATTACATGTATTATAGCCCTTGGTACGTCCCACGGCTCATCCCCCGATCCCTCACCGCTGCTCGCTCATTCTATTGTGCTCCACAAGAACGAGGTTGCACACCCCATAGGTTTGCGATTCCATTATTTTCATCCAATTTCGCTAAGTTCCCCGATGGGGAAAAACTCGACGCTGTCTTTCGTCTCGAATCCGTGAGCAAACCTTTTGCGAAATATGCCACTATACAAAACATACCAGAGACGTCGTGCGCCTTTGTAGGGATCACAAGCTCCGTGACGCACTTGTACAGAGGGAGAGAAAACAAAAAGGAAAGAAGAACACAAAAAAAACGTTGCGCGTGTTAATAATACACGGTCCCCGGACAGGTGAGGTTAAATCTAGCGAGAGTATAAACAGTAAACTGATATTTGCATACTCGAGTCTCCTTAAATAATTGACTCGTCGACGACATGGACGAATGGAGTTCTCGAAATGGAGTTTTTATTTACGAGTGCGTGGAATGAATTATTTACGCGCGAGTTCGAAATTTGTAGCTTCCGATTTATCTTGTTTGTTTTTTAGTTTTTGTTTATTTCTAATTAATATGGATGTGCGCGTTCATGAGTCATCGATAAATTAATTTCATCGGTACATAATTCGGGTTTTAATCCAACGGAGAGGCGAAACGTACAAAAGGCAAACACGATCCATTGACAATCCCATAGCGAAGCGTTCGAACGCTTTCGAAATAATCATACATATTTTTCATTTTACGAAACATGGAATTCGATACTTTATTCAACATCGGGCAGAGACCTGAAAAATGTCCGAAATTGTTTGCCAGTGGGCATCAATCGCGCTCAACGTTCGAACAAAAGATCCAATACGAAACAGTTATTTTACCGATGCCCCTTTTAATCCATATTTATATCTCTTATCTATTTTTATCCCATTAATAACACATCACAATGATTTCGAATAATTCACGAGCATTAAATTAAACACGTCGTATTCTCGTTCGATTCGCGATAATTATTATCCAAAATATTTAATCGAAAAATCGATAGACAACGATATACGACCGTAAAATCCTTTTTTGGCCCTTCGAATAAACGAATGCGCCAACTTCCGGTGTAACGCCCATTCACCAATGGATAATTATATAGGTATGTAAAATAATGCACAATGAAAAGTGGAGCTATTGTATAGCGGAGAGGAGATTGGTGGAGGCTACGGAAAGGACAGAAAGGCGAAAGAGTGTGCGAGCGGCGCTCGGTGCGCCACTTCGACCGAACACACGGCTGAACGAGACTCGCGAGCCGCACGCTCGACGATTATCCAACCCGTGGTGATAACGGCGCCCACCCCCTATCTCGCACACCCTCCTACACCCTCGGTCGCTTCCTCCTGCACACAACGCACGTCGATGACCACCGACGTCGATAATGGCCGCGCGAAAGCCTTTGATAAAGCGTCACTTTATTCGGAAGATACATTTGGGCGAGGCGGTTAACCGGACGACAATTATAACCGCGCTGTAAGCCTCCCCCGCGAACGTCAACGAGGCGTTTACCTCTGCTCGTCGACTTCATAAAGTATGCCATTGTCACGATTATAACCGCAATACCAGCCGGTCGGCTGTGTAGCAACGAGCGGAAGTGGATTTTGGGTAAAATGCGTCGAAATGGGGAACGGTGTCATTGATGGAATCGAATTAACGAATTCGACCATCCAGCTTTAACTAACGGATCGTGTTTCATTATCTCTCGTGTATAAAAATAAACCTTCGGCAAATTTAACGAGAAAATATTATACATTAAGGGCAGATCCGGCTTTAGGAAGTTTAAAAAATTCATTTTTATTTGTATTATTTTTATAATTAAATTCTATTCTAGATATATCTACAACATTATTTAAAAAGTTTGTTTAAACAATTTTTATAGCACGGTGAAGTGATTTTTGTTTTCAAATTTGCTAAAAATGTAGAATTTTGCAACTTTTTCGGGTTTTTATAAGTAAGGCTAGAATGAAAATATTTTTAGAATAATTAAAAATGTATTTGCGACGTCTGTTTCAGAGGAGAATTACGAGCTTCACTTTTCCCGTACTTGAGAAAATTCAACGTAACGAGGCTTTGTACATAAAAAAAATTATTTTCTATTCTATAAATATACGTGAATTACTGAAAAACAGCGTTTTAGGCTTTCTAAAGCTGGACCTCCCCTTAATACGGGCGTGTGGCCAACCCTGCGTGTTTCCTCAACTTTTAAAAATCCTGCGAAAATACGATGGTATAATTTTAACGTTTGAAATTTAAAAACAGCGCTTGATCGGCTTACGTTGGATTTAATTCTATGGAAAATTAAAATCGTTCGGACGAACCGGCGAGAGTCTTCGTAGAAAAGCCTCGGTTAGTAGAATATTTTTGATCGGTAACCGGGGCTCGTGTCGTTGAACGAGCATGCAGCCCTTACAGCTTCGTTGAACGAGCCACCCCCTCATTAACGTAACACCTCGCAGGGGATTTGTACCTTACAGTAATGCGCCGCATCCATACACATTTAAGATCGGCAGCGAAGCGGAGTACGAGAGTTTTTCGTGAAGTTGGGAGACCGAGGAAAAGCTCTACAAGCTTCTCGACTCGTTAATTCGCAGCGTTCATTTCGCTCGCGGGACAGAACAAATCCAGCCACGTTTTCCACATATACATGAAGCTCGTAAATAATGAATTCAACATTGCACAATCTCTCTTTTGCTGTCGTGCTGAAATATTAAATCATCGGTATTATAACGAATGAATGTAAATGTGAAGAAAATCATTGTTAAATAGAACCGATATACCAACGAAATACGAAGAAATACGAAATTAAATTAAACAGAAGAGTAATACTGATTTCCGATACCTACGAAATATATTCGAGCCTCGGGAAGAGAAAGAGTCCTCGAGAAAGAGGAAAGGAAGGATGGTAGAAAGCAGAAGGACTCTTGTAAAGCGAAAGCTTCTAAAATTAATGAAGTGTTTTTCGTACACAAGGCCCTCGGGGGTGGCGTACCATGAGAGAGTAATAGAAATAGGAAATATAACGGTCGTCGTCGTCGTCGTCGTCGTCGTCGTCATCGTCCTCGGGATCGTCGGCCTCTCGTCGTTCGCAAAGTAAAGAGCGCAACGTTCGTTCCGGCCGTTTAAAAAGATATTCTCTCGTTCTCTAATTAATAGGACGATCGGTTACGACCGCGAGGTCTGTGTGTATGTAAACCGAGACGGTTACGAGTATGTCCCTTTCCTCCCTTCTCCCTTCCGCCCCTCTCTAACTCACGCTCTCTCGCTCTTCCCCGCACATCACGAGACCAGAGTGAAATGGCAAAAAAACGTAGTTTTTTTTTTGGCTCGATGGCGCACACAGAGGATCAACGCGCTTTACTTTGCCCGTCGTAGTGGCGTTACTGGTCGCTCGTAAAATTGTTCGTTCGGTACTTCGAGCAAAGTGCATCATGCACGTAAAATCGTTTTCCCCAGTCTGGTTCTCTTCTGGGTA
The DNA here is from genome assembly GCA_951802705.1 of Netelia virgata. NCBI lineage: Eukaryota > Metazoa > Arthropoda > Insecta > Hymenoptera > Ichneumonidae > Netelia > Netelia virgata. The sequence continues at coordinate 37,196,399 of OX637866.1, read as the reverse complement.
TAAACGTAAGCCCACATGTACATATATAACGAGGGATATCGACGTGGTGAATGCCGGTACTAGGGCTTTCCGTCGTATGGAACGTAGGTAGTCGTAGATGGGAAAGTCCCTTGCGCGTCGAGAAGATCGAAAAGCCATAATGTATTTGCGAGGTGGATACGTCTCGCATTCTTCCGAAGACGTCAATGGTCGACGTACTCTCGGTCTTTATACGCTATGTACGAAGAAATAACGTCGGACAGCAAAAGTAGTCTTTAAAACAGGAAGTAGTATCAGCAGTTTCGAATATCTAGGCATGATGGGAAAATGAACAAGAGGCAGAGAGGAATTCTCGTACGACGTCTTCGTGGAACGACGCTTTTAATTGAATCGGATATCCTCTGCCTCTGCTATCCAAGTACCTACGTCGTTTGCTTTTCTCTTTTCTTCTTATTTTCATTTACTCTCTCTCTCTCTCTCTGTCTTTCTCTTTCTCTTTGTCTCTTACGGTACATACTGGTCGCAAAACCCTTATTGCGGTGGCGCTTTGGTCCCAGCTGTGCGTCTTGATACACTCCGTAAGGGCGTTTTCCGGGGCTTCGTACGTATATATCTCGAAAGAGTGGAACGGCCGGCAGTAGCGTCGGCCAAATCGTTGAGAAATGTCGTAACCATTTGCAGTGCCCAAGCGCGACAAAGTATAGTCGAGTACGACCACGAGAATAACCAACGTTTTATCAGTAGGTACCTAACATCTACCTCCCCTACCTCGCCTACGTCCTACGTATGCCGCTCGAGCTCAAACGAAAATGGCTGTCTCGTTTAACAAGTCGCGGTTCTTTTTTTCGTCGTTTCGTTACATACGTTTTTACAACGAAACGACCAATAACCTCGAAGTATGATTTGAATAATTGTACGAGCGCCATTAATCTCGGCAGGGCTAAGATCGATAGGTCGAACTTTCGATTCGAGGATGAAAAGTTGAATCGTTTTCTCTCGATTGTTGCTCTTCGACCTCTTTCTCCCATCTCCACCTCTTTTCATCGTGGATCCACGCTCCAACATGGCTAATAGTACAATTGAAAAGTATATGGCACGAAGCCTGAGAATATCCGAGTAAGGTAAAAAGAGAAGAGCGCGAGGAAAGGGGAGAGAGCGAGATGAGAAGTTAGAGCTCCACGAGGCACTTCGTTTCCTTTCTCCGCTAACAATGGATCGTCGCTCTCGTTCAATACCCGTGATACAATAGTATATCCGCTTCGACGATTGGTACGTAGCTAAAAGCCACCACTAGTCCCAAGTTGAAAGATTGAGCTATTACGTGTATAGGTATATACAGATATAATATACTTATAAAGCGAATCGAGATTTCGAAGAAGGTGAGACTGTCGTTCCGTTTGACGAAATGATCCGACGGCGTCCAAGTCAGAGAGAACACGATACAAAAAGAGGAGAATGATAGAATTGGAAAGAGAAAACATCGGACGGGTTCTCTAGCTTTTCAAAGTGTGCGCGTCGACGCGAATCGAATAATGATCACCGTCGCTTCGCCCGATCGTAACGTTCCCGCTCACCGCGAAGCTTCGAGGTAATCGATACGAAACTTAATTAATCGTCGGATGGTGAACGGCGCTACTAATTAATTAAATTATCGACGGCTATGAGTGTATACTCAGCGGGAGTTGCGTCGTTACGTTCCAAGGCGGAGGAGAAATTAGAAGAGCAGGCAAAGACGAGAATATTAAAAAGACGGGGGCTGGTAGAGAAAAGAGTGTTCGAAATCGAATTGCCAAATGCGCCAGTTTCATTACAATTATTTCGTTGAATATAGCTTCGAAATCTCGTTATCGGAGCTACCCTTTGCGAATTAATTTAACGAGACAGCTCTACTACGAGTATTAAAATCACGAGTTTTCGTTCTTCGCGAGGAAAACGTCGAAACGAGATTGCGCCGGAGGCACCAAAAACGAGGATCGGTGCGGTCGATACTAAAATTATATGATAAGTACACGTTTCAAATAGACCTTTGATAGACGCGTTCAACATCTCGTTCTACAATTCGAGGGAAGCGAGCTTCTACCTATCGTACCATAATTTTAGGGAGAGCGAGTCATTCGCGGCGATGGTCAACGTTGTTAGTATAAACATTGTGCCAAAGACTCGCGTTTACCTACGTAGACCGGCACACATCACGTATTTATACGCGAGAACTGTTCAAACACCTGAACCGAAACGTTTGCCGATCGTGGCAACCGTCGGGCATCGGGGCAAGAAAGCAAATAAGCTAGGCGGTAGCCAGAGGCGAAGGAGAGGAAAAATTTAAAAGGGACAATTTAGCTTCCAACGATACAAGTTTTTCCCGGAAACAAAGAAACGATCGATCTTTCGACGCTTATAAATAAAGGGTTGGAGAAAGAAGCGAGAGGGATGGTAAAGTACGAAAGGAATAGGAGAAAAAAGCAAACTGCGGGCGGGATATAGAGGATTTTTACCAAACTTTCCACGCTACCGAACGAATGGAACGTACGGTATTTGTCTCCTCTCCGCCATTGGTACGCTCGTGTGCGCACTCGCTAGTTCCAGTCGTATAGCGAAGTAAGCAGTCGTCGCTAATGAGTGACATCGCTCAGGTCAAGCTTAAACCCTCGTTAGGAGGTTAACAACCGTCCATGTATCTTGTAAATCGGCTCGATCCTCAGTGAAGAGCGGAAAACCGGTAGTGGCTGATGGGCCACTACCGTTTTTACTCGCCGCTGTGTCGCTCCTGGTTCCACGACTTCGTAGCCTCGTCTACCAATCGGGAAGAAAAACAACGACGAATTTTCAGAAAATTCGAAAATATATATTTTACATTACATTATATTTTACATCTGTGAAAATATGTTGCCAATCGAGCGCGAGTTAAACATTTCCGTCGGGGCTGACGAGACTTCTGTGGTTCGAAAAATAAATTGGTTCTGCCCTCGTTGCATCCCACATTTGCCTCTTTTCTGTAATAAATGAGATTATAAGGCTAGAAACGCGGTACGGAGCGAGTATAAAATCACGCACGTACCCGGAAGTCTACCAATCCTCAAATCCATTTCTCCGAGACAAAAACATTTTAATTAATTCTCACAAGTTTTTCATTTAAAAATGAAACTAAACAAATTTTATTCAATTAAAATTTATCCAATGAAATTTTCTCGAATAAACTCTTCTTTCTCAACGCACCGGTTGATGAATGGCTTCTCGTGACGTTAGCCTCTCGATGAATTACCAGTGGCCACCGTCGTGATCCTGAATTTCTCTTCACACGGCTTTATTCAACATTAACGAGATTTTGGCTTCGGTTTGAGCGAATTCGCGTGCCTCGTTGGCCGTGAGGCAAAGCGGTCTCTCCGACGATTCCGCGCTGCTGCCTTCCCGATTTCGTCGGTTCGAGCGGGAATTTTCCGCGACTTTTCAATTTTAATACCTTCACCGCCATTCTGCGATGTTATTTTTTTTTTCACTCTCTTCCTTCCACCACTTCTGTCGCGTTGCTCTCTCTCTCTCTCTCTCTCTCTCTTCTCGAACTCGTGTTCTTGCACGGTCCACCGAGCCGTTAAAAATTCATAATGTGCGCTTGGTCGCACGAAGAGAAGCTAGCAAGGAGAAGAACGCAAGAGGGTAAAAAGAAAAAACGTCAAAAAGCACGGAGTGAAAGAGATGGCTGGTACGGACCGCGAGAGTTGGCCTGCCCCGTCCGCGTTGATGCGGTTCCCGCTCGGACGCGCGAGAGAGCCTCGCCGAATTGATTTTTCATAACGTCGTCCAGTCGCGCATTCTACATCGTAGCCCTCTCTCGCTTTCTTCGCGAGCTGGTCAACGGAGCGCGATCCATACGATTCAATTGTCGAGCATATCGTTTTCACGATATAACGAGTTTGTAAGGACATCGTTCGCGTTCGACCGAGAATATGCGATCGTGAGAGAACGCGAAGAAATGGAGATGCGATAAAAGCGTCGTATAAAAAGCTCTACCTTATAAAACGAATCAATATCATTTCGAAATAAAACTTCAACGAGTTCCATCAAAAAATATTTATGGTATAAATATCGTCGAAGCGAAATTCATTCGAATTAAATCCCGTCGATTGGAGCGATTTAAAATCCGATCGATACAATCATACTTACACTTCTTATCGTCATCGGTAAAGATTGTTCCGCGTTCCAAGCGACCAATTCGACGATATCGCAAGCATAATAATTCAATTTCGAATGATTACGATTGGTAAGCGAAAACTGAGACGTCTCGTAGCAATGTAAAACTGAAATGCACACATCGTTTCCAACTTCTCCCGCACGTCAATAAATGCAAATTGGAGGAAAATTTGCCTCCCCGTTATATTATGACGATCGAAACTCACGCACGGTTTCTCTCTCGCCCGCACACTCTCTCGTTTTCCTTGTACCTACGGGGAATAGAACGAGCCTCGGCAAGCTCGCGCATTAACCTCGTCGCAGAGGGGTTAGGTCGGGGGTCTTGTGTATTCACTACGTTTACATATATGTATATATAGGCTATATATCTGTTACGGTACAACTTTATGTGCACACGACAGAGTACGAAGCGTGCTGCGAGAATCCCGAGCGACTCGAACGAAAATTGCGCAGCACCTGCTGTTTACCGTAGTACTGGACAAACCCAAGCCGTATCCACGTGTATTGCTATACCCCACTTATAAAACTATCAAGCATAGGGCACATATAGGCTTAATACATAGTAGAGGGAGGAGGGAGGTGGGTTAGTAACACTGGCACATGGTACAACGAGGCTGTATATGCCGTGACCTCGACCGGGAAGATCGACTGTTCGCGTGACAGAAATACGAGCAACACGCTCGGAGTGGCTAACAATAATTAAAAGAGCCGGTGTGTAACTCGGTGTGCCCAGCTCGCCACGAGACTGCCACTCTGTGCCAATAATATAATTATTATTACACGGGCTTGTCGTAGTTGTAGTTAGCGAGGATACGAGGCTACGAGAGAAAACGAAGGACTAATACAAGAAAGAGTTTTGGGGTCGGGAGTTCGAGTTCTCGTTTTCGCGCCACGCGATCCTCGCCTACGGGCCTCGTTCTATTTGTTTTACGCGAAAACGTGAGTACCTTTTTGCGACTCAACGGTCGACGCGTGACCCCTCGCCAGTTTTCGTTCCGAGACCAAAAACTGTGGAGAGTAAAAAGAACAACGTAAATAACAACGGCAGCAACAGCCTGATTCTCTCGAAACTAACGTAAGTATAAGGTGTAAGCGCGAGCGCCGATGGCGGGACGTGCGAAAAAAGGGGTTGAGGAGGAAAGCCCAGAAGGATATACGCAGGGGTTGAAGACAAAGCAACGTGTGTCTGTAGGAATGGAAAGGGAAAGAGAATTGTGAAACGGATAGAGAGAGAGAGAGGGAGGGAGAGAGAGAGAGATAGAGAGGTAGAGAATTGTACCAAGGGATCCCGGAAAGCGCGCGCTAATCCGTTGGTGCACGTAACGAACGTGTGTAAAGCGAAGAGTGAGAGAGAGAGAAACATCGGAAGCCCGCGCTGTGCTCTGCTGGGCGATCAGCAAACAGGGACCGACAAATAGAACGTGGAAAGTCGAGATATATATATATATATATGAGCGATGAAATGGGAACCCACTCTATGCGTTAGACCACACGGGAGTTTCTCTCTCTCTCTCACTCTCTCTCACTCGTGGTCACACTCTATACGAGTATCTAGTTTCGTACGTTCCGAACTCTGCAAACATGCGTACGATACGTGTGGTCACATTGTACGTAACGTTTGTGCAACGAACGGATTAGACGATAATGCAGAGAGGAACGTGCTTCTCCACCGTATTGCAACCATTAGGAGAGGTGAAACAAACAAAGAAGGATATTTGGACATTGAAGAATTTCTCGCGTCACCCTGTGTATTACGATAGATCGAAGATAAGAGATTTAAAGATATTCGCATGTAATTAACGCGATAGGTTTTTATCGCGACGATAGGAAAATTCTTGAAAAATGATTGGATAATAATCGAAAATTTGAGAGAATAGTTTAATCATTGTCGCAGAAGTATCGCATATTATTACTCTCTGTCTCTTATCGATCGTCGAAGGATGTTCTTTCCCCTTTATCCCAAACAGCCACGCCTGCAATGAGATTTGTCATTTCATTCAGCATCGCAAAGAAACTAGAGAGAAGTCAGATACACCGCTCGCAAGACCCACAAATACTGGATATCACGATTTTCTATTTCTTTTTACGGAATGCATTTTCTCGTCTTTACACAAATATTCAACTGCACGTACCTCTTTTCCACGGGATGTATATGTTTTAAACCAATCTCCGTTTCTCCCCGCTATTTCCCTCCCTTGCGTTTTCACTCGGAGAGCTATTCAATTTTGACGAGACACGAGAGTCGGGATAATCGATACGCTTGAGCCAACTGGAACTGGCGCGGTATAAAAAGTTTGAGAGAGAGAGAGAGAGAGAGAGAACGAGAACGAGATTGAAACTCTACGAATGGGAAAATCGAATACCTGTATATTGTACAGCATATTCCGTAACTAGTCTCTCGCTTTCGATTCTCACATAATACCGCTTAGCACTTTACCGTCAAAGAGGAAGGGATGGTTTCCGGTTCACCTCGTCCTCGCCCCCCTGCCTTACCAATCTCGCCCTCTCTATCTACTTCTCAATAATCGACACCCCGTGCAAGAAGGTGAGGGGGATAAGCCATCTAAACCGCTCAGTCCCCAACGCCGTTCAACCTGGGAGTTCTAGACGTATGGAAGGATAAACTTCGACCATTTAGCAGCGAATAGGCTCGCCTATATAACCAGTATATTGTACCTATACATATATATATATATATATATCGATTGTGATTCCATCTTTACGTTGAGAAAGGATCATGCGGTAGTGTACGCTGAGAATTCGATCGTAGGAGCCAGGTTTCCTAGAGACCATGAGAGAAAGATCGATTCTTCACCCCGAGACGAAAGTCACTATAAACTCGGGGAGATTCGCGATGTTTGCGGGCACCTAAAAGGGTGCGATGGCTATTCGACCCATATATCTACGTTGTTTCGCTCTCGGACGTTAGCAGACGCAAAGGTATATACTCTCTCGTTCTCTCTCGCTCTCTAACCAGGGCAATCTCAAGCAGTCCAGCGTGACAGACGATTGGCATATGTATTTTCGGATTCGATTAGTCACGAGCCGGTGAATCCGGAATGTTTCCACTGTATACTCAGGAAGCGAGACAAAGAATCAAGAACTACTCGGAGTCTCGAGCGATGCATACCTGTATACAGTTAAGTCTATATATGTATATGTGTCACATTGTACGTTGGTATTATATAATGAGAATCCTATATATATATATATATATTGTTCTATGTATATACAGTGGCAGATGAACACCGAGAGTCGCCGGCACTTTTGGCTTTTTCCTCTTATCGAAAGCGCGTATCTAAGGGATATTCTGAAATGTCTCTGTTTTCGTTTCCTCGTCTCTCTCTCTCTCTCTCATTCTATCTCGAAAAGTATGTATAAATTGTCTGTCCTTCCCACGGGAGTACCGATATTACTTTTGCGCAGTCTCTCTCCTATCAGGCCTGCTAGAAAGAGCCGTCGTGCACTTTCTCTCCCTCTCATTCTCTCTCTCTCTCTCTCTCTCTCTCTTTGTGAAAATGAGGAGAAAGAGATAGAGAAAGAGTAGACTCTTGCTTATTTCACGCAGTTTAGTCCCCTCGGCGTCAGAGATGTCCCCGAGATCCCACGACTACTGTGACTTCTGCCTATTTTTCTCGCTTTGTGTACACCGACCAGGCTGAGTAGTACTTACTAATGCACACTCGCCGTTCTCTGTTGATTAAGGCGAAATAACGTTTTTGCAGAGTAAAGATTATAAACCGTACAATAGAGTTTTGTGAATCTGTCACTTGTGTATTATGACAGAAGGGGTCAATTATAATGACGCAATAATGGGATTATTTTATCGCAATGAAAACGCGAATTAAACAAAAATAGTCGAATCGAGTGGCTTATGAAACAAATTTGATTTCACAATGAAGTTGGAATTTATTTGAAATTCTCGTCCGATACACGTAGTTGGTGAAATATATCTACACCTCTGAAATATATATATATATATGCAAGTGCGTATTTTTAAATCTACATATCCGGCGATTCGGATTATTTCAGACACATACCTACCTGTCAATTTTTCACTTTTGATATCCTTCGCGTTAATTCATCCTTCCCCGCTCCATTCAAACGATATACATATATCAGCGTTACTCTATATTTGTCCCAGTGCTATAAAGTCCAATATTTCATCACGCGCCCCCCCCCCCCCCCCAACGGCTACCAATCCAATTCCAATCGAATAATCAAATCCCGTTTCCGCGTCGATCAAAATCATTCTAAATCGTTGAAAATATACGAGCCAGCAGAAATCTAAATTATTATTCGAGTTTCGCGTTCTCGATCTATTCCCCTCCGTCCCAACGGTGACAATAACAGGCAGAGAAAACAGGAGAATGGGCGAGGGAAGGATCGTATAACAACGTGGCGCATATCCCGGAAGAAATCCTCGTGTCGGATGCTTCCGTAAATACGACCTGTTTATCACGTCGAGAACGGAAGACGTTGGAGACGAGTGGAACGGAGGCGAAGGAGGAAGCACAGACGAACGTCGCGTCGGAGGAATCCTATTCTCCTACCCCTTATACATATATACAGACGTCTTCTCTCGTGGTATAAGAGTATAAGGTTTGCGTCGTGTGCCATCATTCCTGCGGCCCCGTTTGCCAGGGACGGTGGGAAAAGCGAAGGGTTTAGACAGCAAGCAGGGCGTAGTACGTGATTCGCGGATAAGGTACGTGCTCATGTAAAGATAATAGAATTACAAACCGTACTTCCATGTCCTGGTATAGTTCTCCACCCTGCCTCATACCTACGTACCTACCTTCACCTATAAATATATATAAAGGTGTGTATGGATTGGCACAGGTGACGCTCTACACCTATGTATGTATCGAGTATAAATATATCTCGCGAGAGAGGTCGCGATGCAAGGGAGGCGATGCCATCTGGCCTACGTGTCGCCTTTTCCATTCGCGAGATTCTCCCGACTCTCGTGCGCACCCTCGCCCCACCTCTCGCAGTAGCTGTCTTCTCTCAATCTCACAATTGTCCGGGTTGCCTCGAATCTCTCTCATACACCACCACCACCACCAACTCCTACCCTTGTTCACCACACCGCCACCGCTCGTCGCACAATGAGTGTAGGAAAAGGCTTTGGATTGTTTGCTTTCGTTCCGGCAAATTTCACGTTGTAATTTCGTCAAATTTTCACGCGGGTGTGAACGAGGGAATGACGGAGAGACGGAAATGATAATATTGTATTAATAATACGTAATATACGTTGTATGCGCCGAAGCCCTACGGGGCTCTTGTCTCGTCGGGGTGAGACCGACGATACGCCAGGGAGAGTGAGATTTACGTGAGAAGGATTTTGAGATATTAATTACAATCTCATTCAGTTTCATTGAATAAAATTTCGCATTTTTTTGTTACGTTCCATGTATTCGTTAACGGATATGAGAATAATTGTATTTTTGTTTTGTATTCGCACGATTGTACCTATCTCGGAATAATTTTGACGATGTATCACGTGAGAAGCTTGACGATATATATGTATGTATGTACGAGGAGGGTTGATGACGAGAGAAAAGGGAACGAGAAAGAATCGAGAGCGTTTAGAAGAGAGAGAGAGAGAGGGGATGAGGATTGGAAAACCTAGACCACCCCTTTTTGCTCGGTTTTTCGGTGATAAGTGGGCTTGACAATCGGTGCAGAGCTCGGAATACAGCGATGTGGTACCACAGACTGGGTGGAGGAAGAGAAAGGGGGGGGGGGGGGGGGGTGAATCGTGTGAGAGAGCAAACGAGTGCCTCCCGCATCACCCTCTCTATCTATCGCTCCCTCTCGCTCTCTCTCTCTCTCTCCCTCTCCCACTCACGTTCTCTCTCTCTCTCTCTCTCTCTCTCTCGTTCTCCATAGCATCGCTTCTCGCGAGCCTTGCACTCGACGACTAATGACTTCAATCCCTGTCAGGACCGGCGTTTATCTCTGCCAGGCAAGCTAAACGTTTGACCGAATACTGGGAGAGAGCGATTGTCTCGTGGATGAACGTGCAGCGTGTTACCTATAAAACCAGCGAAGAGCGGGAGAGAGCGAGAGAGAGAGAGAGGAAGCGCGAGGGAAAGCCCACGAAAAAAAAAAGAATTAAAAAAAAAACGCAGAAAAGCGGTCGAGGCCGGTAAAAATCGAATGAAAAACAAGAAGAAGAGAAAAAGGAAATAAAAATAGAAATCAAAGTCACGTATATATGAAAAGCGTGAATACAACGAAGATTTATGTGGAATTTTAACGGGATTCTTTGTCTGCCCGGTCTCGATAGGTGAGTGCTCTCTCTCTCTCTCTCTCTCTCTCTCTCTCTCTCGCATTTACTCCCAACGTATTTACATACGTGTATATTAGTTCATGCGCAAAATTCAATCTCTCCTGTCGCAAGGTCCCTGAGAGAAACACGCGGGACACTGGCAGCGGTGAGTGGGCGCGCGAGAACGGAAATAGGGGATGAATGATACCATTCGCTACGGATGGACGCTTAAATGATTACTAATTATTACGCCGCGGGGTACCCGCGAGATATCAGGAGGGCTTCATACTCAACCGAGTGGATAACGTATGCCCCCTCACGGTCCCCTCTCCCACTGTGCCGCCGTACAAGCCGTCAGTACAGCTCTCACTCGCGAACGAGCAGCCGGGCCGTTCGCGCGCGACCATTTACATATTCATGGTCTTCTCCTGAACGAGGTTGGCAGACCGTGAGCTTCGGTGCGACGAGAGTTTGTATAATGTATATAGGACTACTGGCGAGTGCAAGTGCGGGCGTTGTATCTCGCAGTGGTAAAACCCCCGCGTCGATCGCTCAATCTGCCGTCGATGTGGTTGACGGGCGATCTACGCAATCGAATAAAAAAAAAAAACAAACAAACGAACGAACCCAACTTTTTTTTATGAAAATCTTGTTTGGTAGCGAAATCGACAAAAATGTCATCGTTCGAAGAACCACCATCGTGAATTTATTGATCGATTCTTCGATTAAGAAATTTCATTCGATCGCGACGATAAAAATTTGTTAAATAAAGTCAATTATTTCGACAGGGGTTTTTCCATTTTACGAAATTATTCTTTCTACGTGTATCTATACGCCGATGAATAATTCTGAATTTCGTATTTCGTATACGATATATAAAATATGGTACGGGATATACGAAATTAGAAAAAATTTCCTGTCATTTTTAATATAAACTGTCGAATTGGACAGGGGGCACGTCAAGGATTCTCCTTTCCATTCGAGCGAAATCGGGCTTCGTATTGAATATGCATAAACCGGCTGATCTCTGCCATATTGTAATTTGTACATCTGCCATTTATCTGGCAAAATACGAGATGGATGCATGCAGAGCGAGAGAGAGAGAGAGAGAGAGAGAGAGAGAGAGAGAGAGAGAGGGAGAGAAAGCTGTACTGACGAATGGTCTGGCCCACGAATGTTTTATTAGTAAATTCTATGGATTTCCTTCACTATCAAGACCTATGGGTATCCTCGTCTATCTCTCTCGCTCCCAGCAACGAGGGCTTTCGAGATACGATATAGCCGCGCGTTCGGCAGCCCATTAAACGGTTGCCCTCCCCGCGACTATCCTCGAGAATTCCGTCTCTCTCGCACTCTCTCGCTCTCCTCTCCCTCGACCCAGGGCTAAAAGTCATTTCCTCCACTCGTTTCTGGCGACCTCGTAACTGTTTACACGGAACTGAACCAACCAGCAGAAACCCCGAGGCTTTGCTCGCCATCCCCTCGCTTCTCTCTTCCTCTCGTCCCTTTTCCAGCTTCGCGAAGGTAGACTATCATGTCGCGACGTTGTATATGGAGCCCAGGTCTTTTCGGCTCTCACGTACACGGGCAGATGTTCCACGCCTTGGCGCGAATCACCGCTACCTAACCCAAACCTAGAGATACCACGGAACGATATACCCAAGTCCAAATTTCCGTTCCAATGGAACGAACGAATTTCGCTTTTTCCATCCCCTTCTCCAACCTCCTCGTCACCGAGTGCTCTTCAACCGCTCCCCGTCTGTTCAATCTTGTTGGTTATTTCTCTGTTTCCTTTTTTTGTTCGGTTCATTTTACGTACTGACTCGACGTAGCCGTGTTGATGGATACTAAATGTCAGAGACGAGTGAGAGTCCATCAGAGAAGCGAAACAGGAGAGTTATATACAAATACTGGGTGGTATAGGTACGTGGCGTGCTTTATACCGGTGCTTCCTGTATAAAGCGAACATTCCTTCGAAACTCTGTTTGGCCGATCAGCTTTAGCCTCTCTTTTATTTTCTCACTCAGTGCTGCCGCAGGCTCTCTCACTCTCTCACTCTCTCACTCTCTCACTCTCTCTCTCTTTCGCTCTTTCGCTCTTTCGCTCTTTCGCTCTTTCGCTCTTGTCCAATGTACCTCCCCAACTCACGTGTGTGTCTTCATAATTTACGGCTCTCCCGTCCATAAATCACGGTGAGTGTGTGTCCGCCGTTGGCGAGCCCACAGCGGCCTATATGCACCGGTGGTCAGTGTCGCAGAGGGTTTGGCACCGACTGACTGTAATACGGCTGATATTTTTACGCTTTTTTCCTTCTCGAGAATTCGTCGAACGAGACGTTTATAAGAAAGACAAAAAAAATTATGTCCCTTCTTTGCATTACAATCGATATAATTAACATTAAGAAAAACTTGATTGTTATTAATAATAATATCGTAACTTATACACTATTATTTTTTTCATCTCCCCTATCACGAGTTATGACATAGCGGAGAATTAAGTGACGCAGATTGGACGAGTAAGAGGAAAGAAAAAAACGCTGTAACAATGAAACAACGAGTTATAAAAGTTATCAAAGGCTGGACGTCACACGCGACGTTAAAATCTTATTTATATGCGAGAATCGTATCGCAACGGAAGCGTCAAAGTGAGATGTTATAGATATTTCTCGCCTTGACGTCATAATTTTATGCAGTGTTCATTAACGAGATTATAGACATTTTTGTTTTTATCGAGACGCGTCCGGCGCATTCGTTATTTGCGAAACCCATTGTGTATCGCGAGGCTGAATGACGATCTTATTGTTAGTACGTAGCTATGCGACAACGGACATTTCGTTATCTTGCTCCCTGCAGACGCGTTATAAATTATTTCATTAGCAAATATATCCTATCGTGCATTAGTAAAATACGCGCGTACGTATAGAACAAAGCCTGTACACACGTATATATATATATGTGTGTGTGTGTGTGTATGCGCGTATTCGTTAAAACTGCAGCGAATATTTCGATAGTTAAAGGTATAGAATGCGGGACGAGGTGGAAAGTGGAAGAGAGAAAGAGAGAGAGAGAGAGAGAGGGCGAAATCGAAAAAATAATTGCACCCATCGCGCATACCGTGACCCGAGCTATCCCTGCTGACTCCTCCAACGACAGACAGAGCGAGAGATATCGAAAATTCCAGCCGAGCTAGAATGGTCGACGGCAGGAGGGATGGGGGGATAGAAGTGAGAGGACAAAAGTTAGAATTCCACACGGAGCGACGCAAAAGACAAATACGACTATCCGTATATTTCTTCGTTTTTTTTTTTTTTTTTTGTTTTTTTCTTTACCATTGTATTTTTATTTCGCTCTGTTATTTTTTTCCCCGTCGTTCGCGCTCGATGGCGCTCGCGGTCTCGACATTCATGTACCTATATATTAGTATTATTTCTGAGCTACGGACTTGCTTTCTCACCCCCTGCTCCTCCGTCGCCTTTGGCCTTTGGTGTAACAAACTCGACCGCATTATGAAATATTGCGTGCAGGGGAGGGCCTAGGGCTTAGATTCTCTTGGGCAAATAAGTTTTAGCTTGAAATACATCAGGCAACACGTGTCCCGGAAAAAGCTGAGTTCTAAACGAAGGCATGAATAGGTAAATGTATATAGATATAGTGAGATGAAGGTGGGAAAGTGCGCTCGTGGAAATACCCCGCGAGCGGGGTGGGAGGAAAAGGAGATGACAGTGAGAAAGAGAGTACGAGAGGAAGTGGGAGGTCGGGAATGGGGGTGTAGAGTGCGCGGTGTGGGCGAGTACGGGGCAATAAGTTCATGGAAATATAGTAGCCCGCGGGGAGTCAAGACGGTATTAAAAGTTTTTTTATCCTTTAACGTATGGACTCTATAATTTTATTTCTTTACCTTGCGTAGGCGATTTCCCTTCTCCCTCTCTCTATCCCTCTCCCTTTAGCTTCTCTTTCAACGTTGCATTTTGTGTCTTTTTTGTTCTTTTCGTAATCCGAGCCTATATACGAAAGACGTTTATCCATTCTCCATTTCTATCGTTATATCGCTACATTACGTGCAAAGCTTATACGACTGGGGTAAATTTCAAGCCCTGCTTTGGTGTAACGGGCCCGTTTTCTTGTTTTCTCGTCTCCATCTATCTCGTTCCTGGTCTCGGTGGCTTCGATGCGAAACGACGACGTTCGTATGCGAAACACTCCGTGCGTTTCAACCCGAATTGCTATACGAGACTACCAGCATCGTTCGTCTATATTGCCACGCGAGAGCGCCCGTGCGTCGTTTAAGCGTCGCACAAGCGACACGTGAGTAACGGGGGGTAGAGCGTTAAATTAAACTGCTATTTCGAGGCCGGTATGTTACGTGTATCGCACATCGTGGCACATACGACCGTGTGTACATTTTACTCCGCGTGCCACGTGTTTCTTCATCTCCGGATATATATATATAGTAGAAAATGTTAACGTTATGCAATAATTCTGGTCGTTGGAGTGGTCGAAGTACCGATAAGTCGGATTGCGACGCCGAATACCCATGGCGTTCGGGGTGAAAACAGGGTCGCGAGAGCGAGAAGGCGGGATCGCGGATCGTCCGGTGAAAGAGAGGAATGGAACGAAGATCGAACGATTAGTATGACACGCCAGTATATAATAGAGAAAAGGGGATGAAGTCGGGCGGGAGTATGGATCGAGGGTGTGAGAGAGTGAGAGGAGGGTGAGAGAGGCCACGGGCAATCGGGCTATCAGCGTCTCTGCTAATTCCATTCACGTCCTTCCAGTCCTCGTCCGTACTTCGTTTCTACACATCCGGTCGACGAAATTCCATAGCTCTCCGTGCGCTGGTTAATTCACGTGGGTGGTAGGGTAGAAAATGCGCTCAATGGGATACCCTACTTTCTCTCTCACCAATTTTGTTCATGCTCGATGTCTCTCGTTCTCTTTTCTCTTCTCATCCCCTTCCGTGCGACCCCTCGAACCTCGCTACGTTCACTCTCGCTCTTTCTCGCTCGCTCCTCCTCCGTATCGTCGACGCGAATTAATGAAACTCGTGTGGCGACGACAATTCGCCAAGTTCTCTGATACCAAGCGTCGCTGCGAGAAGGACGGACAAAAAATCAGGTAATCCCTCGCATTGTTACCGAAGAATGAAACGAAAAGAAATACTTCGGGTTATGAAGTTCGTAGATTCGAGCAAAAAGGAAACTCGACTTTGAATTTTCGGTTACTATTTTTGTGATTTTCCGAGTAGAACGTTAATGACGTTTTCAAAATAGTATAATTAAAACTAAATCGAATTAAACGGAAGTCGAGTTGTGGTAATTTCGAAATTTCACGATTCTGACGACGAACCGGGTGAAAGAGTAACATTTTTTTTGTTTTATGTTTTTTTCATCAATTTTTACAATAATTAATGAAATTGTTGTCATCCGAGGGCCTGAAAACGTCGATATATGTTGGGAGATTAAATTTGTTACGTTTTTTAAATTGTATTCGACTCGATCCCGACTCTGAAATCCGACCAAACAGGGACCGCGTTGCGCGCTTGTTTTCCGACTAAATTATCAGCCCGATAACGCACTTTAATTCACATTTTATTCTTACGAAAAGTTTTTCCGTTTAAAATTTCTCACGAGCTGAAAATTTATTCATCGCTTCCTACTTTACAACTTCGCATCAAGAAAAATAAAAAAACAATAAAAAAAAATCATTCTTCACTCGTGAATTTTACGATAAATTTTTGCGCACGAAAAGTCAAATGTTTATGCGTTTTCAGGCGAGGTACGATCGTTTCGAATAAATCAATATTGTTGACGACAAATCATTAAACCTATAAATACATCGTACATATACGTGAGGAATTACGACGAGGGAGGTGATTCGCCATTCGATATAGAAACATTAGAGCCCCCACCCCGCAGCGATATGTGCGAGCACATGCATTACGGCGTCGGCTTTGCGAGCATTATATAGTACAAAACACATAGCCGGGGGTGGAACACGAGTAACAGAGAGCACGCACCACCACGTGTTGAAGTCGTTCGTCGTTGTCGTAGTTGTTGGTGCTTCGGGGGCTGCTTCGGTTCAGCGAAGCTCTCTAGGGGCGCGCGGCATATATTATGAACTGACGTTTATACGCAGCACCCACAGACACAATCACGGACAGAGGCGAACACACACGTAGCCAACGCGGGTTCAACATTTTAGACAAGGTGGAGTGGGGAGTGGGGAGGGGGGGGGGGGGCTTGAGTAATGTGTAACGTTAGATTAAACGCGTTCCGGTTCTGCAACGTTATGCAATAATTCGTAAACGTTGAGAGTTCGATAGGTCGTACAGGACGCGCTACGTACCTATATATATATATATATATAGATATATATGGGAACCACCAGGGTTTTCGCACGCCGAGCCTGTACCTACCTACGTTCGGCGTTAGGCGTTAGGCGTTAGAATCTCTATCCTTCTCGTTGATGTACAATGCATGCCGATGCTGTACCACGGGCATTGGTACGAGCGCCCGAAGGGACGAACAACCGTGCTTACACGCCGGGAACGACGAAAAGTGGTATCGGCCCGTGACGTGTCTGGCCAATATCGCGGTAGGAACGCAGAGCTTCGGTCAATTTGGTTCGCACGAACGCGCTGTTCCCAGGCTCGCTACAATGTTTCACCGGAAAAATCGCTCGAAAACGATTCCTCGCTTTTTCATTTCTTTCGTGTATTTTTGTATTGGTCGATTTTTTGTGTTTTCGATAAAAGGGAAAGAAATGAAATATGTAATATTATTAGACGTATTAATAAGAAAAAATGACGAGTTTTTTGTTTTATGTTAGAGTAATCTTTCTTGTGTAGGACACGGTGTATTGACGATCGAAGAACGAAGGATAGAGAAAAAAGGCCGCGATTTTAATCGTATGTACGCGACGTACACGGAATGAATAATGATATATCGTCGCCGGATATCGTCGTACTCGGCATTAGGGACACTCTTTATCGCCGACACTACTGTACAACTATCAAGTAAAACGCGACGATGAATCTCTCTGATCGCTGTGGCGATGCTCGTTTATACTACACGATCACCGAAAAGAGATACCCCGATCTATATATGTATACGAATATATGACTTTTTTTTTTCAACAAGCTTGTATTTCTATCTATCCACCGCACGTGTCGCACCGGCTCTATGGAATACGAAATTTCCTAAAAGCCACACCGGGTGCACCATTTTTCCCGAATTCTCCATCTCTGCCACCCTCTTTCCCCCCTCTTGCCCCTTTTTAACGCTTAGACTATATATACACCCATACACTATACAGGTGCGTGTGTTTGCTCCATCTCGCTCTTTCTCCCTTTCTCCCATTCTCTCTCTCTCTCTCTCTCTCTCTCTCTCCCTCGTTTTTTTCCATTCCTCTATTAGCCTCTGTACCGATTCCCTTTCGCATTCTACTTGTGTGTTCGCCTTTTCTATATTTATGTTTCTTTCGCGTGCATACTACTAACCGCTCTCCCTCCTCCACCCTTCCGAACACATACCTACCACGTTATATACATATTTCGCATGCGCGTAATTGCATTTGCGTTCGTATGCAGCGTCACGCGAGAGCCATATGTGTTCTTTCTCCATTCCGTTCTCTCGCGTTCTCTCTCATCGACGGTCCGTTTCGTACCGGGTGTATGCGAATACTGTATATATATATATATAGACATGTATGTATGGCACGTTGTCCAACGAAGCGGCCGACCAACCCCCCTATATTTTGCAAGAAATAATTACCACGCATACTCTTCGCCTCTTCTCGCTCACGAATCCCGCAATAATAACGGTTCTCAAAATCGTGCTCTACCTCTAATTCTCACACTCCGTTATAAATATAACATTTACCCCCGTAGTTCAACCCTCTTTAATGCTGATAGACCTATTTCAGCACGTCAAAACAATATTTCTTCGAGGTCGTATTCCTCGATACGATAAACACATGGGGAAAAAAACGCGCGTTTCGATAATTCTTTGCAACAAAACTTGGAAAAAATTCATTTAGCGAAGAAATAATTTTATGAAATATTGCATTATAAAAGAATGATTCCTCGCGACGTTTTCGGTCGAGGAATCTCGACGTACTATCTCGTCGAGAGAAACAAACTTGGACTAATATCGAGATGAATGACAAAATGATAATGTAATATTTGAGTTAATGTATACGCATGCGCGTGCGTCAGTCGTTACTCCGAGCGATAAGCTCATGGTCTTTTCCGTAATCCACACCGCGGAGAGGGCGATCGCTGTTGATTAAAGTGACAACTTAATAACACGCTTTGCCTCCTTCCCTGTACACGGCTATATATATATATATATATACGTCGACGGTGTAATCATTCAGAAATAATAATGATAATGGTAACTACACAGCGCAGATACGTGGCTATAATAAAGGAACGAGAGCTTTACGATCCCGATCGTAATTTGGTCTAGTATTCGCGCCCACCCGCATACGCCAGACGGTAATACGAACAGGGCGATATACCGTACGTACAGTGAAATAAAGGAATTAAAGGCGAACGGGTGGGCGAGCGTAGATAAGCGAACCACAAGAGAGAACGAGAGAAAATTCAACGAACAACGGACGTCCTCTTTCTCGGTGTTGGTCAAACTGAGCGAAGAAAATTATATTAGACGCTTAATTTATTTCTCGCAATATATATATATATATATAATGATCTCGTGAAATTATAAGAACGCCCCCTGTCGCCCAGGTGTTGCGGAGAGAATCTTCGAGGCTCGTAAACTCCAAGAGTGAAAGGATCGTCGAGTCGAGCCACGCGTCGTTTTCGCTAGCGACTCGAGAGCGAAGGAACGAATAGATGCGAAAGAGGAAGCTGGAGAACGGATGAGAAACAGTATGAGAGAGAGAGAGAGAGAGAGAGAGAGGATTGAAGTTGGTCGGAAGACTAGTTCTGGATGGTACAAGTGTGTATATCGAGGAAGGGGGGAGGGCAGAGCAGGAAGAAAATAGATAGAGGAGAGAGAGACTTCGAGGGAACGAATGCGAAGCAGAAGCGGTGTAAACTTCGAGAGAAGCTCCTACGATACGCTCGAAGGGGTGGTGGTGGTGGTGTTGGGGAAAGTGCTGTATATGGTAAGCGTCTGCAGGGTGAAAGCCCGGTGCTTTCGGCTTGTTGCGCGTTACAATATCAGCAAGGAATCGCGCGCGATCCAAGATGGTGACGGCGATGACTTCGATACACGACGATGAGAGCGAGTGAGAAAGGTGATAACGGCTGGCGAGAGGGAGAGTCGCGAGGTATCTTTTACTATTGCTTCTGGGTTGCTAGGTGCGACGGGGCTGTTTCTCTATAACGATATTGTACGCGGTATGGTAGGATGGTGTGCTGGTGGTTGCTATACCGTGAGGGGGATGAGCGGGGAGGGGGTGGGGGATACCTCATGGAAACGCGAGTGGGTAAAACGATATGCTATGTAGTCATTTCCCCGTACGCCATCCTCAATTCCCAAGACTAGTTTCCATCCGACTCTGTATATGCTCGCACCTCCAGTAATTTGTACCTGACCACCGGTCCCATTTTCCATTTTCCCCTCTCGCTTTCTCTCGTGATCTCTTCCTCTAACTACGAATGGTAGGAACGAGAGTGCGGTGGGAGGGGTGGGGCGGGGGCGCCTCTCGCGTTCTCTTCCACAACACACTGGCCGGCGCCAACACGGACAGACTCGGCAGCATCAATCGGCACCCGCCATCTCGCTAACTTCATATCCTTCCTCTCCCTCTCTCGCTCTTCGTCTCTCGTTTTTTTCCTCCCTCTGTCCTCCTCTCCTTCCCTGTAACCCTCAGCGTGAATTCCATCTCACTCTTGCCCTCTCTCGGTCTCGTTCCCTTATCGATATTTTTTGTTTTTGTTTTTTTTTTCCGCCCAGAACCGCCAAGCGAGTAGCTCTTTCGAGGCGAATAAAAAAAGACGAGCTATTCCGCGACTGATGCATCGCGTGCGTGCAGAAAGAGGGAGGGAATGGAAGGGGAGCCGACAGGGATGAAAAGGAAATGAGAGCTTTGCGACGCGTACGGCGTGTGTGCCAGCGATGGAAAACCCGATCGGTCTCGCTGCACTCGGCCTATAAGCTTGTTCTACCCCCCACCCCTGACCCCTCGGCACCCCTACTCACCATTTCCTCACTCTTTGTGCGACTGTGTGGGCGCGAATGTGGGGCCTCCGGCAATTTCCAGTTCGTTAGCAGCCAGCAGACAGCAACCTACGCAGTTTCGTGCCAACACTCCCGTCCCCAAAAAGTGTACAATCTCCTCTGTGGTATTATTATAGTCCGCCGGTGGAAAATATATGAGGGGAACTTCGAGCGTATTTTCCGAATCAGAGAATTCAAAACGATGTGTGCCGTAGAGGCGAAACGAGAGGCCGGACGAAGCAGGTGAATCTTTTTTTGTTAATCTTTTTATTTCCATTGTTTTTAACAATAATCCAAAAAACAAAGCGTTGTATTTTTAATAAAAGCCAGGAATAGAAGATAAAGATATTATTTGTTTTTCAAATAATAATACAACTAATGTATTTTTTGTTACATTGAAAATTGGAATAAAATAATGAGTCAATAAAGAGTTAGCTGACACAATACCTATTCGTATTATCCGACGTCTCGATCGAGGAACGATCACGTTTCGCGCAAAACATGACCAGCTTATAGTTCAGCTTCAACTGGAACGCGTAAGTCCGACGGGGTTAATTGGTCTAGAGCGATCGATCAAATACGATTCGCGAAACGATCGTGAACAGGAGTCGTTGAAACAAAATCGAGAAGGGAACGTCTGGTAACGAAGAAAGAGAGTTTCGCCCACGGTGTATGACATTCGGCCTGGGCCCGTTAAGAAAACATCCCTCGTTCTTTGAAGGGAGGCGAGTCGGTTCATATTATATTATTATACAATTGTGTGATAAACTCATACAATCGGGGTGTTATACACCAGTCCAGAAAGTTCTACGTGTCCTTTGAAGTCCCTCGTGTCG
This sequence comes from Netelia virgata, assembly GCA_951802705.1. Taxonomy (NCBI): domain Eukaryota; kingdom Metazoa; phylum Arthropoda; class Insecta; order Hymenoptera; family Ichneumonidae; genus Netelia; species Netelia virgata. The sequence continues at coordinate 37,174,930 of OX637866.1, read as the reverse complement.
TTTATGATATGAAAGAGAGAGATACATATATATTTTTTTCAATTTTATATTATATTATATATAATACGTGTATATATATGTATATAGAATACGCAACAACGTTCTATATTGAATATCTCAAGTAGTATAAGCTTGTCTGGAACGAAAGATGGACCCCGGCCCTCGTACCTTTCGTCCTTCACAACTTTTTCTCGTTTCATCTCCTCCCTGTTTCTCTCTCACTCTCTCTCTCTCTCTCTCGCTTCCGCTTTCAGCTTCCATTCGAGAGAGTGTCCGGTCTTATCGATAGGAATACTTTGTACATTTCTCCGAGGATATATCGGGCAAGGAGTCTCGTCTCTCGAGTCTCCACTTCAACCTACTATACGTACCTATACATGGATAGAACCGCTACTCTCCTTTATACCATTTGTATATCCTCTTTCTCATTTCCTTCGAATCTTTAGCCCTGCTTCTTTTACCCTCGGCTTTGCCCTCCTTTCTATCTTCCTTTTTTTTCCTCCACTGTTCTTTATTTATCTATTTTCCAGTCCTCGGCGTCTCCTGCGTCTCGAGTTTCTCTCCTTTTTTCGTCGCGGATTTCGAAGAATGACGAGGAAGCCCGTCGTGAAAGTCCGTTATAGTCAGAATTTCGTATACGCGGTCTTTGTATACTTGTCTGCGTATATCTTGCAAAAAAGGCGATGGTTATAGTTATGATATAAAAATCGGACGTATCGTACGGATGGCAGGACTGTCTCTCGCAATGGTCTGGTCAAGATTTTTTGTTTTCTTTTTGTAGTTTTTTTTTCTTTTTCTTTTTTTCTTTCCCCGCAAATCTTCTTTGCCAGCGTTTCCTTCGTTCCACTCTGCACGATCATCAGGAAGCGTACGCCACCCCTGAACGCGAAGAACCATCCACGAAGGCGATCGGCTTCGAAATCGCGACAGTTATCGCTGATGGCCTGTCTCGTTTTTCGCTTTCTCTCACGCTCAACTCGGACGCTCCGATTTTCTCATTTTCGCTTGTACATCCCCGCGCCAGTGTATCGCACGAGCGAGTTTCAAAGCGAACAAAAACGAATAGCCGCGATGCTCGCGATAAGGTTGACCTGTCGGAGGGGATCGCTACCGATTGTAACGGCTAGTCGTTTTTCGTGTCGACTGCCAGCGAAACTTTCTCACTCGACGTCTCTCTCTCTCTCTCCTCCCCCCCCTTTCTCTTCTCCTCCCGTCTGTGACACTTTTTTCTTCCTTTACCCCTCTCTTTTTACCTCGACGCTTTCTATCACACCCTGTGTTGGCAAAAGACAAATCTGCCATCGTTGCCCCACCGTTACCTTTTCCATCGTTCCTCGAGAGTAAGAATTCTTTCTCAGTTTCCACGGGTGAACGTCTTCGTAACGGGAATAACGGCTTTCAGTCTCGCGGTCGCACCGAAGAGCAAACGGTTCCAACCGCACACGAATTAGATTCGATTTAGATTTGCGTCGGTTAAATTCCTTGGATATTCTCCTACATTCACACACGTACACATAGACACACACATACACACACACCGAGAAAACCTTCGACGTCGGTCTGAATTTTTACCAAGATTTCAGACGATTTTATGCTCCTCGTATTTCTCCCATTCCTTAGCCCAGAATTCCCGATACCTACTACCCCGGCAATGAAAATAAATTTATTCGATCGATATACGCGTCCGAAAGACATTTTCAATGAATACGATTTGAATAATTATTTTATTTATTGTTCTTTATTATTTTCGTACCTTTGAATTTATAATTATATACGAGGATTGACAATTATGGAACGAAGCAGGAACCGGGAGTCACGAGTCATGAATCGGAAATCTTTGCGAACTTTTGTCATGTCTGTGCGGAAACCGAGGCGCTGGTACTTACCCATATTTGTAAATATATATATATATATGTGTATTCACGAAAACCGTCTGTCGGACCAACGATCGAACATTTCGCTCCTTTCATTTCCTTTCCACGTCTCTCGGTTGCTCCTTTACCTCTTACGTTACTAAGCTACTACCAACTGCATTTCCGACGGTTTGAAAGCTGCAGCAGGGCCCGTCGGTTTCACGGTGTAAGATTCGGAATGGCTAAACGCCGAGTCGAGAGGACCGCGTTCACAATGCTCAACGTGGCATTACGAGAATCGCATTCCTCAGATTCTCTAGGAATTCGAGCGATACCGACCCAAACACGTACATACACATACACAAATATATATATATATATATAACGTATAGACTTACCACCAACCGAGGCCGACCTTACATACCGTTTACCGTATAATACCAGTCAACCGAACCGCGATATTCTTTCGGCAAGTGCCATGGAAACAATTTTATATCTGAATATATATATAAATATTCGCGTACATTTTTAACATTTTTACTGCAAAGATATATTTGAATAATATTCGACTTACCAATTATATATAGGTATAAAGCTATAGAAATATTTTCGTTAAATAGTTTGCGAAATTATTCTCCCAATATTGAAATATTTTATATATAAATTTATTATTATACGTTTATTAACTAGAATTAGCCTTCGTTATGAGGTAGTCGTGATATATGGTTTAAACATTTAAAACTATTGCTCAATGAGCGACATGAAATAATTTTGCTACTGTACTTTCGCCATGTATCTCCCGCATTCGGATGAACGTACATACCTCTCGCCACAGCAACAGCATCGAATTAGATTCAGTGTCAGTTCTCCCAGAATCCTATTTCAAGACGAGAAAGCGACGGTGAGAGGCAAATGGGGCGAGAGCGAGAGCGAGCGAGAGAGAGAGAGGAAGAGAGGTATGGAACGGGGTAGAATTCCGATGAAAGCCCTGCTGGTACTTGTCGTATTCAGGGATGGGTACCGGTAGTGTGTGCCGATGGCGCGAGGTTTTCCTCTGTTACATCGCTGACGTTCATTTGCTCCGCGTGCATTCGAGAGAACGCCTGTATCACCCACCTGCTGCTAAACCACACACCATGACTCGCACTCGTACACAGTCGAAAGTCCCAAGATTGAATTTCTCATTTCTTACGTCTTATCAACGTTCAACCACCTTATCCGTTTCGATAACGATAATACCTAGATTTTATCTTCAACCGCGGTATTTTTCTTCGCGTCGCTAGCAATCGACCAAGTCTTTCGGTATTTTATTGACCTGGCAAAAAATTATCTTATTGCATTTTTAATACACGATCGCGGAGGTATATTCATTTATGAGAAAAAAAAAACGCAGCTACTTTTTGGCCAATCCGTCACAATTATAGGCGAACGATAAAATATGCCGATTCTGCCGATTTCGAACGATTCAAGTGTGAGAAATTTGACTATACCCGCAGATTCCTTCCTTCCTTCCTTCCTTCCATTCCTTCTCGAAGTTTCTCGTTTGAGTACGCATACAGTAGTGAGATCCGGGAAGCTTTGGCAATGTGTGTTTGTTGCTCTCGCTAGCAGAGCCGAGGTAGAGCCCGATGTTTGCCAAACTTTATCGGCAGCATGATGAATATTATGATTAAAAAGTGCGGCTGAGGGGAAAAAGAGGACGTGCCAGTTGTGAGTGCGAAGCGGCAACGTGTTACTAACGGTATGGACGGGACGGGAGAGAATGCAACGTTCGAGTTCGAACGAACGAAAAAAATAGATTGATGAAACGAGACAGAGAGAGAGAGAGAGAGAGAGAGCGAAATGTGCTAACTGCTTACGTCTGCTTCCTCGCACTCCAGATTCTTTCATTGAGAGAAAATAAATAGAATTCCCCAACGCAGATTGAGCTCGAGCGAAGCTCGATGTTAAGGAATTAGAGTCAGTTGTAACGCCCGAAAAAACGCTTTTTTTGAGATTTAATTTTGACGACCGTTTTTATTATTTTTTGATCAATTTTTTACCATTGACTAATACATATATAAAGAATATAGAATAAATTTTTCAAGACAAGGCGAGGGGTTGAAATAAAAAAGGGTGTTTGCGGTGATCACTGCCCCTCGTCACTGGATCATCCGAAATCAAAAAATTTAGCGGGGATCATTAGCAAATCCTATGACGCGGTCTTTGAACGAAGGATTGATAAAAATTTTGATTTTTGACAAAATGGCCGATGTTCAAAAGCACTTTGTATTTTCGACCACAATTTCACCCATATATTCGACTATAAAAAAAAAACTATTTACCGCAAATAAAAATCCTTCGTTCAAGGACAGCTAAATTATATTTGGAATAAGTGGTAAAAATTTCAAAGCGATCCGTCGAACCATTCTAGAGTTACAGAATGGTTACATCGATTTTGAAAACGTGCTTTCGAGAAAAACGCGGTCCGCGTCGAGCGTGCAGCTACCACTTGTACCCCCTCGACGGGACTGCGCTCAAAGTTGCATGTTTTCATAAATAATGCCCCGATTTATCGAAAATTTTCAGAGTATACTCTTGAAATGTTGTACTTTTAGAAAAAGCGAGAAAACAAATCTACTTTTTGAAAATGCTGAGTGACTTTAACCCCTTAAAAAAAGGTTGTAAGTGACGACGTATATCGCGGGTCTGGTAGTCGCGAACTTGACTAGTTTGCCCTCCGACAACGAGAGAAAGAGAGAAAGAGAGAGAGAGAGGGAGAGTGATGAAACAACCTGCGAGCATATTATCTCACAAAATTGATGAGAAATTCAGAGTTACGAAGCAACGCACCCGCGGAACGAACGATGGCGAGATAGACTCGCTCTCGGCGTCGCCTGGGAGCGCGGGATGGGTTCGAATTGACAACCGCACCCGCGTATCAATGAATATGATTAATTTCGCGGCTTTCCCATCTCCTCCGTCGAAATTCTCGAGCAAAACGAACGACAATCTGGATGAGAAAATAAGCACGAAGGGACAAAAAAACAGCGTGGAATGTGATTACAAAAGTTTTCGTTTCGAGAAATGAGATTCCAATGCTCGTGAAGTATTTATGAATGTTCATTATCTCGTTTGTCGTTACGATATAGACGGCGGAGTCTCGTTTTTCCTGCCGATTGTCATTGCGCGTGCGATATTCCACGATATGATAACCGAACGTCTCTATTTTTGCAAAGGCCGATCGATGATTCGCACACCAGGGCGGCTGTTATACGACATACGTGGGTTAAATCGAGTTCCAAATGGATCAGATCCTCGTGCAAAAACCATATCCAGGTCACGTCGATCGATATTCCGATCGCGAGAAGCTTCGTGCCATTGTGCCAACTTTTGGTACTTCGCGAACTAATGGAGAGGCCGAGTGCGAGATAAACGTCGTCCGGTAGACTGCGTTAAATATCGAACGAGAGTCGCGCATTATTATCGCGAGTTCACTCCTCTTTATCGCTGGCACAACGCGAATTTTGTCGCTGGTAAAAAACAAAATTCGCCTTCGTAAAAAAACACTTCCTTTATTCCATCGCACAAAAAATCCAAAACCCTTGTCCGTTCATCCGAGCGTGTGCCATTTAATGGGCGATTAGTAGCACACTATCTCGTTCCAATTACCGCCATATGACTTCGCCAGCGCATAGCGAGCGTTCGTCGCGAAACGGTGCATCATTGATATCGATCTCGGATGAACGACGGTCGACGCCAGACGACGCGAAAAAAAGGTACGGAAATTAACGAATTTTGATATCCGTCGCGCGAGATTGGTCCATACGTGCGATCGCGCGAAATGTAGTTACCCACCTATACGTGAACGTGGAAAAAAGCTGATTTTGTTTTTTTTCCTAGCACGCGCGCACATCAGGCGGTTCGTTCCCTCCGGGAAATTCTCAAAGTCACGGTTTCCTCTCACCCCCTTCATCTTTCTCTTCGTCGTCTCACCCCCTTCGCTCTCGTTTTGCCTCATATTCTACAACATCCCAAGACCTTCCCAAAGTATCAAGGCGAGGGTAGGGCAACCACAATCTATATGTATACTGCTATGCATACATCTGTATATCTGTATATATATATATGTGTGTATGTGTATGCATCTCTGTGTGTGTGTGTGTATGTGTATAAGGTCGTAGGTATGCGTGAAAGTGAGGGTGGCTATGGGATATACCCCAGGGGACGGCACTCCATTATATTCCTTCAACTGTACATAGCAATTATTCTCATGAATGTCAACCCTCCGTCAGTGGGGTTGGAGTATAACGTCTCACCGAAGGCAGAACCGGTGGGGATGCCGGCTGGTCCTGCTAAGCTACTATAACCATTGCGCGAAGGCAACCACCAACGATACGTGAGAGAAAGGGGAGGAGGAGGAGAAGGGGGAGGACAAAAAGAAAGCGAGGCTGACGGAATCCCTTGCCCGCCACTCTTTATCTCTCTTACGTATCTACACGAATCGTCTCTTACTCGTCACCACCTGTGTCACGCTCTCACCCTATTTATTCTCCAAGCTTTTGCTCTCCACCCTCTCGGTCGCGACGTTCTTTCGTTCTCTTTCTTTTCTTCTTCTTCGTCTTCTTCTTCTTCTTCTTCTTCTTCTTCTTCTTCTGCTTCTTCTTTTTCTTCTTATACTTGTTATACTTCTTACTTTCTCTTCGAGCTACCTTTCGCCCGCTCGTCCGCATTGGTACGCTTCTCTGAATTTCGAGTGTCCCATCTCTCCGAGTCCGGATTGGACCCGTGCCTCGAATCAGCCTGCTCCTTATCCTCTTTTGCCCTCTGCTCTCAGACTTCCCTCGTCATTTCTCTTTCCTACTCGCCGGATGTTCTTCGTCCTCTTTTTTTTTGTTTCTCCTTTCCAATTCCTCCTTCTTCTCCTTCTTTCGCTTCGCTTCCTCTTTCTCCGAGCAGTATCCCACGAGCCTCCTCGCGCAACTCTGCGCTACGTGCAGAGTTGCGCCAGGATGCCGCTATCTCTCTTTCCTTTTTTTTTTTTGCAGAAAAGCCATCTCTTTGTATCCCTCGTTCCTACGTCCTGTCTGCTAGCCTCTCTCGTTTCGCATTTCCTCTTCGCGTCGTCGTGACCCTCCCACCCCCGGTCTCCCAACTGGGATACGGGTCTCACTGCTGCTGCAGTTGCTGCAGTTGCTGCTGCTCCTGCTGCTCCTGCTGCTCCCGTTGCCGCCGCAACCGTCGCCATCGCTCGAACCACCGCCTGCCACTGCCAGCAGCAAAACCCCACCCACGACCCAGTGGCAAAAATACTCCGACGTGCCGAGACTTACGACCGGGTGCAGGAAGCGTTAAATAAATTTTGTGGACATGATCCTTTTTACAAAATCCTGCGATTTACGTAATTGATATAATAACGCGATACTAGCGAGGGACGTTCGAAGGTTTACTTTTGCCGATACTCGCGCTGTCAAGCTAGAGAGAACGAAAATGAAGTCATCGTGGGCAAAAGAAGCAAACGGATAACCATCGAGCCAGCGACTCTCTCCCTCCTTCTCTACCTACATCGCCTCGGTTCGATCGCGAAAAGTACACGTAAGCGTCGCGTCGGTATACGTTAAATTCGATAAGAAATATCGCACGGAAAATACGGGACATTTTTCTACTAGGTGACATAATTCGACGGTGAATGTGACGCGTCAATTTAAGCCTTGGAAAAGCTTCCAATGTATAAATAAATAAACGACCGAGGAAAACGTCCTTCGCAACTTCCAACCTCTACGTCAATCGGTCCTTGATCCATCATTTTCTGTTACGTACGTAACATAAAAAGCGAGACGTTGGATAATTGTCTCTATTCCAACGTGTTATTCCAACGTTATGATATGTTTACGTTCGTCACGTAACGATCGACGAGTACGCCAACATTGACATTAATGGCTGCTTGCCAGGATCATTAGGGTATGAAGGTGCGTAGCGAGAACGTTGGTACGAGGACTCTGGACATGGGGTTGATCGAACATTCGAGCAGGGTAAATTGTTGTTCTAATAACAAGCGAGCGAGGTAGCTACGACTAGAGAGGATTGAATGTTAAACGCGGGATTTTGCATACAGAGGCGAGGTGATAATGACGGTGGTTTAGTGTCGTTGGTACAGTTGGTGATGGCGATAGTTTAAACCCGTGTGGAAATGTTAACTCTACGTACCGTCTAGCAGACACTATAATCTAGTGTCGTTATCACGGCAGATAGAAGCACTCATAGGTGTAGAGCGAGAGAGAGAGAGAGAGAGAGAGAGAAGACTATGACGCCATCACGTCGAAGGATCTCATTTGCAAATCTAGTGTAGCGATAGTAGTGCGGTCGCGAGAGCTGCGCTGCTGCTCTCGCTACCTATTAACCGCTGGTAACGCAGTCTCCTAGGCATACTACCGACTACAATCCCCCTCTTTCCGAGACCTCTTCTTCCTACATACTCACCTCTCTCTTTCTCTCTTTCCTCCCCTTCCCTCGACCACTATCTCCGTCTGTCCCTCGCCACGTTTTCTCTAGTCACATTCTACGAACCCTTGCGTCTCGCTATGTAGATATTGCTGCACCTTCGCTACTTCATTAATGCAAACACTCCACACCGTGGCAGTCGTTAACCAGTGGAGGCTATAAAGTCATTAGGTATAATACGTAAGTAGCCGCGAGGGGTGGCGTTCGCGCGGGCGCACTCGATGAGAAAGGCCTTGTTTGGTCCCCGTAGTCGTGCCGGGTTGTGGTCGTGAAACCGGGTTTCACTGCGAATTGGCGGGTTGGCGTTTCTGCCAGGGTCTCCTGTGTCTAGCAGGGCGTGTCTGGCCATACGGCCAAGGTCGTTAACACTGGCAAACCGTAAGGTTCGCCGGATAGGAATCCGAGTGTATGTCCAATATGTTGACACGACGAGGGAGGCTGTAGGTATCGCGATCTTCGTAAGTAGGTAGTTGAATTTTCGGACAGCTTGATTCATCCGACAACGGCATAAGTACGATTCGTTAGTTTATCATTAAAGCTCCTTACATAGACCGCTGACGGATACGACCTTTCGTGTCTTTTGAAAAAGCCTCGTCGCTTATCCCCCGCATTCAACGTGTCCTCAGGATCCGTCTCGAACCTGTCGTCGACGTTTCCTTTACGTCAGAGCTTCTCTCGATGCGCGATTTACCTTCCCTACAATCCTTTGTATATTTCCTTCCGTATATACGGGAACGAGAGTGATCCTCCTTTTCATTCGAACGATTCTTCAGCGAACCTCCCTCGATTCGGGAACAACTTGACCCCGCTCCCTTCCCCCCATCTATCTTGCTTAAGCTAATCCTCGACTCCATGGTTTTTTAATCCTTCTAATTTACGTTAACGTCTTCCTTTCCAACCGTCCCTCGCCTAAGTCCTTATATCCTTCTACTTAGTCTCGGCGCTCGTCAGATTCAAGAGAGCGAACGAAAATAGGACGATAGCTCGATGAAAATGAAAAAGAAAGGAGGACGAGAGAAAATTCGTATCGCGGAAATTCTCACGTGTGACAGGCAAACTCCTACTTTCTCGCTTCCTTTTGTACAGCTCTCTCTCTCTCTCTCTCTCTCTCCCACACACACACACACATAGACGCGTAAACCGGCGTGTTACGTTTTTTTCCTTTTTCATCTCTTCTTCGAGGGGTTCATTCTCTTTTTAAGGTCTCGCTAGGTCGAAGAGGCACGGGTTATCGCAGTGACTCCCGTTTCTCGAGCTTTTTTCTATTGAAAAATCCGTAATCAAGTCGGAGAGTCAGCGAGACGCGGGAGGCGTGAGAGCCGAGCAGCGTTAGCCAATATAAATGCGTCACTCTCGTGCCGTCACGTAGACCGTACTCTTTACCCCTCCGGAGTCTCGAACTCTCGTCTCTATATATCAGCAGCCGTACAGCCTAAGTATTACCTATATGTAGAAATTACATTGGCACTCGTGTGCGTGTATTGAAAAGCTTTGCCCATGTATCATATATACCTGTATTAATATATATACATATAGTAAATATATCGAATATATATATATATATATATATATAAATATAATAACTCGTATATATCCCTAGATCGAGCGACGATGCATGCTGCTAGCAGGTATCCATCCTTTGCATATACGTATTATATTTATTCTAGAGAACATGTATTTCGTACTTTTGCATCACGCACATACATCCATATAGCGTAACTAAATCCTCGTACCTATGACGAAAAAATTTCAGAAGGGGCACGTGCCGCTGCCTCGACGTTTCCATACCCCCACCTACCGCCCTTCATCATATTCGCGAGCTTCCAATGTACGGACGGATCTGCCATTTGTATGAGTACCGTGTTGGGAGAATATCATGAATGATAGGCGACCGTTCGAGCGTAAAGGCTCAGCCGTGAAGCTGTCGAATTCCGGCAGCTCTTCCTTCTCCCACCTCTCCAACTCACACCTATCTACTTTTCACCCCTCATCCCTCGAAGATTCTCTCTTGCCGCGAACCCGAGTTACCCGGGCTCTTCCGGTATGCCGGACGTGGCACACGTAAAGAGAGGACGCCCACTGAAAATCCCTCACACCGCGTCCTCTCTCTCTCTCTCTCTCTCGCACGGTCTCCGTCCGTGCTAGGCTCCCGTCGACGAAAACTTATTCATGCCACACGTCGCTTCGTATTTTTCTCACTTCCTCACTCGTTTCCCCCAACGTGTGTGTAACGAAGTACGGATTGATAGGACGCTATCAAAAATCGTTTCGTGTCCGTAGTCGATATATGTGTATGCATGCGCGAAGGTATCTGCATTCTTCGTGTTTACATAGCCCAGTGTTCTGGCTCCGAACACCATGAATATTCATCGTTCGGCATCCATTTACTAATACTTCAACAAGTTTTACTTCTTTTTATTTAACTTTCTTTTTTTTTCTTCTTTTTTTAAATATATCCTTTCGAACATACTCGAGCGATTTTCCCAACGATCCCTTCCTGTTATCCTGGATTAACCGTCGCACACGAAACTCGTACTCTACCATTAATATTTCCCAACGATGTTTAATTCACTCTTGTCTCTGCACATGCAAATCGTAAAACGAAATTTATGAGATCTACGAATGAAAAGATTTTATACGATTAATTATCCATTAGATTATCGGGAGCATTCCGGATAGAATGTTGGAAGTTGGACAGAATTAATGATCATGCGAAACACGTGTCTGCCGACGAAGTATTAATTCCGAGAGACAAGAGAGAGAGACAGAGACAGAGAACACCCAATGTAAGCGGAGGTGGGCAGCTGTAATCCGTATTCCGATATATGCTTTTCAGCGTACCACATTTTACTCGGCATCGTCTTACTCACCCCCGATACACTTCTCTCTCTCTCTCTCTCTCTCTCTCTGTCTTTCTCTCTTCCTCTGTCTACATACCGTACACTCGGGCTTTATGAAGCCCAACTACCATTCGTGAATGTTGCCAAACCTGACCACGAAACGACCACGCCCGTTTTAACGAAACAAGCTTCACCGCTCTCACGCGACTCCTGGATAGTTACGTCTCTTTCAACCTCGCTTGCCACGGCTACTCTAAGGGATTTTGCCCTCCTCCCCCTTCCTCCAGCTTTCCTCGTCCACCATCCCAGCCGCAATGCTTGAAATTCCCAATTTGCCATTCACCACGAGTGCCGGAGGATTTATCACGATTTTAGTTTTGCCTTTGTCGTTAATAATCGTCCTCGTTATTGCATGACTGTAAATTCCCCCGGTAATGGGTGTCGATGCCCGATCATTATCGAGTTGCGATGTTCTCAGTCATTAGTTTTAGAGGACTACGAACTAATGAGGGATTCTACGAGTGGAATCCACTTTGTATCGTAAAATCGGGAGAATTATTATTCGTAAGCTCGAATCGATCTAGTTTTGATTTCAAAGGCACGTATTTACGACGCTATATCGTATTAGTAATATTCCACATATTCGACTAAAATTCAGAGAAATCAAACGAATAACGGAAAATCTGCGATGCGTTTTCCATAATCGGAGAATATGAAAGCTCGATTATGAAAATCTGGTCATCGATTCGTCAACGTGTTAGAGATGCGTTCGATCGACGAGGCTCTTTCCACTGATATTCTGGTTCGACGGAAGTACAAGCTAATTTATCTTGCTCTCGACGCGTCTGCCACAGACTTGATCGCTCCACGTAGTTCAACGTTGAAGCTATACCGCAGCCTACCTCGCCTTAAGTATATGTATGTTTATCCATACGTGTTTACCTGGGAAACATATACATATATATATATCGAACGCGTCATCTGTGTTTACGTGTGCGTGAACGATATACCTAGGACGCGAGGATGGAGCTACGATATCGGCGATACCACCAAGTAAAGTGTATTACTCCCGAAAGTCAATATTGCAGAGATCCGGGTGTAGGGAGCATTGGCTAGGAAGGAGCAACCAGGAGCCAAGAGTGGCGGACCTTGCCTCTCCTCTTGCTGCCTTTCGCCAGAGGTTTCGCTATGGCTCGGTGAGCCATCGATACCGATATCGATACGTCCAACGTAGATGCGCCGAGCCGTATTATAAAGGCAATATATCGGATGGGAAGCGACGCTATACCTATCCGATGACCGATACACAGAGACTCGGCCAGGGCCAAATGCGCTTTCCACAGGTAGGTATTTTTGTGGTTATCGATATATATATATATATATCGACGTTGTAGGTACGAGAGGTAGACTATATGGATATTGTTTCGACGATATTGTTCATCTGGCAAGGTATACCGATGGTTTCGGATTATTACAGTTTGCCGAGATAGGTAAACAACATGATATTTCGAGACGAAGAACGTACCGACTTATGAGTCTTAACGTCTCTCGGCACACACTTTTTGTTGTTGTGTTCACAGTAATGACAAAGTAGAAATGTTTAATTGAGAATTAATTAACATTACAAAACAGTTAATGGAAGTTAGGGTACGAGTTTGATGTGCGGTTAATCGTGAATCGTGGTTCGTACGTTACGACGCATTGAATACTAAATGTTGAATACTAAGTACGCCCTTCAATCGCTAATATTTCGTGTCGCATTTATCCAAGTTATCCATGCGTTTGCTTTCACCGACGGTTTCTATTTATGGCAAGCTGGGTGGTAAAATTTCGTTACGGACAGTCCGATAATTTCGTTGGGGAATGAAAGCGTAATGTCGAATTAATGACGGGAGTATAAAACGTACGAGAATTGTTTATTCCCATCGGACAATAGCGAATACCCGGAGGAACGCTGAAACGCATTCTCTTTACTCGTCGGCCGTACCGCATTCTTCGTGTATTAATATTCACAGATTTTTCTTGCGCCTTTATTCGCATATGGTAAAATATTATAGTAAGAAGAAGAAATAAAGCCGGATGGAGAAAGAGAAAAAGAAAATAATAAAAGGGAAAGAGAAGAAAAGTGAAAGAAAAATAAATAAAAAAAAGAGAGGGACAGAGAGAACGAGTGACAGGGCAAACGGCAGGAGAAGAGTCAGTGAACCATTTCTCCGTGTGATTTTCCCGCCAGCGCGAGCACGTTGTGTAGTTATACCATAAATTGTACCCGTCGGGATTTCGCTGGATGCTGGTAGTACCACGATTAATTAAAATATGGGTGAAAAAGACGAGAGCGAAGTACGACACGAGGAATAAGAGTACGAGCGTACTCCGAAACATACCTGTACGCGTTATATAACGGGCAAAATAAATAAAAGATTCTCATTTAAGCGTGGCTCTCATCGAGCTCGACGCAGGTCGAGTAGTTGAATAGATCTATACATACGGGCTAAATCTATATATCCATCGTATATACATATATATATATATATACATAATATGTGTATAAAATAATGACGACGTGTACAGGTTTTCTCGCGCTTCATTTCGTTCTTCACTCCTTGCACAAGATCATACGCGAGGATGAGTTTCGCGGCCGGCAATGTTTTTGCTCTCTCTTTTTTCCTGCCCGAACAATATAATCGGACTTGCGTAAACAATCGTGTGGCTAACGACGAGCCATCCATGGCGCATCCAACGTTTGTCGACGACATTTTGCCTTTTTTTCACGAGCGAACGTCACCGTATGAAAGTAAGAGAAGAGCGTCAGGTTACAGGGGTTGGGAAGGGGGGGAGTTTGATGGAACCATGATGCAAAGCCACGTCGTACCGTGAAAGCCCGCACTCTCGTACACGCCTATGCGAATTTTTACTTACCAAATGAGCATTCATATTTTTTTTTATAGCCCGACCCGCGCTTCAACTGCCAGTTGCCCCTGCACAACTCGAGGCTCGTGGTCCCGGCATGTACATCCAAAATGAAAGTTACACTCGTGTGCACTGGCACGAGGGAAGAAGAGAGCCGGAGGACAAGAGGACAACAGAGGGAACGGAGGAAAGGGAAGTGAGTTGCGGGGAGGTTCGTGAATGGGTTTTGGAGGGTAGCGCGCCCGGAATTCGTGATAACGGCCGGTTATTCCGCGTGCAGCCGCCTCGAATAATTCCAGACCCGCAGACCAAACCTTTCCCTTCTCTGCCAACCGATGCTCGCAAGCGCGGTGGTTGCTTCTCTCCACCCTTAACGGCCGTTTACTCGCGACCCTCTCTCTCTCTCTCTCTCTCTCTCTCTCTCTCTGTCTCTCTCTTTGATTCAAACGGGTGCGCCATCCTGTACGATCCTACCCTCGAACCGAATGTGTAACAGCTCGCCAACAACACACAGGGGTTAACAGCAACAGCAGCAGCAGCTCGGCAGAGCTTTCTATTCGTCTCGCTTCTCTCTTTCTCTCTCTCTCTCTCTCTCTCTCTCTTTGGTAATCCATATTTCTCGTCTCTCACGTTCTCCGCAATTTCCCGTTTGTCGTCTCTATGTTTTATACGAATATATAGAACTCTGTCCCATTCTTCCTATCTCTCTCTCTCTTTCCCTATCGTTCTCCCACTTCCTCTCGTTCTCACTGTAACATTGTTCCGCTCCGATACACAGCCAGAGTCCCAAGCATTTTCTCGTTCTGACTCTTGCGCGTATACGTTCATTTCTCTCTCTCTCTCTCTCTCTCTCTCTCTCTCTCGGTCTCGCGGTGTGTCTCTAGCGGCGAATAAAGCCGAGGCTTTGCTCCTCTCCTCTGGCTTCGAATTGAAGATAGAGCCCCCGCGAGAGAGAGAGCGAGAGGGCCGACGAGGTGTAGAAGTAGGGGGGGGGGGGGATATCCTCGCTTTTCTCATCGATTCATCATAAGAGTAGTAGTGTGTTATTGCCGAGCTCTACCAGGCGCCTCCTATCGCACGCAGTCTATCTACATATAATATACTTTTGTCGACACCCCGTGATTTCTTTTTTCTCGTACCTACGTAAATTTTATTCGTAAAAATATTCGTAAGAAATTTATTCGATGTCAACTGTGTATTATAAGCTGAACGGCGCGTAAGAAAGTACGAAATTACAAAAATATATGAAAGCATTTTGAATAATCGATGAATTTCATTGGAAATTTCTGTCAACTATGATAAAGTATCGAATCCATTAATTGCTCGATACAGAGAAAGAGATCCATAGCGATACGAGGTAGTAGAGGAGAAATTTGTAATCATCTCGCGAGAATTATGTAACGGATGTTGCATATGTCGCGATATTACACGTAGGTATAGACAATAATGTCTTATTCCCGAGGTTGCTTCGTTGCGTCGACGATGGAAGATAGTGTCGTTACCGAATTACAACGATCGTCGGAGGCTATTTCGCGCGTATAACGTGTCATCAATTGCCACCTATACGTATATACCAGGAAGATTAGGAATATAACCAGAAAGGGCGATAGGTATATAGGTATCTGCATCGAGGGTCGGCCAGTTCGTTTGGTTCGCCCATGAACGATCACGAGCCAGGCCTTTACAACCATCAATCAGCATCTCGCAAACCGCCCTTCTCAAATGATATTAGAATTGTAAAGGGCGGACTTGGTTTGCGCCGACCTCACCGACGATCGTTTATACATACGATATAGGTAGGTATATATGTATATTTCGCGAACAAACGCACGTACGATTCGGAGTAGACCCAGATATCCCGTGTTACACGGGGCTCTGTATATAAACCAAGAGAGACAGGTAGGCCAGCATCGGCACACAATACGGTTTGTACTCGTGTACTCGTGGGCAAGCAAGTAGATGTGGAGAGGGAATAAATGGTGAGTACAGAGAGGTTGAGTGCGGTGAGTGCTTATTGATCGAAATAGTAAACGTTTTGTACGAGTGCGGATGACCCGCGCATCGCGCTCGTTTCTCCCGTTATATACCAAACCCCCGTTTCACATTCACGCCGGACCTCGTCTCTACGACCCTATATATGCCTTATTTCCCATTTTCATTATATGTATAATGTAGTTCGTATATGTTCATTACGTACATACATGTGTACTCTATGTATATATATATGGGGTATTCCATGTCAAATCGGACACCATTTAGCTTTTGTTTTTGGAAATATTTGATATTCTCGTATTGGTTGAAAGAGGTACGCGTGATTTTTTTTCAATTTTTTTTTCTCGAAACGTTTTCAAGATTGGATTTTTCAAAAATTACTTTTTTTTTAACCGCTGCCGTCACCGGTTGCCAGTGAGCCTGAAAAAGATTAATATTTATTTTCAACACGCATAATTAAAATATGGAAATCGAAAAATCGATTTTTGTAAATCAACAATTTATATTTAAAACTTGAAACAAATTTTCTTTCGTTATTTTTTTTATCAAAAGTGCCTTTGAAAAGAAAAATCTTACAAAAGAAAAACGTCCCACCATTTGGCCCGTTTTTCGTTTTTTGAAAACGGTTCGAGAAAAAAAATTGAAAAAAATCATGGAAGCCTCTTTCGACCGATACTAGAACGTAAACAATTTTCAAAAGAATCGAAGATGCAAAAGCTGAATGGTGTCTGATTTCACGTGGAATGTCCCATATATATATATATATATATATATACCGATCATACACGTACAATTAAGGTATGCTATATTGATGCGAGAGTCTATGTACGTACGTAGCCATTTCCAAAGTGTCATGTACGAGTACCTACACAATCTCGCATCCACACCAATATACCTTCTTCGTTTTCTATAAACCCCCTCCCTTATAACCCCGGTGCTTCGATTCGCTACTTGCTCGCTCGCTCGCCCACGTTAACAACGGCATCGGATCTAAATACATTTACATAATTAGCGCGTCCGAATATATATGCACGTACACGATGCGCTCGTTCCAAGCCCCACATTCCCTCATCCTCCCTCACTATCACTCTTGTTATCTCTGTCGCTCTATGTATCCAGGAGCGTCTGCAGCTGTGTCTCTCGTTGGTACACCAAACGCGTAAAACTTTTCACTAGACGGCTATTCCTCTCGGTTTCTCCTCGACCTTTCGGCTTCGAAACGTCGTTTACCCATATACATCTCCATTATTTTGCGAGAGTAGTGGCGTAGGCTTGCATCTCTATCCGCAACCCCGTTGTATTACCGCATTGCCTTATTTTCCGATAGATTCAACGAATATTCGATAACAAATAAAACGAGATGACGTGAAAACAGTGAAGAAAAAAAAGAATAAAAAAACGAATATTATTACGAACCTAAATATATTCGAACAATAAGTTAGACATGAACAAATTTATTTCGTCATGGGCTAACGCGTTCCCTATTTCGAGAAACGTTGCGCATCTCCTTCTTTCACATATAGTTTGGTCGAATCGAACAGGAACTGGAGAAAAAGCTCGCTGGGTCTGCAGTGCAAGTAGCAAAAGAGCAGAAACCGGGGCAGATATAATATTTCCATGAAGATAAAGTTATGGCGGAGTCGAAGTGGATAGCACAGGCGGTTTATCTGTAGCATTATATAGAGGAACAGTCGTGTATGATCAGAGCCCTATCCCTTAAGACCCATGTACGACATCGGAGGAGGAGTAACAGCAACGGTACCAGCAGCTTCCAGTACTGTTACCGAGACAGCATCCATTTTGCTCTCTCCTTGACATATCCCCCCTATCTTTCTCTCCTCTCTCTCTCTCTCTCTCTCTCTCTCTCTCTCTCTTAACATTCTCTGCGATAAGAACATCGCTCCTGGGCATATTGCATGCTCATGCTCTCTCTTTCTGTCCCTCACCTCCCTTCGCACGCAGCATCATCGTTTCACCCCCGCATCCTGCAACTGACTCTCAATATACCAACATTTTTCCCCCTCAGTCACCGTTAAACTCACGTTGGTGTATTATACCCGGAATATATGTTCGTTTATACTAAGGTTACACTTGGTCTCGGTATCCGCCTTTCCACATAGACACAACCCTTGTCGATCTTTTGTTTTTCAAATTCATTTTATGTCTATTTTTTCGCCAAGCCTTTCATTCTCGTGGGTTTTCTGTCTTTATTCTCATTTTGCTCTCTCTCTCTCTCTCTCTCTACTTTTAGAATACCCCGCGCCATCATTTTTATCTTATAATTCCGAGAACCACCCTTCGTTCGCACGATGGGAATCGACATCGTGAGCGACGAGAGAGACGAATTCTCTCTCGCTTCTCCTCCTCCCTTTCCTACTCTCATCTCCGTTCTCTGTTCCCACTCGTCTACCTGCTTCCGCATTTGTTCTCCCGACGTGGCAATGGCAACATCCTCCCGTCTATACCGCTCGATGGAGTTTCACTCCTCGTTTCCTGTGCTTTGTAGATCGTGACGTAAACATCCGCGATATGAAAACACCGTAATTACCTCGTAATAGCTCGTGAGATCCGTATATATATGCTATTCCGTATTATATTCTTCTCGTCGAAGTAAAGAGGATCGCGAACAGCCGAATTTCGATATTCGAATACGTTCTATTCATTCAAACGTCGAAAACGTTCGTCAGTCTCACGAAAATTGATTTATTTTCTTGTTTTTAATTAAAATACGCCCGTTTTTGCGAGTAAATTATTGTGAATGAAATTTGATAGGAGAAGCGCGTAGCTTTATTCCACTCGGTACTACAAATCGATCAATATTTACGTGCATTATTAGAACACGTATGAAGCATGGAAGGGGTTTCTCACTCGATACATATATCTTTCTCTCTCTCTCTCTCGTTCTCCTCTCTTATCCCCATATGGCGAGCACGCTTTTGGCGCTCCGTTGCCATTATTTTTGTTCAACCCTCTAACATCCCTCGCGCACTATATCCCAGCTTTTAACTGATTTATATTTTACGTTCTCCCGCCTGTTGCAGCATCAGCAGTCTCGAGGCGCGTATTTTTCCATCAGCCCGAGTACTTTCCCATCCGTCCCCATTTTTTGTTTTCTCTTTCGACTTTCAACCCCGTGTTTCGGCCCTTTCGCTCCAAAGATAACGCGCTTATACGCGGTTTTTTGTTCCTTTTTTTATTTTCCTCTTTTTTTTTTTATAACTGCATATTGCCGTTATCGATTCATCCCCACCGAGTCTGACAAACGGCATGGTCAGCGAGCAAGTTTAACGATATTTATTTAACGAATTATGATGTGAAAAGGGGCCGGGTCTTGAGACGCGGCACTTCGTCTTATTCGCGGGAGAGAGAGAGAGAGAGAGAGAGAGAGAGAGAGAGAGAGAGAGGGGGGAAAAGATATGCTCGGCGAAAGTTTCGTTGAAACTTACTCTCGAACTTGCGACGAAGAAAGGCCGCGCTGTTTCGATGTTTTGCAGTTACGTGCGAGATGCTTCAACGGGTACTCGAAATAAGAAGAGCTCGAAGAGGAGCTGGCATCGGATGAAAAAAAAATGAAAAAAAAGAAGAAAAAGAGAGAACAGAGGAGGAAAAAAGAAGAAATGAGAAAAGATAAAGACTGGAAAATTTCAAGAGACCCCTGGTCATCCCCGGTCGTCAACGTCCTTCATAGTCATTAGTCCCAGTTGGCGCGAGAGCGGAGGAAGACCGAGAGAGAGAGCGAGAGAGACTTTACCTCCTCGTGAGAAAAAAGAATGACGGAACGAACGAGGCAGGAACGAGATGTAAAAAAATTCGCGAGACGTGAAAAAGAAAGAAAACGGAAAACGCGACGAAGAACGAGGGGAGTTTTGAAAGAGTATAGAGCGCGGAGTGAGCACAACAACGACCCTCGACTCCCTTGTCGGGAACTCGACCGTATATATATATATGTATATTTGCGTTGGAAGCGCGCGAGAAAAGGCGAGATGAGGATTCGTGAAAAGTGAAAAAATAAAAACGACGAAGGACGACGCGTAAACTCTTCTTTCCCATCGGACTCTGCGAAACTGTCAACAATGTTACGTAAAACATATATATAGATCCGCATACTGCTTAGCACCTCGGAGGCGAATTAAATCGTTTATATATAGACCATTTAATTCGCCTCGGATCCTCGTCACTCAAAAGACACCGAATACCAACGTAAATTATATCGCAGCACGTAAATTAAAAAAAAAAAACAAAGCGTTAAAGAGAAGCTTTAAAAAAATGGCCCAGCTTAGAAACAAGTTGCAGCCGAGCGTACCGTAAAAATCAACTTTTTTGTTACAATTTAAATTACGCGCCGGGGTCTTGCTTGGCGATACACGATGTTCATGAATATATATATATAGTAATTTTTATTCCCCATCCTCGATATGCGAAGCTTCCGGTACGTTCAACGTTCCTTGGACAAATTCCAACGTAAATTGTATCCCGGGGAGAGACAGACGACAAAAAATCCAATAACAAGGTAGGTGATATAACGTGATGCAACGATTCTGAGAAATGCGAAAAGTGATTCGCGAAAAACGTTTTCCCTTCTACTCGCGATAGTATGAAATTTTGTCGTCTTCCTTCGACGTCTCGTTCTTCTTTTCTGCTATTTTTTTCTTTTCGTCCACGTATCTCCACTCGCCGACGGCGTAAAACGTACGTTCATTATTCGTTCTATTGTTCCTGCAGGTTTGATTGCGTACGGAACGAGTACCTACACGAGGAATTTTAAAGGGTTTCTATGAATGAAATCGAGGTGAGGAACGAGGCTACAAAATGTCGGTAAAACGGAGGGAGAAAGAGAGAGAGAGCGAAAGATAGCGACCTATATATATATAGATAGATAAATATGTGGAGGAGGAAGGGAAGCGAGCTATTTCGCTCCCAATTGCTTTTTCTTTGTCTCTGCTATGCGCGCAACACAACAGAGTATATCTGATCCTTAATTTGGCGCGGAAATAACATCCTAGAGATTCATGGGTTATGACCTCGGGATTTTGGGAAATTTTGCCGCTTTTCACAAAGCAACTAACCGAAAACCTTCCGCAGTCTGCTGTTTACCAGACGCATAAGCTCTGCTGTCGACGTACTTCTGAATTCCTTTACTATCTCGTCGTGCACGCGTTTATTAATATTCATCATGATTTACACGAATTTTCGTGTTTCGAAAAATTTTCATTTTTTCTCGAATCGACGCGTTACATCGTTTCGAATAATGGATATTATTTTCTGTGAACGCGAGATACGTCATTGATATTAAACCATGATTAGATGAATTTTATAAGCGCGTACGCGTTCATGCGAAGATACCGGATATCAATCATTCGTTACAAGTATTGTACGAAACCAAGCAAATTTTGGCCCGTTCACTCGCCAAGGTGGGTAACGATATCTCTCACAGATTGCGCACCGTGCATAATAGACTCCCTGCTGCGTAATATATACCTGCCACGTGGCATAGTTCTTCGGCATCCTCGCGTTTAATTAGACCATCCCCAACCCCTCGCTCCGGACTCCACAATGGCAATGCGACGTACATGTACATACCAGCGCGCGCCACGTAACGTACGCGCATGTCCACGTACGAAAAAATGAGCCTGTAACTCGAGAATAAATATGGCGTATGATGAAATATTGTTTTTTTTATATAAAACAAAAGTTTTCATAAACGCACGAGTGAAATATTGCGGAATACTCGAGTTACACAGCAATTAAACCCTGGATTTTTATTTCTCCAGCTAATTGTATTTACCAGATTAGTGTTTTTTATGCGTTCGATTTGAGAGTAAGAACAATGAGATATTAAACGAAACGACGGGATGTCGGTGGGAGATAAAATTTCGCGTCGATCATAATTTTAAACTAGTTCGTAATCTATGAAAAAGCGATACTTTCATTTCTTAACTGAATCATCGATGGACATGAGTATTAACCATGCAATATTGAAAGGTATACAAAAAAAGACTTGAATACGCAAGAGACGCGCGTCTCCTGATAATTATTTCTCACATATTTATAATATTCCAAGGGCGTCTCGCGTATAATCAAGAGCGAAATGAAAAAAATGGCGCACATAAAATTGGATAAGAAATAAAAATTGTAAAAGGGCAACCATAATAATAAAAAGCTGGAGGTTAAATTGCGACATAAAGCTCCGACGAATATTCTGGCAATACCGTTAGAACGATGTATTGTACGCGCGTACCGCGTCGCGTATGTCGCGCGGAGCGCTTGCGGGGTAGCTAATTCAGTGTCCGATGAAGCGAGCTCGCGAGCACCCTAGATATATATATATATATATATATATATATATATAGGGATCCCTATATGTATAGGGATACCTATAGGCAGTAAAAATATGTATAAAGGTAAAGCTCATTACGACAGAACTAATTGAATTACGGTTGGTGCTCTGATGGTGGTTGTGAGCAACGAGAACTAAACGCGAACGAGCCAACGAAAGCGCGCTGTGGCCCGAGATCTCGCTGGATAGTAACGGGTACGCGAGAAGGTTGTAATAAATTGGCGAAATGAGTTCCAGCGGCTTTTTTAGACGTGGCGAACGGACGAGAAAAAGAGAGCGGAGAGAGAGGAGAGCTCGCGGGCCGGCACATACCTTGAGCTCGAATAGCGCGTCACATGCTTTTCTCACCGACACTTTTCCACCCAGGATATCCTTAATAATGGAACGTAGTGAAGTTGAAAGAGAGAAAGAGAGAGAGAGAGAGACATAAAGAGTGAAAAAAAGGAAACGCCTGCAGAGAGATGGTGGAAGAAATACAAAGGAGAAATAAATGTACACGTTAGCAACTAATTGCACATGCGCGTCGTTGCTTTATATTGTGCCAGTGTTATATGACGGTGATGTAGTCGTTAGCATTGAATTTTCTTTTTCATCACTGATTTTTTCATTTGATTATTTTTTCATTGTTCATCTCTCTCTCTCCCTCTTGTACTCCTTTACTTCATTGACTTGAGACGAGGCTCGACACGAGAAACGCACAAAACGAATACGCACCTGCCATCGCGTTCTTGCAATTAAAAATTAATGAGAATTAAATTTGGATCGCCGCCACGAAAACGCCCAAGAAATTTCCGTCGAGTAAGATTTTTCGTTTTTTTCTTTTTTTTTTTTTTTTTCTTCTTCGCGATCTGCACGAGTCTCGATTATAGCGTCAATTATACGACGCTCCGTAACGACGCGTATGCCCTAATGAGCCGCGAGATTTGGCGCGACGGAACGGTTCGTGAAACTAAAAAAAACGCGCCAACTAAAAAAAAATTGTTCGAGTGATTTTTGACGAAGCAATTTTTGTGGATCACCCTCGTTTTTTAAATATTCATGGCTGCTGGAAGTATGAATCGGAAATTTGTAAAAAGGGATAAAAATTTGATTGGTCGTTTTACGGCGTATTTTTCCATAGAAAATCAGAAAAATCAATGTTCCGGCTTTAAAAATCTACGAAAAGTCATTAAAGAATCACAGCATAACGAACGTGATGGCATTTTTGAGGCTTGAATAGCTGTGAATAGAATGTACGCAGAGCTGACTCGCTAGATGATTTTTCAAAAAAGTTATCGACATTTCAGTGATTTTTTGGCCAAATCCGAAAATAAAAAATATCAAATATATATTTTTTCAAATATATATATTTTCGTTAATTGTCATGAAAATTAAAAAATCGTGAATTTCTTTTTCAATTTTTGTCACTCACTTTCCCGTCAGAATATTTAAACGAAAGCGAAATTTAAACTTCTCATTACTGTCGTTCCTTCTAACCGATTTAGATTTGCTGATCGTATTTTTTTCAATAAAATTGAAAAGTTTCCACTCCATCGTATCCTCAATTTCAATAATAATTAATAAATTCATCAAATTTTTGTATTCGAGCTGTGCAGCGACGCAAATCACTATTATTTTAAACCATCACGGGTGTCGGCGACCGTTAATCAATAAAATCTTACGTCGTCGAACGCGGTCGCGATTATTCGCACTTGTTTTTCTCTTCGCAATCTTACCGCTGTCGATGAGAAAACCACAAAATCGAAAAAAACTTACCGCCTCACATTTTTCCGTCTACCAAGAAGGCTCAGAATTTCTCTTTTAACTTTCGTTCACCATCGTGAAGCCTTCTGGGTATCCGACGATCGGAGCGAGGCA
Source organism: Netelia virgata (assembly GCA_951802705.1). Classification (NCBI taxonomy): domain Eukaryota; kingdom Metazoa; phylum Arthropoda; class Insecta; order Hymenoptera; family Ichneumonidae; genus Netelia; species Netelia virgata. Next base: position 37,150,661 of record OX637866.1, on the reverse strand, counting down.
ACGAGAGCGAGAGAAAGAGAGAGAGAGAGACGCACGCGCTCACAAGCAACTTGGCTCTCATTCACCCTTACTCCACGTGCCCGTTATATCACGCTGGAACTTATAAAAATGCATGGGAGAGCCAGAAGGATAATTCGGGTGTGCGCGCGCGCACCCGAGTGGCAATTTTGCGGAGCATCGACTTGCCGTAAAGAAGAAAAAGAGAGAGGAGAAAATCGACGAAAAGAAAAGGCGGACCTAGAAGAGGTCGAGGAAAAACAACGCGCAAGAAGTAAGAAGAAAGAAATGAAAAAAAAAAAAACGAAAGAGATATTACTCCACTATCTACCTCGCTGATGAAGCGAAAGCCCTTTCTATATACATACGTCCTTATATGCGTATATATATATATTATATACAGAAGAGTGTCGACGATTAAACTTATATCAGTACATTAGAGGCTGAACTGTACCATTGGGAACACGTGTGTGGTCGGTAGCGATAGCGATACCCTCGGTGCTCGGTTATAGGTGCACGCTTTGAATTTACCGACGCGGAACGAATTTGGGGTCTCGCCGGTACCGGAACCAAGAGCGAGTCAAGAGACGCGCGGATGTGAGAGAACGGAGGACGGTGGTGTGAGAATGAAGAAAAGATCACGATGAAAACAGGGAGATGGAAAAAAAACGTGAAATAACGAGCGGATGAAAACAAGGGCGGAATGAAAGTACGAGAGGATCGTCGGTGGGACAAACAAAAACGAAGCAAAAACCAATTTTTTCATATTTTCATAACGCGCGTGTACCTTAACACAAATTTATTTTTCACTACTTTATAGTTACCGGTAACTTTTATTACGACGAAATTTATTCACCAATTTGTAAATTGCATAATTTATCCAATACGAAATTTATTCAACGCTGATAAATTTTACACAGCTCTCGAAGCTAAAACGTAACAATAAAATGAGATTAATTCATTTCGTCCCCTCGGATATTTATTTGTTTAAAATAAATCTGTTCGAAAGCTCACCCCGGTCCGTGACCGTGGGTGTGTAGGAAAAGAGCCCGAAAACAGGACGTGAATACAACGCGAGTGTGGCAAGAACGCGGAAACTTAAGCAGGAGGGTGGGAGGCAAAAGCAACGAACCGTGCGGTGATATAGCCTATGGCTGGGTCCCGCTTAATTACGTCTCGACTAAATAAGTGCCCACAATTTAAAGGCTAAATTGTAGACGGTAGCCGAGTGCGGGTCGAGTAAAGCGAGCCGTGTGAATACTATCCAAGAAACGCGATTCTGTACGCGTGTGTGTATGCGCCTGTGTTCATGTATGTGTTCGTAAAACGATCTCTCCCTTCTATCGGGCTTTTGTATAGAGTGTACGTGCTAGGAGGGAGCGCCACAGCCACACCGTTCGCCAGAAACGATGTGCTTTATTATCAAAGATGTATGGTGAGAGGTGTGCGGTGTAAGGTCTATAATATAGTAACGATCATATGGCACATATATCTATATATATATATATATACATATATATATATAAGTATACATATAAATATATATTTATATATTATATACATTGTATATATTACAGTTTATAATTAATGAAAAGATGCTTAGAGCTCCGTGCAGGGTACGTTTTCAGTCAGACCGGCTTTTCCACCGTTGACGATATAGGACGATTCCTCGAGGCTTTTGTCCGCGGGACCCCAATCCTTCGTTGGTCTCAGCAAACTTCGGTCTCGCTGCGAACGAGAAAAACAAAAAAAAAATACAAAAAGGATGGCAAACGAGTTGTTGTCTGAGTTCTTGGATTTAGAGGGCGTTGCGCTCTTGCACAACTCGGAACGTTTCTGTATATATGTATATATGTTTCGTTAGATCTCCACCGGTAGCTCATAGATCATCCTGCGAGGCGACAGTAATGGCGGCAGTAGGAATGCTGCTTGCTGCATGCGCTTGGGAGAAAGGGGCCGTTGTAGCAGCAACGAGGATTGCTGCGGCTGTTGGGATTCTCGAGCAACTGATCTCAGACCGTGCACAATCGTCCTCCTCATCGTCGAGATACGACAGTAATATAATAGTTCGGTACAGGATCGTCCTTGTAAATTCGGAACGATTTAATAAAATTCCTAAAATCTACAATTTCTTTTTCTGTTAAAAATAAGCCATCGAATCGGGGTTACCTCGTTAAAATTTAACAACATTTTCTATTCTCGAGTGAACGACCGAGAATGATGAATTAAAAATTAAGTCGATGAAAAAAGATCGATCGAGGATGGTGAATAAAAGATTTTACAAAAATTCATAATTCAAGATAAATACGAAAACGTACTGAAAAGAACAGATCGCGTTTGGTGTACGGTTAGAATCGTTGGTTGGTCGAATAACCCTTGAATTGTCGATAGTCGACTGAAGGGTTTTGTCCTGATAGCGAGGACAAATCCTACCTCGCAGGAGATAGGTTGTAACAATCTTGGTCGAACCCTGGATTTCACGCGTATACACGATTCACAGTGATAAACAGGTTAGTTGCATCAGTCATGGTACATATTTCGGGTAAAAGGTTTGCGATGTTTCGAGGTTCTGGTCTGTGTGTATGTTTCTAGTAGTTAAGAACGGTCATGGTCAGACAGAGGCGTTTGTTCCGGTCGCTTCGAATTCTACCGTGGTTACGTATATATATATATATATATATATTCGTGTAAAGAGACAGATATATACGGTGGTAAGTGTAACGAGGGTTGTATGTATATATGTACGTAGTTTCGGAAGCTCACCGGTCCTTTCAACACGCTGTAGACAAAGAAGATTGGCAGCGGAGCGAGAGTCGCCAATCCGATTAATATTCCAATGGCGTTTGCCCAACTGGGAAATACGTAGTTTCCATAGGACGGTGCTTGATACGTGAACATCTGATATCCAAAGACTCCCTGGTTATATTAAATTAATAACAGAATTAATATATGCTTACGTATATATCTACGTATGTAGGAACGGGGGTAAAATTTATATAAATAGGTACGATTTCTCTTCAACTCCCGAGGTAACAAGAGAGGATTTCTTTTGTATAACGAACCATGCACGATATATAGATATATACTTAACCTGGGATGGATTATTCATATATAAAAAGACGAACGGGGATAAAGTCGGGGGATGGCATTAAAGTTTGTTGGAATGATGCGAACGGAATGGAGAGAAAAAAATACCGCGGAGGATGAGAGAGGGAGTTTTCACGCTCGCGCCCCAACTCTGAGCAGTCGCGATTACTTTCATTAAATCGCGTTTTATCGCTCACGGCATATCGCGATGAGAGAGCGAGACAGCCGGACATAGAGTAGGAGCGGGTTAAGAGAGAGAGAGAGGCATATTTCTGTTAGCCAGGCTTCAACTAACCGAGCTTACTGCGCTTATATACCAGTATAGACGGACAAAAAGCGTAAAAGCACAGCTGCGCTGTATCGCTGCTCGCCTGCTCGCGGATAGGCAACACACACACACACACAGCTAAACATCAACGGCAACCGCCTGTGGCAGCAATATACCACCGTTACTGCGCCACCGGTGTGTTCGGCACAAAAGCTCCGACTCGTTAACGGGGCCTTAAGAAACGTACGTGGGGTATTTATACGCGCTGTGCGCTTATGCCCTTTACCGCTCCTGCCCGCTCGACGACGTTATATGCAGGTGAGCACCTCTGTTCAAGGGTCTGTGTACTTTGCTTGCAAATGCAAATACAGTCAGTTGACACAAACTCTCTCTCTCTCGAGAGAGAGAGAGAGAGAGAGATCCTCGCTGGGCAGAGTCGGCTACAAATTAAATCGTTGACGAAACGTTGACATCGCGAGCTCTGTTTTCGCACGTTAGCCCGTTCGCTTCTTGTCGCCACTCTTTCTTATGTATGACATGCAAATTTTTCATAGGCTCTTATTTGCCCGTTTGAAGCAAAATACGAGGGAGATAAATGTCAACGTGATTCATATCGTTAAAGAGAGGAAGGAGAGAAAGACGGAGAGACTAGCGACGACATTGATAAATATTACGCCAGAGGACTAATTCTTTGATAAATCGTATCCTTTGATGTTATACTTGTTATTAATAATAATCATAATTATTGGTTTTTTTGAAAAAACAAAAATAACGATGGGCACCTGCTCGAGGAGAAATATACCGTTATAACGTGATAAAAATAATTCAACGAAGTTATTTTCTCTTGGCTCCTCTCTGAAAATCGATGGTTTTATCAAAACGCCCTGTAACTATGCTTCTCGACGTGGCAAATATCAAACATTGTACCTATTTTGAGAACAATATTAAGTAACTGGCAAAAGTCTTAAATTTGGAACGATCGATGTCATTCGTCTCAAGCGTATCTCGATATTCGATTTACGAACGTTGAAAATATCCTACGAAAGCTCGTTTTTACTTGGCGAAAATCACAGCGCTATTGTCGTTTTTGAATCGAGCAATTTTCGTACGTCTATTCGCGTACATCGATACGTATGTTTTCACCTCAACGATTCAATTGGATTGAAAATAAAATCGTAGTTCGAAAGTTGAGGGAGGTGGGGAGACGTTAAAGCTCACGACTATCCACGGTAGTCGCGAGTACGCCCGGATAAATGTGGTTTTCGGCGAAGGCTTGCCCGTGAGACGACATAAAGATATAATCAAGAGGACGGGTAAAATGGAAATTGGATAGAGAGGGTGAGTTAGAGGGGGTTTGAAATCGTATTGGAGAATTTCATTGCTGATTGAAAGTGCGTGACAAGTACTTACCAGAGCTGTAATGGGCGCGAGAATGGTCCAGCTGAGCCACCAGTAACCGTGTAGTATAGGGCCAAACGACATTTGCATTTCCGTAACGTTGCCGAGATATTTGTTACATCCATAACACCACGCGGGCAATATAAGCTCAGCGAAACCGATCAATAGTATTGCCCATGAGGCTGTGTTCCAGTCCATTAGGGTGTAAAGATAGATACCACCGTCGCAGACCATGGGCATTCCTAGCAGCCAGCCTATCACGCATATACTCAGTATGACGAGACTCTCGTGTTTTCGCAAATTCGGACGAATGTCCAGTATCGCTGTGTTTATCGCCTGAACACCTGCGAACTAAGTGTTTATTCGTTATTTCCTCGCACGAATATACCTCTCTATAAACTGAAAAACCCACGGAAACACATACTAACAGACGCATATGCATAAACATAAACGCGTATTCGTATCGAGCGAGCCGTCTGATCGATGCGCGTTGCGTCGGTGTGCGCATATACGATTTCGAGCTCCCAGGAAATTGGCGCGTTTGGGGTAAATGAGGGAGCTTATGTAACAAAATAGAGTTAAAAAAATACGGAATGCCAGTGAAAAGGGGTGAAATCGAGGCAAAGAGAGAATGAGAGAGAGAGAGAGAGAGAGAGCGAAAAATAACGTTCGAGCGCCAGCAAACACGGGGTTGAAAAGAGTTCGGGAGGCGGGAGGAATGAATGTGTAGGTGAAAGAGAAAGAGAGAGAGAGAGAGAGAGAGAGAGCGAGAGGAAGATATTATATACGAATATACACATATATATAGAAATAACGGTGTTGCCGAGCGCGCGGAGCATGTGCCGGGGTAGTAGACGCGTAATGCATGCACGCATCGCTGTTTCAATAACCCGACACGTAGCGCAGCGGCGGCGGTAGCAGCCCTCAAGTTGTTGCGCCCCCGTGTTTCTGTATACACGTCGTCGCCACGACACGCACACGTTCTCTCGTATCTGCCTCGTGCTGGTTTTCACTCTCAATTCCAGAGCACCGAGCGCCGAGCGTAAAAACGAGAGAGGAAAAATAATACGGGCAAAAAAAAATTACGAATAATAATAATAATAATAATAATAATAATAATAATAATAATTTTGAAAAATGATGCAACGAACAGTAACGGGATAACGTTCGAGATAAAACAATTAGCGAAGCTGAAGGGAGCATAAAACGTTTTTCGCGTGTGCGTGAGATTATACAACGATTACCCGACGAACATTACGCATACGTGTTTCGTATAAATAATTTTATATACCTACGCAATCCGCACGCGGTAAAAAAGACCGTGCATTCTTCGTAATGGTTATATATATGTGTATGTGTGAGTGTGTATGTGTATGTGTGTATCTATATCGTAGAGCAGAGGAATTCTTTTAGCGATATATTGCAGAATTGGGGCTGCTCAGGATCGGCCGGTTGACGCGTTTACGCGCTCTTCGCACGCCACGCAACCCGAAGCTCGACCAACGAGTGGACTGTCGGCACGCGATAGTTCAACTAATTATCTCGACGCAGTGATTGAGAGCCGTTTCACATTATTTTTTAACGTTTTTTTCTCACTACGTCTCTCTCTCTCTCTCTCTTTCTCCCTCGCACAGACTCTCTGTCGCTCCACATGTTTATGATATTCGTATATATCATTTGGCCTCTCCGACTATACGCACCGGCAGAGTGCTCCATCTCGTTGCGGGTAATTGCGCCTGACACTCGTTCAGCGAATCGTATTTTCATTCGTCCTTTGGGTGCGGTAACGCGCATGTCGTCGTCGGGCCGTCACAAACCGACCTATTCCATGTATACTACATGGTAATATTTCGACACGCGAATGCAATAATATGCGGAAAATTTCGTCGAGCTCGTATTATTGTAATCAGCAACGAATAACGATAACAATTTTTCATTTAAATGATGTTTTATAACGATACGCCATTAATGAAAATGCCGAAACGAAGAAACGATGAACGAGCATTATTTTGTAATTAACGAATTACAAAATAATACTACATGCGCGTATTAAAATAACAATAATTATTGCAACGCGATAATTAATATCGCGAATCGCACGATGTTTTCATCGGATGCCGAACTGAACGAATCCTCGTTAAATATTTATAACGTCATTCAGAAGCATATCCTTCTTCGCTTCCCATGTTTCTTCGCCCATTGTTAAGCCGCGCACTGGTTCCTCCATTCAATTATATAATACCTCATTATTTTTGAAACACGAGCGCGCTCTAGAATTTCCATTATTTTTCTGTTTAGTGCCCTTCCTCGTTTTTATTACGCCCAAGCCCTCGTGCACTTTTATACATATACACGCGTTTGTACGAGGAATTTATAAAAATTAAATCTCATCGACTCACCTGACTGCCGAGACCCAGTATGAAAAGCATGAAGAAGAAGAGAATCGCCCATAGATTCGGCAGCGGCATCCTCACCACAGCCTCCGGATACGCGATAAATGCCAATCCGGTGCCACTCTGCACGACTTCCTCGATCGGCATATGCATCTGGCCCGCCAGGTAACCCATTATCGAGAATATTACGAAACCAGCAAAAATGGACGTAAAGAGATTCGTCAAGGTGACAAATATAGCGTCTCTGGTGACAGATAATGAATACAAAATAGTGGAATAGAACGAAAGAAAGAGAGAGAGAGGGAGAGAGAGTAAAATAAAAAATGCACTAGAATAACGAAAGCCGGGTGTTGCATGAGATATATGTACAGAAAGAGTCAGGCAGACAGCGGAAAGGAAGGTTGTGAGAAATAAGGAAAAGAACATCTTGGTGATGTATGCTTGGACGTATATATATATATATATATATATATATATATATATATATATATATATGTAATACCTACTATCCGTTTGCGAAGTCGGAGGAATCAGAAAAATGCGCGAACAAAGGACCGTAGTATTATATTATTCGTACGCGGTATTCTAGAGCGGTGAAAATCCGAGAACGGATCGAAGAATCCGAGTACGACGAGACGGGGGCGTTTTTCTTTTTTTCTTTTCGTTTTTTCCTTTGTCCTTGTTTTTTTTTGTTGTTGTTTTAATCCTCTTCTTCTCAAGAGAGTCGGGGGGTTATATCATGTTTCCCGTACATAGATAGTACCGAGAGCTTCGTCTCTTTCCTTTTCCCTCGGGTACCCGGAGGACTAACACGGTAAAAATCGAAGAATCTTCGAGTTCGGTGCCCGAGGCGTTGCGAAACGACACGTTGTATGGCGATGCGCCCTCGTTGCGCCCTCTACCGTTTTCCCCGTCGAATTACTTTACACGGCTTAATGCACGAACTACCGTGACAAAAGATTGAGTTCGGCGTTCTGCCTCGTACTCTTGTTATCGGCTTATATCTCACGACCTCGTGATCTTGCAATTTACCTCTAACTTCTTTATTCGATATTTGCTCCATAAAAACGAAGAATATTCACCAGTGAAATAATCATTATTCGTTTCGATGAAAATATTTATCGACTGTGTTTGTCGTCGTCGCTTTTCGAGCTTGTCACCGTACAATGTTTCTGGTACATCAGGTACACCATCCCATTAAGCAAAATTATCCTTCCGCCGAATTATGGTAGGGTAACAGTAGATGAACCGCCAGAAGTTTATAGCGGGGTAATAGTATGCGCCCATTTTCCTCATGAAGGTATACGAATGGTATGTCAAAAGTGTACGCGGATAGGAAGACGTATATAAACGTACAAGATCCGTGAGACGATCAAAGTTAGTACGTCGTCTCGTAACGCGTCACGTACCTGTTTACCGGTGGAAATATATTTGCCCGTTGAGCCGAAACTTCGACCTCTTGCCGAATCCGTTGGTGATGGACGTGGAGTTCAAGAAGCAACGAGACGGAGAGAGGGAGAGAGGGAGAAAGATAGGGTGTACTACAGTTCAAGCGACGGAAGTGCAGGGATGAAGGGTTAAGGGTACACCAACGTCACCCCCCGGGGGATGTTGCTTCACGCGATGAGATTTCGTCAAACGTCGGAGAGACGTGCGCGATGACTCGGCCCCTTCTATAGTAAAGATATCGCTCTCTCTCTCTCTCCCTCCCTCTTCTTCTCTCTTCCTCTCTACGAATATATATGATCTTCCCTTTGGGCTAGAAGAACATATATATGTATATAAAATATCGTGTATACTGTCACGTCACGTGTATCAAGTAATTTCACAAATCAAATTTACCGAGTGTCTAACGCTCAAGCTACTCGAGCGAGAGACCAAGAAGGAGAGGGACGAGAGTGAGTGAGTGAGAGAGAGAGAGAGAGAGGATAGGATTCCCGCGGGAACGAAAACATCGCGAAGCTTTCGAGAAATCGATACTTAGTACGCTCACCTATGCTATATACGTACCCCTCTCGTACCTGCTTCTAGGCACGGTGTATTTATACAGCCGCGTATAAATATACTCGATCAGACGCGGCTGCATGTACGATTCGACGACGATAGATATTACGAGAATCGCGTCACTTGTTGAGAGATTTAAGCGGTTGGGTTGATTAGCGGTTAACCGCGAACTTGCAAACACCAATCTAATATCTTGTTCGATAATAAATTGGTAACTTCTCCCGCGTAGAATTACGTTCTTGAAACGAGGAACAGTCTCGAACCTTTCGTGAAATGTCGAGATTGAGAAGCTTTCGCGCTGAGCAAGAGATATCGATCGCGATAGATTGGGAATTTTCGAACGCGGAAGAAAGTGCTAGAACGCTGAATTATCTATGTTCCGTATCGGTATGATTCGACCAATTCATTTAATCTCACCTGTGACAATTATTCGAGAATGTACTGAAGCTCGACAGTGTGACCAGGGATCCGCAACCGATGCCGAGGGAGTAGAAGATTTGCGACGCAGCGTCGCCCCAAACATTAGCGTCCAATAGCGTCGACCATTTTGGGGTGATGAACCACAATGCACCGTCCGCGGCGCCTTCCAGTGTCACGCCTGCGAAATTGATCGGAAAACACATGAGTGCGCCGGGCGCGCGGTATCGCGGCGATGCGACGATGCCCTCGTAGGTATTACTTGACGACCGTGCTCGAAGATCCGAGTCATTAACGCGTCGTGCTGATTACGCGAAGCTCGAACGAACTCCGTTCGACCGAACAAAAATCATCGAGACTTAGTTTAACGTCGACGCAACTAACGATTATCGAATGAAGATTGTTTCTTCGTTATCATTCTTTTTTCTCTTTTCAGAAATATCAAAGATGCGACGATGCCCTCGTAGGTATTACTTGACGACCGTGCTCGAAGATCCGAGTCATTAACGCGTCGTGCTGATTGCGCGAAGCTCGAACGAACTCCGTTCGACCGAACAAAAATCATCGAGACTTAGTTTAACGTCGACGCAACTAACGATTATCGAGTGAAAATAGTTTCTTCGTTATCATTCTTTTTTCTCTTTTCAGAAATATCAAATATACAGAATTTCTTATTCCATTATTTCCATTAAAATGCTTTGTCTCTATGGTAACGGGACCGAGGAATACGATCGATCGAGGGCTTCAATTTCAAGAATGTCAGAAATTCTCCTTCGACCACACGCTCGCGAACCCGCGTATTTCCTACTTCGTCTCGTATTCGTGTTCACGTATATACTTTCGCGTTTTCAGAATTACGTAGTATGTTTACAGACCGTAATACGGAACATCGGAGTTATTATGTTTTCATATACCTACCGTTGAAGTTAACGACGCGTGAGGTGTAACGCGAGAGGTTGACGGACTCCGTGACTTCGCATTACTCGCGGCACACTCTCGCCCTCGTTCTACTTTTATGTATAACGTTTGCCACCGAGTCACCCACTCGCTCTATACGTACACCTGGAACAGGACACGCTCTCCTTGCGTTCCAGGAATATACGTTTGTCACGTTCAAATTGAAATTTATATCTACGACGGTAAAACTTGCCGTCTTGCCACGATTAAGTCGGATAAATCGATTTTTCGTAATCGCGCGACGGAAAACGAGAGAATCGCGGCATTATCCTTATCTACGATTACCAAGATTGATGCGCGCGGCAACAAAAACAAAAAAGAAATTCTGCTTACCTCGAACGAGAAGAGCGATCAGTACGAAGTATGGAAAGAGAGCCGTGAAGTATACGATCTTCCCGACCGTTTGTACGCCCTTTATCAGACAGAGATAGCAGATTATCCACGCGAGAGTGAGACATCCAAAAAGTTCCCATCTCATGCCGCCAAAGTTTTCCCATGTAGCGCCTCGTATACCGAGAACGTAGTCGCTGCCGTGGATCGATGCGAGAGGAAGAAAGAGAGAGAGAAAAAAAAACAGAGAAAAGTCGTACAGATCAACGGATAGAAAAGATTCGACGATACATAAAGCCGATCGAACGATTAAAAAACAAAAAACAAAACAAAAAAAATCAAGCACGGTTCTCTTATCTCCGTAGATTTATTTTTCTTATCGCGCTCGTCGTCTGAGATATACGAGACGAAATATTTCTCTCGAAAATCGTGCGTTTGTCGTCACTTCGACGATAAGAATTATAACGTATCTGTGTAGACTCGATTCGAACGTTTCGAGTTTTTCATTATCGATATTTAAAATTCTTCATACGGCGAAGAGTCTCGCGGTCAATATCGGACAGTTACTCGTTGAATATCGACTGTACTTAACGTCGGATGTGCATAGAAGCGTGTAAAAAGTCGTATATACACGTGTCGATAGACCTTTCGATCTATCGATACGCTCGAAGATCGATCTCGTTATAGCAATATGTAGGACTTAACCCGTGCATTACCACGACGAATTTCTCGTCTAGCCTTTCGTTCTCTCGTAGCACGAGGTAACCGCGACAAAGGATCGTCGCGGCTAATTTTCTTTCGTCTCGAGTGCAAACGTACCTGAAATATTCCTCGGATGACAGGACCCTTTTGTACAGCATCCTCAACGGTTTAACGTCCGTCTCGTTGAAGCAGTGAGTCACGTTGCCGCCGTTCGTGTAACCGAAACCCGCGCAAACCTCGCTAATGGCCGAACAGGTTTTATTGTAAAATATCGTCGTTCGGTTATTCTCCTGGCACTTGATATCCTGTAGTCCGCTGTAGCAATCTGCAATTTATTATCAAACCGGAGAGTGTTTGGTTGTGTACCACCTAGGCGGGGTAGAAAAGCACTCTCCCTCTCTCGCAGACTCGTGCGATCATCCCTTCTGACTCTCACCACTCGCTCCACGTTTCACCCTCGCTCTCTCTCTCTCTCTCTCTCTCTCTCTCTCGTCCTCCCTCTTTCACTCTCGCGACCCCCGACGCGATATAACGGCTGCAACTGCATCCAGGAAGCTCCCGGGACTTGGATTTCCGTACCTACGAACCGGGCGTTCGGGTCTAACGATGACCGAGGATTCTCGTGGCTTAACCAAGTAAACCAGGGTAGCCTGAGTTACAACGAGAGAGCAAGCGAGTGGTACGGTCGCTCTCTCGCTCTGTCGCATATATATATATATAGAAACGACCATGAGATAGAGGTTCATATATACGTGTCTCCTCCTGGACAAATGGCGCATAACAACTATGAGGAGTCTCGTGCTTTTAATTCACTATCCCTGTCTACAGTTCCGAGCATAAAATAACCACCGCGCCAATGAATATATTACTCGTTCGAGCTTTCGACGGCCCTGTTTAGAGGTATAAAAAGAATGAAAAAGAAAATTATCCGAAAATAAGGGTCGAAAGATTGTCGAAACGACGCTCGTTTTGATTAAGCTCGTTTGTCGATTAAGCTCGTTGGCACGATATCTCTTCGTTATAGAAAGCTAACGGTAATGCCGATAATATTTTAATTCGTCGATTTTTGATTTACCGAACGTCAAAGCGGGCGTTAGGCTTCGCGTTTTACGGGGTGCGGATTCCGTACATGTACCATAGGACTACTTTGAACGTATTAGTCGATGGGATCGTATTAGGCCAACGGGCACGATGATACCGAGCATGCCCGGAAGACTTTTCGATAACGCCTGGTGAGCTCCGAAAGCCGGAAAGATCTTCTTTGACACGAATCGTCCTTTCACCAGAGAATGAGAGCCCGGCATCTATCGCTCGGTCGCATCCGATCGGAGGGGATGTGGATACTTATATACATAGAAGACGGCGAGGGCTACCCTCGGTTGACTCTGAATACCTAAACCGAAGTTCCGTGTCAGGAAAGCCCGAGGGATAATACCCTGCCTCGTTCCTGGTATTCCAAGCTCTTCGAACCTGGCTCTCTATCTTACACACTCGACAGTCCATTGCCACACAGTACGGCCACGATCGACTCGACCCTCGCAAGTTTCTCACCCTCTTTCATTCACTCAACGTACCATCCGTATTGAATTCGTTGTCGCAGTAAGCCCACGCCAATCTGGGCGAGAACGAGGCGAATGTATAGAAGAGCGTCCAGGCCACCAGAACCATGTAGTAAATCGTCACCAGGGCGATAACTACCAGTGTAGAGACACCTAGGCCACGAAAGGCCGGTGACATACGACCGAAGGCCTCGACCGGTCCAAGACCCGTGTACTGTCCGATGCTCAACTCCAGAAAGAATATAGGCAGTCCCATAGTTATCAGCATCAGTATGAACGGTATCAGGAAAGCTCCTAGGGATGAAACAAAAACACGATAGAAAATTACAAAAGTCTCGTTCTCGTTCGAACTCGCGATAGAACTAGATCTTTCCTCTCTCTTCGTTCTATATTAATCCTACGTATCGAGCGATATTACGCAAGATCCCTCTTCTTTCTTTTCAACCATCGACATTTCCCATTATCAAATCACTACCAAGGAATTCGAGGATCTTGGTAAGGTTAAACCTTGGCCAAAGGGTCGATTGACCCACCGCGTGGAACCGGATACTTTGAACGAAAAGGAAGGGTGTCTCGCGGTCTCGTCTTCGTCATTTTCGCGATCGTTCGGTGTTACCTTCCATAGTGGAGTCAACCGTGCAAAGGAAGTGGAATTCACGTACCGAGTATTGCTTCGAGTGAGTGGCTTCAAGGGCGTATACACTCGTATCGTGTATATAAATGAACGTACGTACCTATGTACGTATATAGGGTAGGACCGCCTCGTCGAATAGTCAGATATTACATTTCGCGCAATGCACCGCTGCTCAGGTTTGGTTACCAGTGTGGGAGCGAAACGGAGGTAAGCTATAAGAGAATATAGAGTATAATAGCGCTGGCAAACCTATCGACGGGATGGGGATTTGCGATAGGGTCTTGCGGAATACGCGTCGAACATAGTTCATTGCGCATACCAGAGCGTACCTCTTGGTTTCTTGCCTTTATCTCTCATCTACCTCGTAGATACGAGATCGGATGACGATCGGGAAACGGCGTTATTGATTCCATTGTCGTTAGGTCGATATACCGTAGTATTTCTGCAATTGATGCGCCTGACTCACGAATAACTCATCGAGGGCTTCCCTCCCATCGAACGAGCCTCGAAGCCATAACGAGAAAATCGAGGCGGCGAACGTAGCCAACTTCTGACTCTCGGTATACAACATGGAAGGTGAAGTACGACGTTCTGATGGTAGACTTTAGGGATGATGGATATACATACACATAGTTACGAGGAACGGTGAGGGAGATAGGTAGCCAGAGCAAGCGGTGCAAACGGTTTGTGAAGCTAGAACGCTCGCTCGAAACGCGTTAGTTTCGGCTTGTGGAATGAAACAGAGAGAGGGAGAATCGCGAGGCTGGATATCTCTCCGTCTATCTCTCTCTTCCTCAATCTCTCTACCATCTGCTCTGCTTGAACTAGGGTAACTCTCTCCGTTTGCAAGAAACAGTGAGCTTGCTGAGATCTCTCTCTCTCTCTCTCTCTCTCTTTATACGACGAAGCGGGAGAAACCCCGGTGCGAATGTTATACATACCTCCGCCATTACGGTACACGAGGTACGGGAAACGCCAAACATTTCCAATACCAACAGCATAGCCGATGCAGGATAGTACAAACTCGAGAGGATTCGCCCAACCGACTCGTTCAATCGGCAATTCCACGAGAGCACCCCCAACGCCAAGCGATATCCTCTTCGCCTGTTGGATATCAAATTCCTTTTTATTACCACGTTTACATTCACATTTTCTTATTATTTTCATCGTATCAATTATCATCGTTAGCGTTCGAACGGATATTTCGAAAATAAATTCCTCGAGCACGTGGAACGAAGAAGGGGAAATAAAAGATTGCGTTTCCTTACGACGGAAAAGAGATAAAAAAATAAAGAAAGAACAAGACGAAAGAGAGAAAACGATATAATAAATATTAGATGGATGCTTTCACCGCAACGTCACTCGTCTTCCTGTATTATCCCTCGCGTTCTTCCTTCGCTCATCCTCTTCGATTCTTCGCCGTTTCACTCACTACCCCTCCCACTCGTTCGCGATCGTGTTTATTTTTCTTTTTTACATTTTCTTTTTTTTTAATCCAGTCGCACCACAGACCGATAACATTCTCGAAGCAAAACGAGCTATCGTCCATTTTTATTCAGGAACGAAAATCCGAGAAGGTGAAAAAAAAAACGAAGAAAGTGTGAGAGAACAGTTTAATCCGCTTTTACGGTCTCGGCTGAATCAACTCTGGCACGTATATATCCGGTTACAAAGTTCACGTTGTACCGGACGAGTTGCTCTCGCGCCATAAATCTACATATGATTCTTTAAATATATGTGACACACGCGAGAAATAAATGACGCGACAGACACTACGCCGAGAACGAGGACATATTATATTGAAATCGCGTAGCTGTATTTGACAGCACTCAGTCGAACGACAAACGTATTATCGTCGATGTGTTAGTGTCTGTTGCGAGAAGTCGATACGTTTCGTTTAGCTCGATGGTATTGGTCTATTTCCTCACACTCGCGTTTAGCTCACCTACGACTATTCGTCCTCGTCCATCGGTCTCTCTCATTCCTTTCCCTCTCGACCCCTCTCGACCCCTCTCGGCCCCTCGCTATGATTCACTCTCCTCGAATCCCCTAGCAAACGCGTTTTCACCGTTTCATATATTCGTTGAAAATGGGGGTCGGTCCATTTTGGCGAAAGGCCGCTAATGAAAAGTATCGCGCGTTACAAACCAAAAGCCCGCACGGAAACTCGATTCTCTAGCTAGCCACGTGATCGAGGAAGTTTTTTTTTCCATTTCGATGATAAAGGATGTACTGTGTATATTCTGATATTTGTTTTCGTTGTTGTTGTTTTTTTTTTTTTTTTTTTTTTCACGTATTATTTATTGTAGCACCGAAAATCGATACAAACCCTTGACGTTCTCACGTTCGATTCGGCCATACTAACTGAACGACTGAGGTGCCAAAGAGCACTCGACAATAGACGGGAACTCTATCGGCTTTCAGATTATCGCGAGAAACGTTCGAATTCATGCCCCGCGGGCGCCCAAGAGCGCGAGGAGTGAGAGAGCGACGAAACGGGCCAATCGGCTGCAAGACGTCGACGGATAAAAGAGTATGACAGATGATTATAGTCGAGATTCATCTTTCGCGCCGCACGATAACGATAATCATGATAATGAATCGAACGTTTATATATATATATATTTATTGGCTTATGATGGAATCACCCGTATACATATATATAAGCCAAGATCCGGTAACGAATTATCGATCACTCAATTTGCGTTAATTCATCGCCCCACGAACAAAAATAATTCAAGCGCGAATTTATCGAAAACACATCGAGATAAAATGCATTCGGAAACGTTTCGAAGTGTTTTATTCGTATTGCATCGAAATAAATTTAACAATGAAAAACAAATTATAAAAATATATAATTTCGATGTCGAATGCCTCGTTGATTAACGATGCGTAGGCATATACTTGTATCGCCGCTCGACGATGAAATACGTGGCACGCGCAACACTTTTCAAGCCGTGAGAATCTTGATTATTGCAATAACGATAACGACCTTACACCTAATCAGTCAACGGTATCGTCATCGTACACATCGCGGTACCGAGCATTGGTAACGCGTAAGCTTGCGCATCTCGACGTTATACATTGTACAACAAGTGTCGATCGAGAACGACGTTTCATGGAGAAATTATAATCGGACTAACGATCCTTCGTATCTTACACATGGATCCAATATCGTAATCGTTTCCGGTTCGTGTATTATCGTAATTGAACGTGTATTGCAATTTATCCGCGAACCAAAGTTCCCGAGCCGATATTATTGAGATTAATGTGGGAATTCCCGGGTGTCAAACTATGGTCATCGCGTCACGCGCGTGTGAGAGTTTAAATCAGTCGAGGTTGTCCGACCAAGCGACGTCAGATATACGCGTATACACGATATGATCGTCGCGATCCCGTGTTTGTGTTACCGCGAATTCCGAGAAGCACGTACAATGTTGTTCGTATATCGAGCGATCTCGTATCGCCTTATCGCACATTTGTGGAATTTAAGCGCGCTCAACTTCGCGAGGTGCGAATCGAGGTCTTGGTAACCTCGCCTGCATACAATTTATACCCAATGTCGTCATATCTTCGGAAGAGTTCTCGATCTTACGAAAGAGACGCGAGAGAGAGAGGAAAGAGCTTTGTAAAAGTCGTTGGTCGTATTATTCATGGTGCGTCGAATAGATCGCTTCGAGGAGATACCGAGGGGATAACATGATATCTAATAGAAACGTCCGAGAGACCATTCGATTGAGAATATCGAAGGATTATTTTCAGTTGTCGTCGGGTATCCGTCTAAACCAAATAATGTAAATTCTACGGGTTCTGGGGCTTCAAAGGATCGGAGCTGCGGACGGGATAACTATTTGCCTCCGGGGCTACCTGTATTGCTCTTTCCCTGTATCTTGGATGTTTAATATAAATTCTGGGAAAAGTTCGAATCACTCGGAGAGTCTCACTGTACCGGATGTCAGTGGCGAGAAAATTGGTAACAAGTTTATGCCACTGGCGTCGTCATGGTGGCAGCTTGTTATTTCAATCATACTTTGTTTAACATCGGTTTTACCAGCTCATCTCCATAGTGCATTTATGTGAAAACTTTATTGTTTGACTTTTCCCGGAAAACGTTCTGTCTCGCCTGATCCTCGTACATCGCGGATGATAAAGTACAACTCGTACGTCTGAAAGCGACTGGCTCACGATTGTTTTCTTTCATTCGAAACTCTCTACTCGTGCGAGCAAAACTTTTGCTTCGGCACGTAAAGATTTTCTTTTGAATCGGAAGAACGAGCTTTCGCGAAGATATAAATGAGTTATCGAGGAAATCGAGTTTTCCAAAATAAAATTCCGTTTGTCGATGACTTCCTGTGCTTCGTGGAAGTGGCGTCGATTTTGAGTAATTGATTAAACCACCGACAACATCGTCACGATTTGTACAATATTCGATCAATCAGTTTGCCGCTCTCCGCCCTGCTTCTTTAATTCGTAGCGCTTCGAATTGAGCTTGATCGAGTAATTAATTCGCTTTACGATAGGAGAAACACGGTGATGGTGGCGGTCGGATGGTTTAACGGAAACTGCTGATAGCACAATCAATACGCTTCGTTACATCGGGGAATTGCACCGATGGAATTTGGTTTCCGAGGAGTAACGGAAACGTGTCATGACTTAATTGAGCGACATCCTGCCTGTTGTTACGTTCACCTGCTACTAGTGTCGAGGAGAGACAGAGAGGGAGAGCGAGAATGGCGGGTAGGGGCGAGGGTAGGAGGCGTGATTAATGGAATATTCAGGTGGAAAATGAATTACCCGTGAATACTGCGCCAGCTTTCGGTTTATTTGTTTCCGATGCCCGCGCTGATTTATCCTCTGTCGAATGGTTTATACGAGAGATACGTTGCGCCATTTCTATCTCGTTACAGTCTGTTCGCTACTTATCAGCAGCGGCAAATGTAGATTTCCCTAGAAAAACTCTTATCCAAACCCAACGGTACGCCTATTGTAAAATAGTCGAGCAGTGATCGTTGATATTTTCAATCGACTATTGATAAGATGACATTCTGCACGAAAAAGTGAATTGATAAATCATCGTCCGTGACTATCGTCGATAAAAGAAAATTATCGATCTATGCGAATTTATTTTTCTGATTTAAAGGCCTACTTGTAAATGTGCTGTAAATCTCGAAAGTGAATCACGTTTTCGTACTGCGCAGTCGAATGGAACCTTTAGTCGCGTAAACAAATGCAGGAACGTCGGAATTATCGCGCCATACAAATAACAATTGAACTTTGCCATTACGATTTCCCAATCGAACGATATCGCTATAATTCACGAGTTTGCTGAACGCGATGACCCGAGCGACTCATCTCGAGAATCTGATATCGAACGAACCGACGGATCTAATAATAGCTCGCGCTTAGACGGGAGGAATTGAAACGCCACCGCGCTGTCCAGCCGAGAATGCACGAGTTACAAGCTTCCCAGCGTTCGAGACAGCCCCGTCGGGAAAACGTTATATCGACGTTCACCAGTCGTGTCCGAGTCAGCGGTTGGTCCGAGTGACGTTGCTATATTAGCTCGGAATAATATTGAAAATTTATCATCACCCGAAGTGAACATGGAATTTAGTCCTTTCAATCTCGCATTTGTCATTCTTTTATCGAGGACAAGTACGTACGGTACGATTATCGTTAATCGCGGGAAGGATGTCTGCGCGAGCATTTTGTCGGCTGAATTATTGGAGGAGATCAACAGCCATGCGCCTGTCGTTAATAGAATTATAAATTCCACGCTGTCGGACGATTTCAAAGGCTCGACGTGGCGCGAATTATCAAAATTCGTCGATAAATTCGGCTCGAGATTTACGGGAACGAAAAATCTTGAAGATTCGATCGATTACATGCTGAAGAAATCGGCCGATCTTGGATTGGAGAACGTGCATGGCGAAGCTGTCACGGTTCCACATTGGATCAGGTATGAAATCAAAATATAATTTTTTTAAATACATTTCATGAATTATTTAATTTGATGTTTTGTCAACAGGGGTCGCGAAAGCGTAACCCTTCTCGAGCCGAGAATCAAGGATATAAGAATGTTGGGCTTGGGATACAGCGTAGGTACCCCAGAACAAGGAATTACTGCCGATGCGATCGTGGTCGAGAGTTTCGAAGAATTGAGAAACAGAGCTTCCGAGGTGAGAGACGCGAAAACGGTTTTGTACGAAAAAAAATCATCGAACATAAAACATAACAACGGTATTCCAGGTGCCCGGAAAAATCGTTGTTTACAATCAAAAGTTCGTATCTTACGGATTGACGGTGAGGTATCGTTCGGTAGGAGCGTCCGAGGCTGCGAAACTCGGGGCGATCGCCGCACTGATAAGATCGATTACACCATTCTCACTGTACACGCCCCACACCGGTATGATGGATTACACTGATAATGTCACGAAAATTCCCGCGGCTTGTATAACCCACGAGGACGCATCGCTGTTGGGTAGAATTGCCGCGAGAGGTACGAAACGATAAATTTGCGATGAAACAAAAAATGACGAAAATATTTCCGATGGATCGATTTTTCTTGTTAGGACATCGTATCACGCTGAAAATTGTAATGGGGGCGAAAACAATGCCGGACGTTCAATCGAGAAACATAGTTTCGGAGATAATCGGTAGTGCAAGACCCAAGAAAGTAGTGGTGGTTTCGGGTCACGTGGACAGTTGGGACGTTGGTCAAGGTGCGATGGACGACGGCGGGGGTGCTTTCACGTCGTGGAGCTCGTTGGTCTTACTCAAACGTTTGAATTTACGAGCTAAGCGAACCATCAGGTAATTTGTCCAAATTATAATTTGCCGAAATTGATAACGCGAGACGTGTAAATAAATACATTTGATAAATTGAAGGTCTATCATGTGGACCGGTGAAGAAATGGGTATAATCGGAGCCAATCATTACATAAAGGAACACGCGAGCGAACAGGCCAATCTACAATTCGTCATGGAATCGGACATGGGGACTTTTATGCCACTGGGTCTCAAGTACGATGGAAACGTGACGGTTCGCTGTGTTCTGGAGAAAATATTGCAGTCAGTTTTACCGAACGAATTATGCGATCGTATTGGCCTTTTGAAAAAGAATGATTTCTTTTAACCGGTTGATTATTTTTCAAAAGTTTGCTACAACCATTGGGCACGACCGGACTCGAAACGCCGGGCGAAGGTCCTGACATCGCAGGGTGGATAGACGCAGGTGTCCCCGGAGCTTCCCTCTGGACCAAAAACGACAGATATTTCTGGTATCATCACACGGATGCGGACACGATGGATGTCGAGGATCCGATAGCCTTGGACAGGAGTACGGCTTTATTCGCCGCAGTATCTTACGTTCTAGCTGACCTGAGCATCGACCTCCCTCACAAAGAGATCTACTCTTCGAACATTGTATGAGACGAGCGCCTAAGGAATATAAGGGTGGGTGACATTATTGGAAACCCAGACGCGTGTTTCGTTATTCATCGCTTTATCTAAAACATTTCATAAATCCTTTTACACATGTTGCGTGTCGTACAAATGTTTAGGCCTC